>OU343224.1:323912087-324481662 GCA_910596185.1 Chrysanthemum makinoi
AAGTGGCCTTGAGAAAACATACTTGTTTCGTTAGAGAACTTGATGGTAAAGAACTTTTAAGAGGAACACGTGGTTCAAATCTATACACCATCTATATCGAAGATATGATGAAGTCTTCTCCAATTTGCTTGTTGTCAAAGGCTTCTGATCCGCTCCAAACCGTCAAGTTTTCTCACACAAACCGGCCACTTGTGAATGGCCGACCGTAAGGAACTTAAAACGGTTCAGAAACGAATGCAATGAAGATCAGGAGAGTATAGTGTTTCCCCAGGTCGTTAAGTCCCAACGAGCCGTGCGAGAATAATCAGACGTGTAGTGATCGAGAAGATTTGAACGGAAAAGAGGTTTGTGATTATTAAAACTACAGAAAAAGTACATAAACCACAAGGGCTTAAATGCAAATTAAAGAAAATTAAAAAGATAAAAAAATATTAAATAAATGCTATCACTATTTGCAAAATGATGTTTTTGTTTTTATGTTTTTATAAAACTGAAATTAAAAACTACGCGACGTACAAATGAAAGTATGAAACTGAAGCAGTATTAATCCTAAAAATATGAAAGAGATATTTTTACAATCCTAAAGATAAAAGAAAATTTATAGAAAAAGAAAATTATTTTTATAACTAATTATCTAATTATTATTAATTAAAAACTATTTTTAACTATTTAATAATAGCCTAAAATACAAGAAAATATGAAATAAAGCTAGAAAAATAAAATTTTGACTTGGAAAAATCTAAAATAACAAAATAGAATTTTCAAAACTATTTTTGTATTTTTCTGAATATTTTTGTATTTTCTAGGAATTAAAAAATATTAAAAACTAATTAAATTGCTAAAAAATACAAATTTAACTAAGAAAAATCTGGAAAAATATTTTTTTGTCTTTTTATATTTATCTTAATTTAAGAAAATTGAAAAATTATTTTTTTGAAACTTTTCTTAATTAATTGTATTAAATGCTAATTAAAAATGCTTAAAAACTAATTAAAATCAAGAAAAATACCAAACTGCCCTAGAAAAATCTGAAAAATTCAAGATAAGCTTAAAATAATATTAGGAATCTAGGAAAAATGGAAAAACAAGTGCTTGTGTGTGAGAAATTGAGGCTGCAGTTGAATGTGCTTATAAATAAGCACTAAGGATAAGCTAAAAGGACCAAGTGACTACCAAACTGAAACAGAAGCTTCAAAATGTTAAAACTACCCACATGCAACTTATCACAACTACTCTAAACCTCAGAATTGCAAAATTAGACAGATTTGGTGTTTTGAGTTAATGTGCTAAAACAGGTTTTGATAGGCTACTTTAAGCTTAAGCACAAGCTATACTATAAGCTAAAAATGAAAACCAAGAGTGGGAACTTAAATTAGACCTGGCCAAGAGCCAATAGACCAAAAACTAGACCTTGGTGAGCTCAAATGAGCTTTGTGCAAGGGCTGCACAATCCCTGTGCAGACTCAGTGTATCGAGTCGAGCACAGGCATTTGTAGCCATCTTGACAAGCTAAATTGGGGCACCTAAAAATTTGATAAAAATCTGCAAAAATGCTAATAAGAAATAAGACCAGCTGAAGTTAATGAACCCACAATTTGACATGATTTGGCCCAAAACTGAGTCCATGAAAATTCATCTCAGTTGAGCTAAAACTGAGTTTTTGCAAATTTGACTTTTTAAGTAATTATGAAAAGTTGACTAACTTGAACTTTGATCTTGATTTCTCAACTGAATATGATGTTAATTGGTATAATAAAACTAATGCAAGCTACTCTAGTGATTACTAAACATGAAACAAACTTTTGATTTCTAAAAATCTCAACAGTGAAGCAAGTTAAGACAGTTGAGTGAGAATTTGACTATTAGAGCTCTAGAGTGCAAAGTATTGACAGCTTTGACTCTAATTATCCTATATGTACCTAAAACAACTAAGTTTATCCACTGCACAATCCTCTAGCTCAGATTATGCAGCATATCCAAACACTATTTTAATGACTGAATTGAACTTTTAGACTTAACTAAACACTTAACTAGCTAAAGCTATTGATCAAACTAAGTTTATCTATCCTAAATACGACTTAATTAACAATTAAAAACTAATCTAGAACACAAGAACAGATTATGCAATATGCTTGAAAATACACTTACAATTGGTCCTATCCACAGTGGATTGCCAAAGAACAAAGGACCCACTATTCTATTCTAATCCATGAAACAACCCAATATCAATTCAAATCCATGCTCTGCATCACCCTTTTCCATTTCCAAGACCAAATGGACCCAGTTTGACTTTTGTTGACCAAAAGCCAAAATTGCTTAAAACTTGAATACAAGCTTATACAAAGCTATAATAAGCTTCTATAAGATTGTTTTAACTTGAAAATAAACTAGATGAAGCTTGGATATAAGTTTTAGAAATTGAAATTTGCAACAGTGACACCAAACTATGAAACTTAAGTAAACTTTGAAATTGAAGCTTAAAAATAGATTATACTGATGATAATACTTTAGTTCAACACTTGGAAACAAAATATTACAGCTTTTAAATTAAACTAAGACATTAATAAGAAAAACGACATAAGGAAAATTTTAAACTAAAAATCTACTGCCTTTCTTCTTTCTTCTTGCTTCCTTTTATACACCATCTGATTTCTCTCTCATCTCTTAGCAAATCCCAGCTTTTGTTTTAGGCCATTGGATTACTTGGGACCATTATAGCCATTAGATCACTTTTGGCGGGAAAGTTGTATTTGACCTGTTGGGGTTGAGTGAGGGGGTTGAAGATGCATTTAATGCCCTTTGGAGTTGTGTGGAGGTGGGGGGAACAAGGAAGGGATAAGGTGAGGAGGGGGGATGGGAGCTCTGGTCTTGCAGGTGAGCAAGTGGGGAAGGAGGAAAAAGGCGCCAAGGGGGTTAACCAGATATTTGACTTGCTTATAATATTGGAGGGGGTCCAAAATGGAAGGGTCACATGGCATATGGCAGGGGGTCACTTGGTTTTGACAGGTCCAAAGGGGTATTTAGGCTTAATAATAACAAGGACCTAATTGCACTTTCTGAATTTTGAGGGACCAGGGCTGCCAATTCTGCAAAGTTGTTCCAAGGGCTGAAAATGACAAGTTTTAATAGTACAAGGACCAAAGCTGACATTTTCCAATTTTCCAAGGGCCATTTTTGCCAAATTTGAAACTTGAAGGACCAATTTTGTAATTTCTCAAAACTTTTAACATTTTTCACCAAAGGACTAATTTTGACAACTTTTGATTTTAAAAGGACCTTTGGTGATTTTACTTTTGAAATTAAGTGCCTAGGGACTATTTCTGACAAGTTTTGAAACTTGGGGGACTGAAACTGCCAATTATGCAAACTTAGCTCATTTTTCATCTGATTTTGAACATTTTGCATCTGAAACATATAAAATGCAATTTTGAGATATTTTCAGTATTTTGATGCATTTCTGAGCAATTTTAAACGTTTTGCAGTTCAGATTGACCCAAAAATGATGAGTATTTACACACTCATCAATCCCTCACACTAAACTATTGCTAGTCCCTAGCAATCTTTTGAGAAAAACTTAATGGATTTGAATCTCTTTACCAAAAGCCATTACTTCTGGAGTAGCCAAATGTTTCAGTTCAAGTAAGAACCGTGGTACACCGATAACCATGTGATTTTGAGCAAACCACCAGCTTTCAACGGATTTGGTTTGTCTTTACCAGAAGCCGTTTGCTTCTTGGACTAGCCAACTCTTAGATAAATTATCAATATTATCTTTGGTGAGTTGATTACCAATTATGGTTTTTCCACGGCCTTTACCACAAGCCATAAACTTGCGGGCTAGCCAACTCTTCACTTTTTAGGATATGGTGAGTGGAATACCATACAATTTTGGGCAAATTGCAAGCCGTCAACGGATTTGAGATATCTTTACCAAGAGCCGTTTGCTCTTGGATTAGCCAATCCTTTTGTTTTTTAGACATGGCGGATTGATAACCAAATGAGTAAGTGCAAAACACTTACTCCAAAAAAAATTTTGGCCAAAAATGGGGAATTAGGCGGTATAATTACATGATAAAATTCGTGAGAATTCCCCCCACACTTAGAAATGAATATTGCCCTCAATATTCAAAGTACCGACTGTTATGCCGAAACAAAGAACGTAAAAGGGAAATACTACGGCCATTATTCGAAAGATTTTTTTTTTGAAATCTTATATATATACCCAACATGTGGGGCAACCCCCCCCCCCCCACACTAGGGTGTTAGAAAGATAGAAAGAAGTCAGAAATATGGGTGAAAACCCATATGGCATGCTACTGTTTTTGATTCCCGAGTCGCTAGCTTGACTCAACCCCGCATTCATTGGTTCATGGGGAAGCAAAGTGGAAGAAACAATCTCCATCGGACTTTCATTCAAGATGTTTGGACAAACATTTGAAGCACGTGAAAGTTCCACACCGATGAGATATATTCCCGGCTCAAGATAATGGTACATGGAGATGCCGGGATCAAAGATAATGTCTTCATTCCCGAAGGAGTGAAGAACGGGAGAAGTCACATCATATGTGAGGAATGGAAGAAAGATGTTTATAACAATTAGGATCCATTCTTCATCCTCAAAATCAAATTTTATAGTTTCCTTAATGTGTATTTCATCATTAAAGCTCTTTTGGTTATTTTCAACAATTACCTCGGGAGGAGAGGCGGGGTGGTGTCCTCAATAAGCATGTCTCCCCCCAAGTCAAGATCAAGATCAAAATAGAAATGATCATACTCCGGAGGAGATATGATGTGAGAGAGTTCACCGGAGAACTCCTCAGGATCTAGATCAAAGAGAAACGAATCATACTCGGGAAGAGAAAGATGAAAGGTGGGATTGCCACTACTCTCCTTTTTAGTATAATCGTCATCAAAGCGGAATATTTCAAATTCCGGAAGAGAATCATTGGAGAAAGTCTCAAACTCAAGAGATGTTTCGGGCTTTTCCAAGATAGAGTTACTATCCTCTACGGGGATAGGAGTTGAAGCTGGCTTAGCACAAAATGATTTGATCTTAGAAATGAGGAGATTTACATTGAACAATTTTTCACGAAGTATCTCATCCTCAATTTCCAGATCATCAGAATCTCTCACTTCCTCTAGCTTAGAAGGTAAGTTCTCGACATAATCGATGTCTCCACAATATAAAGAATCGTTAAACGAAGTACAATCGTTGTCAGAATCGGAGAACATATCAACATGATCATTTGGAATGTCAAGAGGAGGGTAAGAATCATCATCAAGAGGCTTATCACACATATTGCCGGAGATAACCTCGGAATCACTTGGGGTTAGGACAAGGTTCTCAACACGAGACGATTCCATTTCTGGAATAGTGCTAAGAGGCTCGTCCCCCATTATGAGAGAGTCAACGGGTTCAACAATGTTTGAAGAAATAGAATCATCGACCTCTTCCAAAAGGACGTCACTTCCCTCAACCGGTGTGAGTGAAGAGGAAGAGTCGGTAATGAAAGGCTCAGAAACGGGATTGGTTGTAGCCGACAAACTCACATAATATTCTTTCATTTGAATGGAATCCTCATCATCATCGAAAACGAAAGTCTTGTGATATTGGGTTGATGTAGCATTATAAACCTTGTCATCGGTGGCTTGACAATCGTAAAAAGGATGGGGACCACCACAATAATCACATCTTTTGGAAACGGTATCAACGGGCTCTAGTTTTTGCTTCACGCATCGAATATCATTGGTAAGCTCACCATCTTAACCGGTTTGTTTCTTGATGTCGGAACTTTCGATTTGTTCTCGATGATCGTCAATATATCCCTTGGGGTACGATACAAGATATTGCCACCAGCGCTTGTATTGAGTGAATCTTGATCGGTTTGCGTTAAAGCGTTGTAGAATATATCGATCCAAGTATTTCCGAGAAACCATGATGTGGGCATTTTCGTAGGAGATCTTTGAATCTTTCCCATGCCTCACCGAAACTTTCATCAAAACGCTGTTGGAAGTTTATAATCTCGTTCTTAAGATTTTCCGTCTTAGAATAAGGAAAGAAACGATTTACAAATTTTGAAACGAGATCCTCCCAAGTAGTGATCGATCGAGGGGGTTCTTTATCGAGCCAATTCCGGGCTACCCTCTCGAGAGAAAATGAGAATAACATCAACTTAATTGTGTCACGGGGAACATCCTTATATTTTATAGTCGACATTAGCTTATCAAACCATCGGATGTGAGCATAGGGATCGTTCCTCTCGAGACCATAGAATGGATTTGACATAATTAGTTGAATTAAACCGGTGTTTATCTCGAAATTCTCGGAAAGAATCTCCGGTACAACGATAGCATCTTCGTAACCCTCGATGGGTACTTGGAGCATTTCTAACATCGTACGCGTGTCCGCCATTAGAATTAAACATAAGAGGGAAAAGAAGATAATTAAACGGTTATGAGGATAAAGACGAGTATTTTTGGATTTTTGGATTTTTATAAGAAAATATAAACATATATAGATGGTATGAACAAGGAGTGATTATTCAAACCTCTAATCTGCTAAACGTAAGACAATTAGCACAGCTCCCCGGCAGCGGCGCCAAAAATTTGATCCGCTCCAAACCGTCAAGTTTTCTCACACAAACCGGCCACTTGTGAATGGCCGACCGTAAGGAACTTAAAACGGTTCAGAAACAAATGCAATGAAGATCAGGAGAGTATAGTGTTTCCCCAGGTCGTTAAGTCCCAACGAGCCGTGCGAGAATAATCAGACGTGTAGTGATCGAGAAGATTTGAACGGAAAAGAGGTTTGTGATTATTAAAACTACAGAAAAAGTACATAAACCACAAGGGCTTAAATGCAAATTAAAGAAAATTAAAAAGATAAAAAAATATTAAATAAATGCTATCACTATTTGCAAAATGATGTTTTTGTTTTTATGTTTTTATAAAACTGAAATTAAAAACTACGCGACGTACAAATGAAAGTATGAAACTGAAGCAGTATTAATCCTAAAAATATGAAAAAGATATTTTTACAATCCTAAAGATAAAAGAAAATTTATAGAAAAATAAAATTATTTTTATAACTAATTATCTAATTATTATTAATTAAAAACTATTTTTAACTATTTAATAATAGCCTAAAATACAAGAAAATATGAAATAAAGCTAGAAAAATAAAATTTTGACTTGGAAAAATCTAAAATAACAAAAGAGAATTTTCAAAACTATTTTTGTATTTTTCTGATTATTTTTGTATTTTCTAGGAATTAAAATCTATTTAAAACTACTTAAATTGCTAAAAAATACAAATTTAACTAAGAAAAATCTGGAAAAATATTTTTTTGTCTTTTTATATTTATCTTAATCTAAGAAAATTGAAAAATTATTTTTTTGAAACTTTTCTTAATTAATTGTATTAAATGCTAATTAAAAATGCTTAAAAACTAATTAAAATCAAGAAAAATACCAAACTGCCCTAGAAAAATCTGAAAAATTCAAGATAAGCTTAAAATAATATTAGGAATCTAGGAAAAATGGAAAAACAAGTGCTTGTGTGTGAGAAATTGAGGCTGCAGTTGAATGTGCTTATAAATAAGCACTAAGGATAAGCTAAAAGGACCAAGTGACTACCAAACTGAAACAGAAGCTTCAAAATGTTAAAACTACCCACATGCAACTTATCACAACTGCTCTAAACCTCAGAATTGCAAAATTAGACAGATTTGGTGTTTTGAGTTAATGTGCTAAAACAGGTTTTGATAGGCTACTTTAGGCTTAAGCACAAGCTATACTATAAGCTAAAAATGAAAACCAAGAGTGGGAACTTAAATTAGACCTGGCCAAGAGCCAATAGACCAAAAACTAGACCTTGGTGAGCTCAAATGAGCTTTGTGCAAGGGCTGCACAATCCCTGTGCAGACTCAGTATATACTGAGTCAGTTGCACAGGGCATTTGTAGCCATCTTGACAAGCTAAATTGGGGCACCTAAAAATTTGATAAAAATCTGCAAAAATGCTAATAAGAAATAAGACCAGCTGAAGTTAATGAACCCACAATTTGACATGATTTGGCCCAGAACTGAGCTCATGAAAATTCATCCCATTTGGGTTCAAAACTGATTTTATGCAATTTGACTTTTTAAGTAATTATGAAAAGTTGACTAACTTGAACTTTGATCTTGATTTCTCAACTGAATATGATGTTAATTGGTATAATAAAACTAATGCAAGCTACTCTAGTGATTACTAAACATGAAACAAACTTTTGATTTCTAAAAATCTCAACAGTGAAGCAAGTTAAGACAGTTGAGTGAGAATTTGACTATTAGAGCTCTAGAGTGCAAAGTATTGACAGTTTTGACTCTAATTATCCTATATGTACCTAAAACAACTAAGTTTATCCACTGCACAATCCTCGAGCTCAGATTATGCAGCATATCCAAACACTATTTTAATGACTGAATTGAACTTTTAGACTTAACTAAACACTGAACTAGCTAAAGCTATTGATCAAACTAAGTTTATCTATCCTAAATACGACTTAATTAACAATTAAAAACTAATCTAGAACACAAGAACAGATTATGCAATATGCTTGAAAATACACTTACAATTGGTCCTATCCACAGTGGATTTCCAAAGAACAAAGGACCCACTATTCTATTCTAATCCATGAAACAACCCAATATCAATTCAAATCCATGCTCTGCATCACCCTTTTCCATTTCCAAGACCAAATGGACCCAGTTTGACTTTTGTTGACCAAAAGCCAAAATTGCTTAAAACTTGAATACAAGCTTATACAAAGCTATAATAAGCTTCTATAAGATTGTTTTAACTTGAAAATAAACTAGATGAAGCTTAGATATAAGTTTTAGAAATTGAAATTTGCAACAGTGACACCAAACTATGAAACTTAAGTAAACTTTGAAATTGAAGCTTAAAAATAGATTATACTGATGATAATACTTTAGTTCAACACTTGGAAACAAAATATTACAGCTTTTAAATTAAACTAAGACATTAATAAGAAAAACGACATAAGGGAAATTTTAAACTAAAAATCTACTGCCTTTCTTCTTTCTTCTTGCTTCCTTTTATACACCATCTGATTTCTCTCTCATCTCTTAGCAAATCCCAGCTTTTGTTTTAGGCCATTGGATTACTTGGGACCATTATAGCCATTAGATCACTTTTGGCGGGAAAGTTGTATTTGACCTGTTGGGGTTGAGTGAGGGGGTTGAAGATGCATTTAATGCCCTTTGGAGTTGTGTGGAGGTGGGGGGAACAAGGAAGGGATAAGGTGAGGAGGGGGGATGGGAGCTCTGGTTTTGCAGGTGAGCAAGTGGGGAAGGAAGAAAAAGGCGCCAAGGGGGTTAACCAGATATTTGACTTGCTTATAATATTGGAGGGGGTCCAAAATGGAAGGGTCACATGGCATATGGCAGGGGGTCACTTGGTTTTGACAGGTCCAAAGGGGTATTTAGGCTTAATAATAACAAGGACCTAATTGCACTTTCTGAATTTTGAGGGACCAGGGCTGCCAAATCTGCAAAGTTGTTCCAAGGGCTGAAAATGACAAGTTTTAATAGTACAAGGACCAAAGCTGACATTTTCCGATTTTTCAAGGGCCATTTTTGCCAAATTTGAAACTTGAAGGACCAATTTTGTAATTTCTCAAAACTTTTTACATTTTTCACCAAAGGACTAATTTTGACAACTTTTGATTTTAAAAGGACCTTTGGTGATTTTACTTTTGAAATTAAGTGCCTAGGGACTATTTCTGACAAGTTTTGAAACTTGGGGGACTGAAACTGCCAATTATGCAAACTTAGCTCATTTTTCATCTGATTTTGAACATTTTGCATCTGAAACATATAAAATGCAATTTTGAGATATTTTCAGTATTTTGATGCATTTCTGAGCAATTTTAAACGTTTTGCAGTTCAGATTGACCCAAAAATGATGAGTATTTACACACTCATCAATCCCTCACACTAAACTATTGCTAGTCCCTAGCAATCTTTTGAGAAAAACTTAATGGATTTGAATCTCTTTACCAAAAGCCATTACTTCTGGAGTAGCCAAATGTTTCAGTTCAAGTAAGAACCGTGGTACACCGATAACCATGTGATTTTGAGCAAACCACCAGCTTTCAATGGATTTGGTTTGTCTTTACCAGAAGCCGTTTGCTTCTGGACTAGCCAACTCTTAGATAAATTATCAATATTATCTTTGGTGAGCTGATTACCAATTATGGTTTTTCCACTGCCTTTACCACAAGCCATAAACTTGCGGGCTAGCCAACTCTTCACTTTTTAGGATATGGTGAGTGAATACCATACAATTTTGGGCAAATTGCAAGCCGTCAACGGATTTGAGATATCTTTACCAAGAGCCGTTTGCTCTTGGATTAGCCAATCCTTTTGTTTTTTAGACATGGCGGACTGATAACCAAATGAGTAAGTGCAAAACACTTACTCCAAAAAAAATTTTGGCCAAAAATGGGGGAATTAGGCGGTATAATTACATGATAAAATTCGTGAGAATTCCCCCCCACACTTAGAAATGAATATTGCCCTCAATATTCAAAGTACCGGCTGTTATGCCGAAACAAAGAACGTAAAAGGGAAATACTACGGCCATTATTCTGAAAGATTTTTTTTTTTTTTTTTTTTTGAAATCTTATATATATACCCAACATGTGGGGCAACCCCCCCCCCCCCACACTAGGGTGTTAGAAAGATAGAAAGAAGTCAGAAATATGGGTGAAAACCCATATGGCATGCTACTGTTTTTGATTCCCGAGTCGCTAGCTTGACTCGACCCCGCATTCATTGGTTCATGGGGAAGCAAAGTGGAAGAAACAATCTCCATCGGACTTTCATTCAAGATGTTTGGACAAACATTTGAAGCACGTGAAAGTTCCACACCGATGAGATATATTCCCGGCTCAAGATAATGGTACATGGAGATGCCGGGATCAAAGATAATGTCTTCATTCCCGAAGGAGTGAAGAACAGGAGAAGTCACATCATATGTGAGGAATGGAAGAAAGATGTTTATAACAATTAGGATCCATTCTTCATCCTCAAAATCAAATTTTATAGTTTCCTTAATGTGTATTTCATCATTAAAGCTCTTTTGGTTATTTTCAACAATTACCTCGGGAGGGAGAGGCGGGGTGGTGTCCTCAATAAGCATGTCTCCCCCCAAGTCAAGATCAAGATCAAAATAGAAATGATCATACTCCGGAGGAGATATGATGTGAGAGAGTTCACCGGAGAACTCCTCAGGATCTAGATCAAAGAGAAACGAATCATACTCGGGAAGAGAAAGATGAAAGGTGGGATTGCCACTACTCTCCTTTTTAGTATAATCGTCATCAAAGCGGAATATTTCAAATTCCGGAAGAGAATCATTGGAGAAAGTCTCAAACTCAAGAGATGTTTCGGGCTTTTCCAAGATAGAGTTACTATCCTCTACCGGGATAGGAGTTGAAGCTGGCTTAGCACAAAATGATTTGATCTTCGAAAACAAAGTCATGGTTATGGCATCGTCGTCTCAATCACTTGAACTTCGGCACCATCAATGATCTCTCCAGAAAGGACTTAGTTGTAGGTTTACCTAGACTAAAGTATGAAAAGGATCATCTTTGTTCAGCATGCCAATTGGGAAAAAGCAAGAAGTATGCCCACAAACCCAAACCTACAAACTCAGTTACAGAAGTTCTTCATACAATTCACATGCATTTATGTGGACCCATGAGAGTGCAGAATATCTTTGGGAAGAAATATGTGTTGGTTGTGGTTGATGATTACTCTCGATTCACCTGGGTTAAGTTCTTAAGGACAAAGGATGAAACTCCAGATATCATCATCAAACTTATCAAACATCTGCAGGTTCGACTTAACAAAACTGTCAGAATCATCCGAACAGACAATGGAACTGAGTTTGTTAATAAACAACTTAGTGAGTTTTATGAAAGTGTTGGAATCAGTCATCAAAGAAGTGTTCCACGAACTCCTTAACAGAACGGTGTAGTTGAAAGACGAAATCGAACTCTTGTGGAAGCCGCAAGAACCATGCTGATTTACTCAAAGGTTCCAATGTTTCTCTGGGCTGAAGCCATTGCCACTGCATGCTACACTCAAAATCGATCCCTAATTCACACTGCTCATGGAAAAACTCCATATGAACTTGTCCACAATAGAAAACCTAATCTCTCATTCCTTCGTGTGTTTGGTGCATTGTGTTATCCAACTAGTGAGGGCCAAGATTTAGGCAAACTTAAAGCTAAAGCGGACATTGGAGTTTTTGTAGGATATGCACCAAACAGAAAAGGATACCGAATCTACAACAAAAGAACCCAAAGTATAATGGAAACAATTCACGTTACGTTTGATGAGCTGACCGGTTCAATGGCTCCAGGACAAACCAGTTCTGGACCCGCATCTCAACTTTCATCAAGTAGTCCTATCAGTTCTACTCGCGTTTCAAATCCCTCACCAAAGAACTCCTTATGTACCTCCAACAGAAGATGATTTAAATAAATTGTTTGATCCAATGTTTGATGAACACTATGAGCCAAATGCTAATGAAATGTCAATTCCATCATCGAGGTCTGCTCCTATCCCTGTAAATGAAGTCAACCCTTCTGTTTCAATATCATTAAGCCAAGAAGCGCCTGCTGCTGATCACTCTGTCTCATCAACAAATCATCAATCATCGAATGTACATCTTGGAATTGGTTCTGGCACCCATGATGAAGTTAATCCCTTTTCTACTCCCGAAGATGCTCCATTTGAAAACATATTTGCTCCTGAATCATCATCAGAACCATCTTCATCAGGTGACATCGACTCTGCTACGTCCGGTTCCTCAACAAAAACCACATGAACACATTAGAAAGTGGACACATGATCATCCATTGGACAACATCATTGGAAACCCTTCTCGTCCAGTATCTACACGAAAACAACTTGCAACCGATTCCTTATGGTGCTTCTTCAACTCCGTACTCTCTAAGGTCGAACCAAAAGATGTTAAAACTGCCATGAATGAAAACAGTTGGTTCAATGCCATGCAAGAAGAAATTCATGAGTTTGATCGACTACATGAGTTTGATCGACTAGATGTATGGGAATTAGTACCTACTCCAGATTGTGCTATGATCATTGCTCTAAAGTGGATCTTCAAAGTGAAACTTGATGAGCATGGTGATGTTTTAAAGAATAAGGCTCGATTAGTTGCAAAAGGATACCGTCAAGAGGAGGGTATTGAATTTGAAGAATCATTTGCTCCTGCTCGTGATCGAGGCAATCAGAATCTTTTGGCTAATGCTGCAAGTAAGAACATGGTAGTCTATTAGATGGATGTAAAGACGGCTTTTCTTAACGGAGATCTGAAAGAAGTCGTATATGTCAGCCAACCTGAAGGCTTTGTGAATCCAGAGCATCCTACTCACGTCTATCGTTTGAAGAAGGCTCTTTACGGCTTGAAGCAAGCCCCAAGGGCATGGTATGATACGCTATCAAAGTTTCTTCTATCTACTAGATTCAGTAAAGGAGCAGTTGATCCGACATTGTTCACCGTAAAGTCGGCAAACATTTAATTTACATTCAAATATATGTTGATGATATTATTTTTGCCTCGACTGACCCCAATGAATGTGATCGTTTTTCTACTGAAATGGGTTCCAAATTTCAAATGTCAATGATGGGACAAATGTCATTTTTCTTGGGATTACAAATTTCACAAAGTCCCGGAGGCATTTTTATAAATCAATCTAAATATGCAAATGAGATTTTAAAGAAATTTGGATTTGATTCTAGTGACCATGTTGACACTCCCATGATTGAGCGTACTAAACTGGATGAGGACCACTCGTGAATCATGGTAGGCCAAACGAAATATCGTAGTATGATCGGATCCCGATGTACCTCACACCAGAAACCGACATTCTGTTCACTTTGTTTGCATGTGTGCTAGATATCGAGCTAATCCTACCAAAAACCACCTTGAAGCGGTTAAACGGGTCTTTCGGTATCTCCAAGGAACCATCAATATGGGACTTTGGTACCCGAAGGACACCGACATGTCACTAACAGCCTATGCAGATGCTGATCATGCAGGATGTCAAGATACACGTCGAAGCACGCCCGGAGGTGCTCGTTTTTGGGTGATAAGCTTGTGAGCTGGTCTTCAAAGAAGCAAATGAGTACTTCTATTTCCTCTACAGAGGTGAATACATAGCCATGTCATCTTGTTGTGCTCAAATCCTATGGATGAGATCCCAATTATCGAACTATGGCTTTGAATTCAACAAAATCCCTCTGTACTGTGATAATAAAAGTGCTATTGCTCTCTCATGCAACAACGTTCAACACTCAAGAGCAAAACACATCGACATTCGACATCATTTCATCGGGGAGCAAGTAGAAAACGGTGTGGTGGAACTTTATTTTGTGAGGACTGAATACCAGGTTAGCAGACTTCTTCACCAAAGCTCTTCCTAGAGAACGTTGTGAGTTTATTCTCCCACGACTTGGTCTAAAGAGTCTTCAACCGGAAACACTTAAACGTCTTCAAGAGGAAGAAGAGGAGTAAAAGGTCTTTCTTCATCCATATCTTGTAAATATTTATTCGAAAAGCAAAATACAAAATTTCAAAACCTTCAAAAAGCAAATAGAAAAATATAAAACTTTCAAAAAATCCATAAAAATCTGAAAAATCTTGAAAAAAATTCAAAAAAAAAAAAAAAAAAAAAAAAAAGTCATTTTGTCATGTTTTTCTTGATTCGAAAATATCTACGGTCTTTGTGTTGTCATTCAAAGAATGACACGGGTCTTTAGATATTGTTCGAATGTTCTTAAAATAAATAAATAAATAAATAAATAAAAAATATATATTTTTGGGAGAAAGTGAAACTATGGTTTATTGTTATTTCAGGCAGTAACCCGTTTTTCAAAGAAAGAACAGAGCCATGCTTTATCTTGTTTTTCAAATCTCATGCTCTGATTCTCTAAACAATTACTTACTATCTAATGAAAACTAATTGCTTTGTAAAATAACTCAGACTCTATTTTTGAAAATCATCTGGACTTAACTTTTGTCAAAATATCTATCTCTCAATCAACAACGTATGTCATAGATTGAGGGGGAGAATGATTTCAATTAAATCAAAAGGTTGTTCGACATACAATTGTTTTCAAATAGATAATCATGCATGTTTAATCAATGGAGTGCAAAGTCTCAAAATCCGATCCTTATCAGTTAAAATGTTCTCATAATCAAGTCACAATTCTCCTCATAAGCTTTCAAAATCAATTTAAATCTACAGAGATCACAAATCTCAAATGATTTGAAAATTGTGATCGGGGGAGAATTTGTGATTTAAATTGGATTTAAACTGATAATTTGATAAATGGCTTCGTAAGTGTTTAGCAAGCTTTCCTCCCCACATGTGCCAAACGATTTCAAATTTTCCATGCACATGTTGAGGGGGAGCATCTATTTTAAACCACAAAGAATTGAAACGTGATTGATTTGTATCTAAGTGCGGATTCCTTCTAATATGTGCAAATCTCTTACAAACCTCGAGGCACATATTGAGGGGGAGCAAATTTATGAAAACCTCATCCTTCCTTAATATGCTTTATCTACTTGATTTGATCAGGGAAGTGATGTTGATATATTTTAGAAAATGGTAATCTAAGAAGTTAATTCTTCCTCTTGCTTCCGTGTGCCAAAATGATTTCAAATACATGAGGCACATGTTGAGGGGGAGCTCTTTTTCTAAAATTATCAAAAACAATTCAGGTACAAAATACTTTGATATTATATCACAAGTATCTAGATTGATTTTCAAATGGTTTTCGATTGGTTCCAATGGCAGATGAACTATACCAAATAGACCGACCAAATTTACTTTATGTATGGTGATATAAGGATGATAAGGTTAGGTATTTGTTCCCATGATCCGCCAGAACCGGAGGGATCTACCCAGGGACAATCCACTAGATAGTGTAGAAGTCCTTAGGTTTGATGAAAAAAGGAGAAAAGTGAGATATGGGAAGAGTGCGGACTAAGACTGAGCTAGTACTGGAATAAACCCAACAAGGTTCTGGTTATGAAGTCTCGGTAAGCACTGAAGGGGTTGAAGAACGAAAAAGAAATGAAATGAGAAAAGGGTGAAAAGAAATAGCCATCCATTTATTCAACCTTAGGGCAAAAACCGGGTTCAATTCATATGCTACTGGTGGTTACCAAGGTAACATCGGTATTGAAGACAAGACGTTATGGACCCAGTGACGCACTGCACTACAACTTCCCAAGCTACTCAAGTTCCTCTTAAAAGGACTTGTTTTATTCTCACGGGGAACCGACATTATCTATCGACTTTCTCTTAGAGTTTCTTGATATTGAAGAAGGAGGCCCTCTCCCTAGTCTCCGGCATAGGAACCAAATGTGCAATATTGAGTCTAGAGCCACGAGATCATCAAATAAATCTCTTTAGGACACTGTCAATGAAGACTCTCTGTTTCACACAATGTGGAAAGAGAGATTATATCTTATGAGTCCTACGCATTATCCTTGTGGTATTGCCAGAACATATGAGTGATATGCTAACATATTCATAATGAAGATGGAAAGCCTTCTGGAGCCAACATAAAATAAGCTCCTGGTGGGTGGCATGTGAGATCTATCCAATAGATCAACCATGTGACAACTGAACAGAAACAATGGGGCGAGTCATAATTATGACTCAATCCTGGTTCAGGTTATGGATTGACGGATACCTTTGAAAAACCGTTCGTTGTACTTAAAAAAAAACTCTTTTCTTTAGCACATCGACTGTGTACTCATATTTCAAAATAAAAGGTGTTTATGATTGATAATTGATTTTTCTTTAAAACCTTCGTTGTATTGCAAAAACAATTTCTATTGTGCGGTACACGATTGTCTTTCAAATCTCTTTTCATCAATCAGTGAATCTCAATTCGCTGGTTCACTCACTCCGTGTTGTCTTCTTTGAGACGTTCCGGTTTGAGAACAGCTAGAGCAGCTGCGAAACCCTGTCAAGGAAATTCTTCGGAATTATACCGGATCACAAGCAGTACTTGTACTGATCAACGGGAACCGTGGGCCGTGTACCTCAATTCAACGAAAGTGATCAAAGACACTTTCGTGCGTTTTATTGCTAAATGTTGTATGCGTATGCCCGACGTTTGCGCTTGATCGAATGAAGCGGTCAATACATAGCCGCATGCTCACACATCACATTCATTTCAAAAGAAATCATGATTAGTGCATCAATGACTCGGATATTCTCACTCCATGCTTCGCTACGCCGCCAATATCATGAATCAACGAAAGCTTCCGCTACTCGGATGAGAATATATCATGATCCAGAATGTGAGCATGTCGGTCCAAATGTCACAACATCACATAATACCAACACCACAATGGAAGAGTCAGAGATCTATGATAGTTGATGATCTCAAAGCTGGCTCAAAACTCATTATCACGTGGATCAGTTAAAGACCTCCACTTAGATTCACCAAACATGCAAAAATAAAGAATCGATGACTACGAGCTGCAGAGCAAAGAACTTTAACAAGAATCCAAGAACAATCATATTGTAATATCTGTTTGTATTCAATGTATTTTTGAGGTGACCTCCCTTAGGGGGAGATTGTTAGGATTTAGTAAATCCGGTCATTAAAGAGTCGGTCACCTCAAGTATATGTAATCGTTAGAAAGCTCGTAGTCGTAGATTATTTAACGGACGGGTCTTTACCCACGGTATGCCTGATCCACAGCCCGTAGGTGACGATTTATGTAAGAACTATAAATACTCTCTACCTCCCAAGGTAGAGAGTTGGAGCTCATAATAAGATTTTTCTTTCTCTCACTAAAGTTCCCAACCTCTAACTTTCTCTCTCTAAAACCATAGTATACGCCTCTTTGATATTTGGTTTAGTGTGTTTATGAAATCCAATATCTAACACTACTCGTCTATGTTCTCGAAATTATGTAAAGGCCAAGTTCTAAAGTTTACAAACTACCGACACACTCAATATTTGCTGGATTTAGGGTAAATAAAGGGAAATGGAAAAGCTAAATATCACCATGGAAATCAAGGGTTATAATGTGCTCGGCTAAGGTCTATTATAATTAGGTTAGGAAAAACATGTCAATTTTTTTAAAAATGGCATAATTTTTCAAAATAAACTAGAAAAATGAGGGCAAGCAAGTTCAAGTTATAATTCTACTACCGTCCCCCCACTAAACGTACAAAGTCCCTTTTGTACTAAACATGAAATAAAGGAGAAGAAAAAGTAGAATTGGAACGAGAACTCCCCTGAACTTTGCTCCAAAATGAAAGAAGGATCACGTTGAAATGCATACCTTCGTCTTGTCTCCATGAGCAAACTTCAATTCCCTGAAATCACAACACTACCAACAAGCATAATTCTAAAACAAAAAGGAAAAATGAAACAAATAAAAACCTAACTCACTTTCGTAGGAATCACGGTTGCATTTAGCGCATGCAACAAACATTTTAAACTACTCAGTGTCCCGAGTGGACGAGTGAAGTCTTGTGAGGGTTTACAGGGAACACACCCACAACGTTCATTTAGAACTAATACAAGGTTATGGTAAATAAGATTAACATTTAAATTATTACAGGACAGGTTACGGCGTAACCTCATTGTTGAGTTACGCCGTAATTGATGAAACCTGGGAGTCATCCGATATCGGGAAGATGGTTACGGCGTAACAAAAGACTGGGGTTACGCCGTAAAGTCTGCACAGAATGTAAAATTCCAGACTGGTTCAATCTTCCGAGAGTTTTAAAAACAAGCATACCAAACCCAACAATACTAAAAAGAAGGAAAAGAAAAAGGATAATTTGGGTTGTCTCCTGAAAGAGAACTTTTGTTTATTTTACGAGTCTTTAAGTTAGATTCAAAGTCGCGGTCAAAAATGGTTATTTGTCATATAGTGGAAGCTAACATGTCCATGGTGTATCCAGTTAATGACTTTTTCATCCTTCTTAGTCTAAATTATAAAATGTACTCAAAACATATGTGTCAATTTTGTAAGAAAAAACTTTAAAGATGATGAGGTAATTAACGAAACTTTAGTTTCTAAGTTTTAAATAAAGTGTAATTATTACTTTTCATGTTTTGTAATAAGTTTATAAAAACAATAAATACCACATAGACTTTTTACCCTCTTATACTTTATATTTCATAAAAAGAATACAATAACATGTTGTTATTATTTATAAATATTATTATCGGTATATAAACTAATGTGTTTGCAGGGAATTTTAAATCTAAAAAGAAAAACACGAGTTACTATGGCATGTAAATATTTACACGAAATTATACATATACGAAAGACTCAAGTTATTCCTCATTATGAGATTATTTAATCTCATAATGAAACCTATTTTTTTTCTTCATAATAGTCGGATTTTATATTTTTTACACGGGATTATACATATACAAGATTACATGAGATTATATATATACACGAGATTATACATATACGAAAGACTCAAGTTATTCCTCATTATTTACACGAGATTATACATATACGACTGACACCGAGAGGACTGACCGGACCGACCGAACTAAAGGACCAGTGGTCCGGTCTCGGTCCGGTTCGGTCCAGACCGGCCTTACGTAAAACCCAACTATGATGCCTTCTTGGACCAGACCGACCGAAGGACCAGACCAACTCGGACCGGACCGAACACATTCGATCCGGTCCTCGGTAGGGATGAGCACGGTACCGGTCCCGTACCGATCCCGTACCGAATACTGGTACCGATTTTTTCCCGAGCATAAATTAGTGGTACCGGTACCGTACCGAACGGAATTCGGATATCGGTACCGGTACCGGTACCGGGAAATCGGGTTTTTTCCGCTTTTTACGGGAATTTCCCGATTTGGTACCGGTCTCGTACCGAATTAGTGGTCCCGATTTTTTTTCACCTTATTTCGTAGTCTCGGTACCGTACCGTATTTCAAGAATCGGTGCGGTTTCGGTATGGTTCCGGTTCGGTTCCGGGATTCGGTTCGAAATGCTCATCCCTAGACCTCGGCCTAAAGTTTTGGACTAGTTCGATCTCGGTCCGGTCCAATTTTAAACTGTTGATCACCCTAATATTATGTAACATAATTTCCTTAAAACATAGTTTATTTTTTACATATGGATCGATAACTTTTGTTTACTCAAAATAAACGTTAAACAACTATACTTTTTTTTCGCAAACGATAGTAATAAGCAAATAGCTCTAGACCCGACCCGACCTGACCTGTTGATCGAAGGACTATTTAGCATGTTTAGTTTTTTTCGTATAAACTAAGTAAGGGAACACCTTGCCCATCCGGCTAGGTCCGTCAATCGCGATAATGTATTTTTCATAGCTTAATGATTTACTGTTTACAAAATATATTTTATATTTAAAAAAAAATAGTCAAAATTTTTACTCATTTGATGTTTGAATTTGTAAGTGTAATTTAATTTCATCTCCCTCGTCGACCAAAACAACAAAACATCCCTTCATTTATACACTATCAACCAAAACACAACACAAGACAACATAACGTAAAAAAGCACATGGTCCCAAACCCAAACAACATTCTCTTGAAACGTCAACAACTTTTTGATTAAAAACACTTTTTTTAACTACCTTTTTTATTTTCTCATTAAATCAAATCTCAAAACCCCCCCTCCCCCTGAGATTTACTTCACCGGAAAACCCAACCAATTGACACGTCATCATCACACACACACTGAATCACTTCACCTTTCATCGTTACAAGGTACTGTACATGTCATTTTTAGATCCAGTCCTTAACAAATACTACTAATAGTCCTTAACAATGTCATTAAGCTGTGGTTGCATCATGTAATATTTACGATGTTATAAGCTTGCGTAAATCACACGCTGCACTTAATTATTACTATTGTTTAGCATTAATTTTGATAGTCACTCTCTACTAGTGTAGTTGTTGCGTTCGTTGTGACTTATCATGTGTATCATAATTTTAAGTTTAAGCCAAAATTATTACTGAATATTTTCACATTCTCGGGTTTACTCTGGCGTAGGGGTATGATCTGTCTACATTCTACCTCCAAAGGCCAAGATAGGAGGGGGCAGGGTTTGGCACATGCCCCCCTAGCGAAAAATTTTTAGTGTTAATTTCTTAAAATATCTGGCTATTTTTGTAATTTGACCCATAACGAACCAATTTGTAGTGTAGTTTCTAAGAATTATCAAAGTTTGCCCCCCTCAACCGTAACTTTTTGCTCCGCCCCTGTCTACCTCCCTCGTATTGTTGTTGATGTTGTTGGTTACATATTTTGACACGCCAGCACTCGTCAAAATTTGTATTTATATGTTATTGGTGAACTATCACACGTCATGATATGTGACTTGACAAAAAAAGTATGTTTGGCACACAACTTATAAGAGCTTAGTTTTCTAAAATGAGCTTTGTTTTCCTCTCAAAGCTTTTGAGAGATTTTAGAAAATTAAGCTCTTAAAACAGAAGCTGCTTGAAGGGCGTGTTTGGCGAAGAAGCTTATAGGAGCTTAAACTTATTCTTTGAAAAATAATATCTGTTAGGCTGACAAAGCTTATGTGAGCTTATAAGAAAATAAAATCGCATAAGCTCCTAAAAAGCTACTGCAAGTAGCTTTTGAAATAAGCTGTAGCTAGTTTTGTCAAATATGCGGATAATCGGATATGCCCTAAGAGATAGCATAAACATAGGCATTACATTTCAACATGATTTTTTTTTAGATAATTATGGTGGAAACATATTTGTATTGGAAATAATAAACACGATCATTTGTTAACTTTGTTTGGTTCTGATTGAAGGATGCAACTTTGAGGGAGGATTTTGTCACTGAAGATTAAAAAGATGGACGGTTTCAAGGCTAGATTTAGATTAGCAGCGATTGTTATTCTTTCCATTGGGATCGCTCTAGTTGGTATATACGATTTAGTAAAGCCGATTAAGAATGGTTGTAACATGACATATATGTATCCAACTTACATACCAATATCGGAAACAAAGAGCTTGTCTTCTTCGAAATATGGACTGTTTTTGTATCATGAAGGGTGGAAAAAGATTGATTATGACGAGCATCTTAAACAACTTAACGGTGTTCCTGTTCTTTTTATCCCCGGAAATGGAGGTAGCTACAAGCAGGTGATTTTATTTCCTTAATAAGTTTCATTTTTCGTTATTTTTCCGACATATCTGATACGGGTTTTTTACTTTGAACTATTTCTCACAGGTTAGGTCCTTAGCGGCAGAATCTGACAGGGCTTATGAAGGTGGCCCACCTGAGCCTATGTTGTACCAAGAAGCTTCCTTAATGTTTGAGGAGGGATTAGAGATGGATAAGAGCGATATTCCACTTTTGAACCAATATACTAGCAGGCTTGACTGGTTTGCGGTGGACCTTGAAGGCGAACATTCTGCAATGGATGGCCAGATACTCGAAGAACACACAGAATATGTCGTATATGCCATTGACAGGGTATCAACTTTAATATCTTATTTACTGTCAGGATTGATGCAACATCATTTTAGTAATCTTAAGCGGATTTAGAAATATGCAGCAATGTTCTTTCCAAAATTAGTGCTAAGCTTGTGCTTCTGCTTGTAGATCCTGGATCAATATAAAGAATCTCGGGATGCTCGAGCAAAAGAAGGTGCTGTTGAATCTGGTAGTCTTCCTAATACTGTCATATTGGTTGGGCACTCTATGGGTGGCTTTGTTGCTAGAGCTGCAGTTGTGCACCCTAATTTGAGAAAGTCATCCGTGGAAACTGTCATTACGCTGTCAACTCCGCATCAGTGAGTTCTCTGGATTGTCTAAATAAAAATGTATCTGAGACCTTACTTTATAATGTAATGTAATTTTTTTATATAATGTTGTTCCAGGTCACCTCCCGTGGCATTGCAGCCATCATTGGGTCACTATTACGAGTACATAAATCAGCAATGGAGAAAGGGTTATGAGGTCCAAACCTCTAGAACAGGAACCCGCTTGTCCAATCCTAAACTATCACCAGTGATTGTGATCTCCATTTCCGGTGGTGGTAATGATTACCAGGTGATGATTTGTTTCGGCATATTCTTTTCTCTGTTTTGATATAAGTGATATCAGTTTTGAACTTCACTATGAACATATTTTAGTGTCCAGTATTGATTGTCAAACAGTTATGAGATGAATTGTGGTGTACGTTGCACTTTAAACAGTTGGCTATTGTTTCTGTGTCTTTGGTGTGTCTACCTTAATGTTTTTGGTTTTAAGTATATAATATTGATATTGACGACCAGACTCGCAGCATGATTGACTTCTTAGGTTTCTTAATGTAGGTAAGGTCAAAACTAGAATCTATTGATGGTATCGTCCCATCTACCCATGGTTTTATGATTAGTAGCATGGCGATGAAGAATGTGTGGCTCTCCATGGAGCATCAGGTCATCTTATGGTGTAATCAAGTTGTTGTCCAAGTGAGTTTTACCTCTTTGTAACCTTCTAAGTTTTTGTACTGTAGATGTGTCTGATCTACTAACTGAGTTCCAGGTTTCACATACTCTTCTTAGTTTGGTAGACCCTGAAACTGGTCATCCCATTTCCGGCTCAAGGAATAGATTAGCAATACTAACAAGAATGCTTCGTAGTGGAATGCCAGGAAGTTTGTCGAGGCAATTCGATTTACATCAGCAGTCACCACATCTTCCTGTGCGGAAAGAGAGAAAATTTGCTGGTACATTGATCAACACTTCTCTCTTTTATTTTATACATTGGAAAAAGTGCGTGAGAAATCATTTGTTTGGCCATCCAGGGTCTCATTTGAAAGCCATGACTGCATGTCCCAGTAAACTTCGTTGGAGCGATGAGGGACTTGAAAGAGATCTTTACATCAAGACGCCAACAATTACTATTTTAGCAATGGATGGCAGAAGAAGGTGGTTGGACATAAAAGAGCTGGTTAGTCATTACTTTTATTTTCCTAACATATCATACACTGTGTTGGTATCGTTTGATTTTATGCCATTCCAACCCTTAAGTAGTCAGTCCAGTATTATTCTTCTACAGGCTGTTCTTTAGTCAGCATGCTAACCCAATTCCCAATTAATTCCCGAGATAAATCTATTGCTATTTGTATGTTTTCGATTTCGAGTACCAACAAGAAAGATATTAAACTCACTTGTGTGCTTCTATGTTGCTAGGTAGGCCAGCAATACAGTTTTACTGATAAAAGTAAATAACGTACAAGGATCTAGATATATTCGTGTAACGCCTTATAAGCTGGGTAGATCCTAGTATCGATCGATTAGATACTAGATCTTCACTCAAACTCAAAAGATAATAGAAATTAAGAAATATGCTTATCAACTATACTGTAGCTGCTTTGCATATTTCAATGATTGTTGACATTTGTTTGTAGTATGTTCCATTTAGGTATGTGCCTAATTTTAAGGTACTATACTGAGCTGAATTCAGTAGTTGGAAACGACTGTGTCCCCCTTAGCATCTGATGGTGGCTAAAGTCCTTAGTTGGGTCAAATATTTGCTTTAATGACGTTTTGTTCTTTACCCTATAGTCTGTTATTTTATTTTCTAGTAAATATGTGAAATATTTTGATAATCAGGGGTCAAATGGAAGAAACAACTTTGTTCTAGTGACAAATCTGCTTCCCTGTTATGGGATAAGACTTCATCTTTGGCCTGAAAAAGGAACTTCTCAGTCTGATTTACCACTTAACAAAAGGGTTGTAGAAGTCACATCAAAGATTGCTCACATTTCTTCAGGACCAGCACCAAGGCAGGTACCAAAACTTGTACCTGACATCTTCTGACTGTTTCTTGTTTTCTTTTATAAATCGAATGTGACCCATTTATGACAGATTTATAAGGATATAAAGGGAGGGTGGGAACTGTATAAATGAGTCAAACAGGTTGAAAGAAGCAAACAGTTCATTTTTACTGCATACAACCTTTCGGAATCATTACATTTAACAGATTTATAAGGATATTGAAATTAACTTAAGTAGGATGAACAAGAAAGTGGTAAACCCAACCTGACCTTCAACCAGTACTAAGAATGACATGTTTCAACCAGAACCAAACTGCCCAGCCCACCTGTTGTGCCACCTCTGCATATTATATTTATCTGATTTAGGCAATTGTTACGTGTTTCCAAATTTATAAATCTTATTTGCCTATGGTGGAAGTATCATTAGGCATGAGCTGATTCAATGATAACGTATCTTAACGAACTGTCATGTCTGTAGATAGAACCAGGAAGTCAGACAGAACAACCACCGCCATCGGCTGTGTTTTGGCTGGAACCAAAGGATATGCATGGCTTCAGATTTTTAACAATCTCAGTTGCGCCAAGCCCGGTAGTGTTTCTTTACCATCCAGTTTACCATGTATATTAGTTGATCTTTGTTAAAGCCTGAGTTGATATCATTATGAAATGATTCTTGAAATTGAATCAGATCACATATCCATCTTATTTGCACAGGTGATTAATTGTTTTTCAGCACTTCATATCTTCATGTGTCCTGTAAAGCACAACTAATAATTTTCATTCAAAATTTCTTAACTTGTAACTAGAGATGAGCAACTGATAGTTATTGTGCATACGCAGACCATTTCAGGGAGACCTCCGCCAGCAGCCTCAATGGCGGTCGGGCAGTTCTTCAACCCAGAGGAAGGGAATAAAGAGTTTTCTCCTCAATCGTTGCTTCTCTCTATGTATTCACAAAAGGTTATTACTTTCTAAGTGTAACTACCCTGCTCAAATACAGCAGTGATTTAAGTTTTATCCTTGTTTACCTCCTTTGTTATTTTTCCCCTTTTTCATCAGCTAAACATAGGCACGCAACTGTTTCATATGTGGTTTGAATTCCCCCACTCTAGCTCTTAGATGGGGTTACCATTTGCCGAAAGGCTTGTTAGTGGCTTATCCTAGTGACAATTGGATTTAAAATGTTTCAGGATATTTTCATAAAGGAGGATCATCCTATTGCAATGAATATTACATTCAGTATCAGCTTAGGCCTTCTGCCTGCTACAGTGTCTCTGGAAACTACAGGCTGCGGAATAAAAAAGTCTGGACTTCCTGTTGAAGAAGCTGGAGACATGGATAGTGGCAGTAATAATCTTCTTGCTTCATCTCCTAAACTTAAACTAATTCAATACTCTTAATGACATGTATATTGGTAGTAAGAATCGAAATTTAACATTAAGGCCGGCCTTAAGTTGCAAAACATTTTAGCTTAATTGCTTAAACCTTTTTGACCTTTAGTCGTTTCCATATATATTTGCTGATGTTTTATCTTTCTTAACTTTGAAGAACTTTGCAAGCTCCGCTGCTTTCCACCAGTAGCCCTTGCATGGGACGCTTCATCTGGTCTTCACATATTTCCTAATTTGTACTCCCGTACAATTGAAGTGGACTCGTCACCTGCACTTTGGACCTCAACTCAGGGATCCGAGGAGACCACCGTTCTGTTACTGGTAGAGTTAACTTGTTTACAGCTACAGTCATCAGTATATTACATCTACAGAACTTTTCAAGTTTTAATGATAAGGTAATCTGCGTGCAGGTAGATCCACATTGTTCCTATAAAACTAGTGCTGCTGTTTCTCTAACTGCTGCTGCCCGTAGATTTATGCTTTTATACTTCTCCCAGGTGATTTATAATAAACTATGTTTAACTTCTGTTTGTAAAATAAATCTGGTTTTATGACTGCCAAGAAATTTCTCTTCGAGTAATACTTTTTTTCTTGGAAACGTCTTCAAGTAATACTCGGTTCCAAACTTTAAGAAAGATCTTCTACTTCCTTTCCCCAGCACTAAGCTTCACTTTAGAAATTGCATGATCCCTTACTTTTGCCTTCCACAAATATTTACTAATAATTAGTCAATTTTTTGGTCATAAAGTACATATTGGAAGATGTTATATCTGACCAAAATGACCTGTGCCATCCTTGTCATGCCTATTTGCATTGCGTTTAAGAGAAAGAAGGAAAGTAAAAAAAAATCCAGCTTTGTGTTAGCCTAGATGTTCTAAGATTATTATGTAGCTCAAATTCCCTTCGCCTATATGGTTAGGAATTTTAGTGTCTGCATATTTTTTTTGTTGCGAAACTCGTATTTCTTGATTAACTTATAACTTGAACGTACTTTCTCTATGCAGATTATTGGTTTCTGCTTTGCTGTAGTATTTTTTGCTCTAATGAAGCAAGCAAATGCATGGGAGCTTGATTTGCCTGTCCCTTCATTGCTGTCTGCAGTAGAATCAAATCTGAGATTACCACTACCATTTCTTCTCCTTGCTGTTTTACCCATTCTGATTGCGTTGTTTTATTCATGTCTAAGTCCAAAGCCATTTCCTTCAGTCGGTAGCTTCTTTGTTGTCTCGATGATTTGCTATGTAATAGCAAATGGGATCATAATCATTTTGATATTAACCACCCAGATACTTTCTCATGTGGTTGCCAGAGTACATGTTTTCTTCAAGACAAGGTCAGTCCATATTTTCAAGCCAAGGTCTATATAACTTACGCAATACACATTTCCAATGAACTTTTCCGTTGACTTCCATGCCCTTTTGATTATCTTGTTTTCCTCTCATTGTATACTCAATTGGTATAACTTTTAGTAAATACGTAGTTTACATGGATGTTCATGCATAAACTGATCAAGTACATCTTTGCAGGTGGAAATGGCGGATGCTTGATCTCTCCCCTAGTTTTTTCTCCTCTAAGGTAATTATTGTTTGGCTTTTTTGAACTTCATTGGTGACACTGTTTTGCAGATAATCTAAAAATATATATGGTCATCGTATGACAGGTCAACAGGGTCATAAATACGTCACTGCTTGCTATTGTTTTGGTTTGCTTTGTCCATCCAGCTTTAGGTCTCCTTGTTCTGCTGTTTTCTCATTTGGTGTGCTGTCACCATGCTTTGTGCAGGTAAATATTTCACTTCTAGCCCGCTTGACTGTTGGGCTTGAGTTATATAGGCTAAAGTGGCACTAAAAGATTTATAACTGAAGCTTTAGCTAAATACTAGCATCTATGATAGCCACCAAGTGACCATCATGCACATCATTGTCATGACTTAAAATTACTTATATGCCATTCACTTAATATCAGCTTGCTGAACTTCGATATTTTATTTCTCTGCCACAGCTTCTTTACAGCATCCAGCAAGTCTCGTACTGAAGATCTGTTTGGGTTTGGAAATGACGTGAAATTACTTAATGTTGAATCTGAGGAGGTTATACCTGTGGATGAGAACAGTTCTAACAGCCCAGACTCTGCAAGAAGCTATGGCGACACACAACTAGAGATATTTCACCACCGCCATGGCTTGCTAATCCTGCATCTCCTTTCACTGCTCATGTTTCTTCCTTCACTCATTGCTTGGTTGGAGGTACAATCAACAGTTCCCTCAAAACTCGTATTTCTGTTGATGGCATAATCGTTCTTAATCATATATATCATACTAATGACCAATTTCAGTTACATACATTTCTTATCAAATCCTTTTTGTTTTTCAGAGGCTAAGCATGGGCCACAACTTTCCATGGTTCTTGGATACCGTCCTTTGCATCGGAGTCGTCCTCCATGGTATTTGTGACTCAAAACCCGAGTTCAATGTCTTCTTCCAGATACCCGGAATGAGAGGATACGAAATAAGACAAGGCTTTGTATACCTTCTTGCTGGATATTGTTGCTATCTTTCGGGTTTAGACTTAGCTCCTTATAAAGGTTTTTATGCTATGGCTGCCATAGGTGTTGTATCATTTGTTTTCAGAATTATGGAAAGAAGAAACCGAAGGAATGGTGAACCATATTATAGTAGTAGAAAGCATTCTCATCGACATTGAAAACTGTTTGTTCTCTAGAACTTTTATGTTATATTGGTTTGTGACAGTGAGTTGTAGTATGGATTTGAATGACTACGGCCCCAGAATTTTGATGATATCGGTGTTTTCTGAAAGGAAAAAAGAAAAACAAAGTGTAAGATGCGCGAGTTTCACTAGAGTTGCTTATTTCTGTTATTGATTAGTGATGTAGTAGATGTTTAGGTTTTTCTTAGTGAGAAATTTTGTTGTAATACATGATTATCGCGAGTATCTGAATTGTATGTGATAAAAATAGTTTTTGCAAGTATTCTTTTGACAATTTTGCTTCGTTCGAGTCTTTAGGTTTTAGTATTAGTTATTGTTGGGTTAGAAACGCCTTCGCGTTATGATTGTACAATAAATTGCACTACCAGGCTTCGATGATGATCAAAGGTATGTGGGGTGTATGCTCCAGCCAAGATTGTCTTTCACCTGAGGATAAGAAATACGAAGACGCTACGTTAAGTGATTACGCAGGGGTTGGACCCTGCAAACCATCTCCGGCGTGAGAGTAAGTATGAGATATGGTTGTATAAGTGTGTGTAAGTAAAGAGATGAGTGTTGAATGAGCTTACCATAATTCTCTGCCCGTCCAACCTATTTATAGTGGAAGAAATAGGGTTGAGGGCACCTCTGCGCAAATGTCGAGAACATGGGGGCGTCCCATATTTGTGGGTAACCGCTAGGGCTTAGTGACCCACGTTCTCAAACTTGGCGGGAAAGCCAGGAAAGAGTGGGAGATCGTGGGTTTGACCAAGTCAGGAAGTTCTCCTATCCGTTGCTCCTTCGTCAACCATACCCCGAAGGGCTTAAGGCTTCGAATGGCGAATTCCCCGTAGGTAACCTTCTTGTGTAGGTAACCTTCGTGTGTACGAATGGTTTGACGCCCACGAATATTCAGGAGACATAACTTGGGCCTTCGTGCAGAAGGGCTTCGACACATCTCGAAGGGGTGTCCGTCGAGCTGTTCGGAGGGTACATCATCAAGCCCCCCAGTCGAGAGTGATGCATATGACCGAAGAGGCATTGCTTTCGACTTCATCCTGCGAATAAAATCAACCCTTCGTTGCAAAGCGTATCTTGTTCAAGATAATCATGCGCTTAACTCGCGCATTTAATGCTACCTAAACCCTTTAGCTTCCCGCTACAGTGATTCCATATCCCAATTTACCCGGTTGACCAAAAAGACTTATTTGAAATTTAAAACTCGTTTGAAATCCGGATAAGAGTTCATCCACATGACACGTGTGCGGTTAAAAAAGGGTAGAAAAGGAGTATTTAAGGGGAAGTAGTTGAAACCCTAGAATACTTTACCCTCTTCGTCATCCTTTTTCACGCAGTAATCCTCTAGAATCACCGGCTCCGAAACAAAAGGTAAAGCCTTCCTCCTATTTTCTCGTAGCTTAGAATAGTCATGGATTCAAAGTTCATAATTAAACAACAAAAATGTACTTTGACCGCTAAAGAATTACACGATCATCTTGCTGATTACCCAATCCCTCAAGAGTTCAAGGTTATGTTACCCAAATCAAACCAAGGTATTTTCGATGCCCCAGAAGGCTTCGTAGGGCTATATACTCATTTCTTTAGCCATTCAAACCTTAGGATTCCTATCCACCCTCTTATCTTAGAGCTAATGCAGTATTACGAAGTGCATATCTCTAGATTTAACCCCTTTGGTTTAGCCAAACTTACCACATTCATAGTCATGTGTAAGGCTTATGGCTATGAACCAACGCTTAAGGTTTTGAGGGGATTTTTGAATCTGTACCCTGGTGGTAATTGGTTGACTTTGGCAAAAAGGCCTGAAGGAGATGTGCCCACTATTGTTACGAGGCCATACACAAACATAAGGGAATGGAAGGGTAGCTTCTTTTATGTTCAGAGCACCATTGTACCACCTGACTATCCAGCATTGCTGAATAAGGAGTTTATGTTTGATGCGAAACGTTTTAACGAACCCTTACCTTATGAGGTTCGGAGGAATCCATGTTATCAGCGCTTGGCTAGGTATCCTGCGGATGTTCAAGCTTTCCCTGAGCCAATCTTGTACATGGCTGGGATTGCACACAGCTGGGAGGGGTCTCCCAACAAGCCTATTATCATTTATCATGGACAAAGTATGTACTTTCACTTTTATTTAAGTAGGACCAATGTAGCGCTGATATTTATCTCTTCTTGTTCCTTTTTTGCAGAAATGGCGTTTAGGAACTTCATGCACCAAGACTTTGATGAAGACTTGAGCTTCATGCCTGCTGAAAAAGCCGAAGAGTCCTACGGTGTTGGTTCACCTTCCACATCTGTCAACAAAAATGATGTAGACACTCCGAGGCCAGAGCCTATTGCCTCAGCACCCCCACAAGCATTGCTGGAGGGTCCCTCCCAATTGGTTGAGAACGTGGCAGATTCGGACGATCCTGCAGAGGAGGATGTTCAAATCACAGGCTCCACTGGTATAGCAGACAGGTTGAAGAGTAGGAAGGGAACAACTGGTAAAGCCAACAAGTCTGCGAACAAGAGAAAGACTCCCCTCCCAGCATCTGGATCCAGGGCCGTGCGATAGAATAATTTCGAAGGCAAGAAGGTTGTTAAATCTGCCTTTGAATTGCCGGATAATGCTGAAGAGATCCATGGTAAGCATTTTCCCTTTTTCAATTATATAAAATGCTAATTGTAATGACTAACTTTACCCTTATGTATTGTATTGGTCGCAGGCCTTCCAGATACGAAGGAGCTTCCAAATTCCTTGGCCTGCCACCGAATTGTGGATCATGTCACCCTTCCCCAGTGGAAAGGATTGTTGGACAATATGTCCATCGAAGGGGTTTGCGATCTGCATGATAAAAGTGTTGCAAGGAAGGCCGTGTTGGAGAACCACTTGAATGGCCGGACCAGGGAGTTACTTCGGGCAGTTACGAAGCCAAGGCAAGAGATGGATGTTATGCTGAAAAGGGAGAAGCACAGAGATCAGGAGTATGCCAAGCTGGAGGCCAAGTGTGATGAGATTGAAAAGGATATTGAGAAGAATCCACTCATCCAAGACCTCCGGGAGAAGATAGCTGAGTTGACAGCAGAGTGTGGCAAAATCAAGTTGGAGGAGGCTAAGGTGGTGAGCCTCACCGACCAAAATGCTGTGTTAGAGGCAAAGTGTGCCGGCTTGGAAGGTGAGAGGGTTAGGCTTGGAGAGTTAGAGGTGAAATTGAGGGAGGAGGTTGACGGCCTGCAGATGAGGTATAAAATGCTCCAAAAGGACCGTGCTGAGGTCGTGTCAAATGTGGTGCCGTACATAGCCATGGAACTCTATCACAGTGATGAGATGGGAGCTGCGATGTGGAAAGTCATCAAGGCAGCTATCTTCCATGGGCGGTGCTTGGCTTTGGAGGAGGTGGCTAAAACAGGTAAGCCCGTAGACCGCTCCAAAGTTGAGTGCTACCGCCCCTCCTCGAAGGCGGAATATGAAGATGCGAGAAATGCGTTTGCAACCGCAGAGTACCCCTTCTTGGTTGAAGCTACTAAAGACCCCATGACACCTCTTGAAGACCTCCTCTCGAAGAAGCCGCGCAAGATCAAACCTGCGACCCCAACCAAGAAGACGGTCTCCACCAAGCCTGCCTCAGCTCTTCCATCCCCAACTCCATCTCCTCAGAAGCCAGAATGAAGGCTGCCCTGTTGGCAGTAATTTGGTTCCAAGGGTAGCATGTACCCTTTTAATACAATTTAATGTTTCTCTATGATGTTTGTCTGTTATTTAAAACAATTTACTGTTTGTGATGCATGGCTTCGGCCAAAGACAATTTGAATGAGGGTCTGGCCTCATATGCAGGTATAAGGGAATTAGCCCTTCTTTTGAATGCCATGGTGTGGGAAGATATCCCACACACTTAATTATTTTTGTCTTGTCAACTTCTCTTACGCCATTTTTCCAACGCTTAAACTTTACAACCTAAGGTTAAACAACCTCATTGTGTGTAAATTACAACACCAAGAATATAATGACCAATTTTGATCATTGACAGAGGGTCGCGACCCACTCTATCTCAAATCCTTTAAGTAATATGGCTATGTTTTTACTTTCATAAGTGCCATAAACTATTAGGAGAGTTAATGTGAATGTATTGATAGGCTTAAGTAATGAGGTGTTTGTTACACCGTATGCCTTCCCATTCGACATTGAAACTCATAAACGACTTGGCTGAACAAACCTTTGTGTTTAAGAAACGAAGCAAGAGATTTGTGGGAAATGTATTATTCATCATTGAATTGTTAGAGAGGATTATATCTGTTAGATACAGGATTTTACAAACACATTAAACCATGATCTAAATGGGGCGTTCAAGTTAGTTTAGAGAGAGAGAGAGGGAAATGTTCTAGTAAGAGAAAACTTATGGAAGGTTAGATTCCAAGTGAACATCCAACCCTCTACCTTGCAAGGTAGAGGGTATTTATAGGTTACAAACTAAACGACCTCCTGACGGCCTGTGGATCAGGTATACAGTGGGTAAAGACCCGTCCTTCCTCCACGGTGTAGCACTAAACTAAATAGCTAACTAAGTAACTAGAAAATAACGTAATGTCTACGAGCTAACTTATGCTAGATTATATTTGGGGTGACCGATACTTCACTATGGAATTTTCTAATTCCTAACAATCTCCCCCTAAGGGAGGTCACCCCATGTTTTACATTTTGAATCCTAGCATTTTATTTAATCTTCAGTCTTGAGCTCGCAGACTTTACTTCATCAAAGTATTCAAACTATGTGCTTCTGTGGTCATATCATCATTGTTCAACTACGATGTATGTTTCGTGGAGGTTGTTGAGCTGATCCACCATGATGACCTTTTGAGCATTACTAGAGATCATCAGCCACTGCAAATCTCAGCATCACCCATTGTAGTGTTGCCAACATATGATGTTGTGACATTTGGACCGACATGCTCACATTCTAGATCATGATTTCTTCTTATCAGAGTAGCGGAAGCTTTCGTTGAATCATGATATTGGCAGCAGCGTAGCAGAAGCATGGAGTGAAAATATCAGAGTCATTGATGCACTAATCATGATTTCTTTAGATATGAATGTGTTGTGTGAGCATGCGGCTATGGATTGACCGCTTCAGTCTGATCAGCTGCAAACGTCGGGGTGTACCTGCATAAAACAGTTAGCAATAAAGCGCACGAAAGTGTCTTTGATCACTTTCGATGAATTGAGGTACACGGCCCACGGTTCCCCGTTGATCAGTACAAGTATTGCCTGTGATCAGGTATAATTCCGAAGAATTTCCTTGACAGGGTTTCGCAGCTGCACTAGCTGTTCTCAAACCGGAACATCTCAAAGAAGACAACACGGAGTGAGTGAACCAGCGAAACGAGATTCACTGATTGATGAAAAGATATTTGAAAAACAATCGTGTATTGCTCAATAGAAATAGTTTTTGCAATACAACGAAGGTTTTAATGAAAATCAATTATCAATCATAAACACCTTTTATATTGAGAAATAAGCACACAGTCGATGTGCTAAAGAAAATAGTTTTTAAGCACAACGACCGGTTTTTCAAATGTATCCGTCAATCCATAACCTGAACCAGTATTGATTCAAAAGATTGAATTTCTCCATTGTTTCTGTCCAGTTGTCACATGGTTGATCTATTGGATAGATCTCACATGCCACCTACCAGGAGCTTGTTTGATGTTGGCTCCAGAAGGCTTTCCATCTTCATCGTGAATATGTATGCATATCACTTAGATGTTCTGGCAATACCACAAGGATAATGCGTAGGACTCATAAGATATAATCTCTCTTTCCACATTGTGTGAAACAGAGAGTCTTCATTGAAAGTGTCCTAAAGAGATTTATAAGATGATCTCGTGGCTCTAGACTCAATTGTGCATATTTGGTTCCTATGCCGGAGACTAGGGAGAGGGTCTCCTTCTTCAATATCAACAATCTCTAAGAGAAAGTTGATAGATTATGTCGGTTCCCCGTGAGAATGAAACAAGTCCTTTTAAGAGGAACTTGAGTGGTTTGGAAAGTTGAAGTGCAGTGCGTCACTGGGTCCATGACGTCTTGTCTTCAATACCGATGTTACCTTGGTAACCACCAGTAGTATATGAATTGAACCCGGTTACTGCCCTAAGGTTGAATTATTGGAGGGCTATTTCTTTTCACCCTTTTTTTTTCACATTCAATTCTTTTTCATTCTTCAACCCCTTCGGTGCTTACCGAGACTTCATAACTAGAACCTTGTTGGGTTTATTCCAGTACTAGCTCTGTCTCAGTCCGCACTCTTCCCATTTCTCATTTTCCCCTTTTTTCAATATACCTAAGGACTCTACACTATCTAGTGGATTATCCCTGGGTAGATCCCTCCGGTTCTGGCGGATCGTGAGAACGAATACCTAAACTAACCATCCTTATAACTCCATGCATAAAGTAAATTGGTCGGTCTTTTGGTATTGTTCTTTCCTTCATGAAACCAATCGAAAAATCATTTGGAAAAACAATCAAGGTACTTGTGATACGAGATCAAAGCATTTTGTACCTTAATAGTTTTGATCAATTTAGAAATGCTCCCCCTCAACATGTGCATATGATATTGAAATTGTTTGGCACATGGAGGCAAGAGTTCTTTGAAATAATTTCTTTGAAATAATTTCTTGATCACAATTTCCTTAGAAAAAGCCATTTGAATTTCTTTGGTAAATTCTCCCCCTCAATATGTGCATAGGATATTTGAAATCATTTTATCACATAGAGGAAAGAGTTCTTTTGAAACACATCCACGATCACAGACACCATTACAAAAACCATTTGAAAACTCAATCAAGGTACTTTATATAAAAGCATGGAAAACCTTGTACCTTGAAGGTTTGAATTTGTTTAGAAATGCTCCCCCTTAATATGTGCTTCGAGATTCGAAGATAGTTTAGCACATATTCGAGAGCAGTATGCACTTTGAGACAAAAAATGGTCATTTTTATCATCTTTCATATTTATATCACATTTTCTCCCCCGATCAAAAATTTCAAATCCTTTGAGATTTTGGATCTCAAGTGATTTAAATATGTATAAGACAAAACATTTGTTGGAGAAAAATGTGTCCAGTTTTATATGATCAGAAGTGGACAACACTGAAGTTCCCTTTATAGAAACAAAGGGAAACCACAGTACATAACCTAATCACTATTACATGCATTAAAGTTGTTCATAGTTTGTACACCACATATTACACATAAATAATACAACACAGAAACTACTTCTGAAAGATGTCTTCATTCAGTCCTTTGAAGTAGTTTGTAGTGACCGACACGAAGTCTTCCACCCACAAAGCTTTCAAGGTTGCGATAGATCATTCTAGTCTTCAATCTTCGTCTGATTGCAGCAATGAACTCTTCACACCTCTTCACATCCTCATCAGACCAGAATTTCGTTTTGTTCCCCGGCTTCATATCAATTTTGATATCTTTCACTCTGGAGTTTAATTCTTCTTCGACCATCTTAAGTGTTCCATCACTGAATTTGTATAACTCACATAATCTCATTAACATCCTTGATCCGTATCTGTCAGTAAAGATGACTGCTCTGGGGGTGTCAATCACTTTATATTCGTGATGAAATTCATGTCCACTGGCTTCCCAATTTGGTCTTGTAAGATTGACTCGAGTCTGGTAGCTTTCTATTCCCAATTGAAAATCTCCAACTCTTAGTCGAATGACCAAGCCTCTGATCCAGAGATTGACAGCAGCTGAGAGAGCCTTCTTCTCACGAGCAGGAAGATGGTCAAGGTGTCCTTGGAGGTTCAGAAGATAGAGATCTTCAAAGTCATTTGGCATCAGATGTTTGAAATCGTTTTCTTCTATGATGTGCTCTTTCAAGTCAGCTCTTCGAAGAACAATCTTCTTCAAGTAATCATACCCGTAGATAGGGAAGATCTCTATACCAATAACACTAAGAATACGCAGTCCGGATCGAACTGCTCTGCGTCTCTTCTTGGCACTATGTCTTTCGATGTAGAATTCCTTCTTCTTGAACCACCAATGTGAGATCCCATATGAAGCGGCAATGTCATATTGTTGCTCTTTGTCTGCCCAGAATTGATCTGGAACCATCTGTTCAAGACCTTGATCAGTGTAGTTAGCTGCCTTCATCTTTGAAATTGATAGAGCAGGTCTTCTTTCAGCGATGTGTCCACATAGATAGTCCAGATCATGGTTAAAGAAGAATTCTGACTGAATGGTCATAAATCCAGGTTCACCGCCGAGAGGAAAAGGGTTGTTCACATCAAACCTATTGATCTGTTCACCAACTTGATCATTCAACATTCTATAGCATTCCTCCATTTGATATTGAAGCTGATTAGCATCCGAGTGGAAGACTTTAATTATTTCATAAGCTGGACCTTCAAGATCTTTAGGGGTGATAGATGTAATTTCCTTCTTCTCACAAAACACTTTATAAAGCTCCCCATATCCCCTGTGAAGTGAAGAAGAGAGTCGTCTGCTGGTGCTTCATAGTTGGAAATGATAGTAGAAGCCCAATTGTTTGTTGGATTTGTTGACTCAGACTCGGGAATAAACCATGAGGGCTCAGGAGTTTGAGGTTTATCTTGAGTAAGCCAACTTTGAGTAACATCCTTTGAAGGTGTAGCTCTAGCCGTTTTGATTCGTCTTCCCTCAATATAGGCATCCAACCAATCTTCATCTTCTGTAATATTGGGGATGTGCTTGGTAGAAGCGTCATCATCTTCAGAGTCAGATTCTTGAGCAACAAAAGATTCCTCATTCATCATTTGCTATTCTGGAATAGTAGGGATGGTTGGTGTAAACTGGGGTTCGACAGTAGTCCATGCAGTATACATCTTTTGAGATTTTTGTCCACCTGAAGAACCGGTTTGTTTTTGAGTTGTTGGTGGTGGTGAAGGTGATCTTGCTTTGTGAAACGTGGTTGTTCCAGAAGATCCTCCAACTCCTGAAGTGCTAGTGCCACCCGTAGGAGGTGGTGGTGGTGATTTTGGACCCCCAGATATATCCTTTGAATCCTTTGGAGCTGATCTTCTTTTCTTCTTAGCCTCCCTTTCACGAATATCGCTCACAAACTGCTCATGATTATCATGCCTCATGGATTCTTCAAGCGCTTCGTATAATTTCTTATGTGTACTGTGCAAGTGCTCTCCTGTCTAATATATTCTTTCAGAGAGAGCTGATCTCATGTCAGAGATCGGCAAACCTTTGAATCTCTGGAGAAGTGGAGCCCTCATTGCCCATTCAACTGCATCTTTAATATCAGCTTCTATTGCTTTTGTGACGAATTCATTGAGATTAAGATTCTCCAGTTTCTTGACACGACTATCAAGATTGTTGACAGATATAGGAAAATGTTTCTCAATAGTTGCAATGCGTAACATGGCCTCTTCAAGCAATTCCTCTGTTGTTTTGACAGGAGGAGGTGATGCACGAGGTGGTGAGGCAGGTGGAGTGACAGTATCACTGACAGTGACAACATGAATTGGCTTATCAGCGGGTTTGGGTGGTGGAAGTGCAATAGTCATTGCCGGTTCGAGAGACGGTGTGATTGATGGAGGTGTGTCAGCAGTGGAGACCTTTGGAGCCGTCATCAGAGGAACGGTTGAGGAGTCTTGTTGAATTGTGACTGAGAACATGGACTGAACTTCTTCTTTTTCATTTGTTTGCTTGTCTGATTCGACGTCTGAGGGACCGTCTTTTAAGAATTGGTCACCGTATGTGAAGTCAGTATCAAGATTCTTAAGTGAGGAAAGAGATCCTGTAGACATGTTTGTTTCTTCAAGATTCCTAGGTACTTCAGATCCTGGCTCAAGGTTCTCCTGTGGGTTTTTAGACGGCTCAACTTTATCACTTACTGTTTCAAGCACTGGAATCTCAGCAATAAAAGGAGTCTCCTGATCATCTTTCTGGGCATCACTGGACACAGGAGATTCAACAGATCTTTCAGTCACATCAGTATCCATCCCAGATTGTTCATGTGTAGAGGATGATACAACATCTCTTTTCTTGAGGATAAACCGGGTTGTCGTTTTGGGAGGTGGAGAAGAGATATTCAGTAGCATGTGTGCAGCTTGTTCTGTTTCTCTTCCAACAATTCCTTTACCTTTGTCTTGAGTAACATGATTGATTTGTCGAGTTGCTGGCTCAGGCTCCCTTATCGTGACTCCTCCCACTGGTGGTCTTTGTGACTCGTTCAGACTGTCAAGGCTTTGCTGAATTCCTTGTTGGAGTGCAGCATCGTCTTCATCAATCAACTCTGTCTCTCTTCTAGGAACCATAGATCCTTCATTATTACCCTTGCCAGTGTCTCTTTTTCTCCTCTTTTGCTTTTGTGAAGAAGAGACTTTAGATACAAAGATATCAGGTCTCTTGTTTTTCTTGGGAAGACTTGAGTATGTGGTTCCTGATGATTTAGATTTAGATTTAGTGGAAGTGGTCTTAGGGATGTTAGCGGTTGAGGCGGAGACTTTCTTTACATAATTCTTGAAGTAATCAGCATTCTTGATTCTCTCACTAAGCAAAGCTTCAGGAACTGGCATACCAAAAATCTCCGTGTCATGACCTCTGGCACTATATTTAAGATTGCCAAGAACGAATTCATCACTGGCTTCATGCCGGGCAGACTCGCTACGTGAATTGATATGGTGAGTTTGTAGCAGATGATGGATAATGAGTTTTGAGAATCTGATGCTGGGAATCACTCTTTTACCAAGACTCTTTCTTCCTTTAACATTATTTTCAAAGTTAATTCTGTCAGAGATAAATGTGTCTAAAGACAAGGTGAATTCTTCCCAGATAAGTTCAGCGAAGTCAACATTTTTCCCTTTGACAATTCCCCACAGAATCTGCATAATGGGAGCTCGAACTCTGTCAGTCCCTGATGTTTTACCGGTTAGGCATAGATTGAGGATTGTGACGATTGATCTCCAGGGTTGATGTAATTCTGCATTGATGAGTGATGAAATCTTGGTTATTCTTTCCGGGTATCCCAATTCATCAACAAAGTTTAAGATATCATGAATGGAGGGTGGAGAGATGAATTTGTTGGAAGGGTTTCTTGGTGTGATCTGAAGAGCATTCCTGAGTGTTTCAACCGAGATGTCATACCATTTGTCATCGAGTTTACACGAGTATGATGCAGAAATCTTATCCCAAGTAACTGTTTTCCAGAATTGCTGCAGATAGATGGATGGGATAGTGCAACGCTTGGTTAGTGCATTAAAGAAGTTGGTGTCCTTCAAGATGTCGACCACCAGACGATATGTAGGATTATGTTGCCCTCTATCTAAGTCTAAGTAGCAGTTGCTCTTAGCAATCGGCACCCATTCCGCACGAGGTAGTAATTCTTCATCAGTCAGAGTGAGAGATGGTGCAGAAGCAGTGGGAATATCGGAGGATGCAATGTCAGCCATTGAGTTTCTGAAGGATACACATACAACACAAACCATATCTAAGAAAACATTGTTAGGTTAAGTCACAGATACATACTATAACCACATTATAACCCAACATTTTGTGTTTCAAATATGGAGACATAGGATGCAGCATACAGATAAATGTGATTAGAATACAGAAACTTATGAGTGTAGGATACCATTTAGGAGAAGAATGCACAATACATAAGGCAACTCGCATCTAAAGGCAACTCGCATAGATTACAGAGAAACTCGCATACATTCAATGTCATAGGCAACACGCATACATTGCATTATGTGAAGCAAGTCGCATATGGCAACTCGCATGCATCAACTCGCTTTGGTCAAACAATGGATGGTCAACATATATGCTAACACGCATTATAGACATAAAGCAAGTCGCATATGACAACTCGCATATGATGAGCGATAACACGCATAGTCAACACGCATACATTACAAAGTATGAAGCAAGTCGCATATGGCAACTCGCATGTGATACAATGAATCTAGACATCTCGCATAGGCAACAGGCAACACGCATATATATGTCAGTACAACTCGCATATAGCAACTCGTTTTCAAACAAAATCAATACCAACTCGCATATAATAACTTCTTTAACAATCCATCAGGTCAACTCGCATCCAAGAAACCTATCCAACTCGCTAACAATAACATATCATGAGTAACCCATTTAGACTCTCGACACCACGAACACATATTCAAACACAGTCATATTCATGTAAAATAGGAATGCCAATCACCCTATTCAAACCAAATAGCGATATCTCAACCCTACCCATACGACACCCTCAATACGCATAATCAAAGGATCTATCAGACATTAACTAAGTATGTCATATCATTAACTAAATGTATCTAAGCTACAATCAACAACAATTAATAAAAAACATACAAACCTAGCGTCCAACCAATTGATTTAGATGAGAATCGAGGGGACAAGATCTGCAAAGGGGTTAAGAACGAGATAGTTTAAGTACAAATCTTTTCAATGTGTTAAGATAGACATGATCAGATAACATAAACAGCCTACCACGCAGTCTTGAATATGTAACTCGCTTATATGAGAGTTGAGAGAGAATAGTTTATGCGTGTTTTGATAAAGAAGTGAATGTGATTTGACCATGACACACAACACGCATACATAGGAAAGTACTAGTACCGAGTTGGCACTATTAGTCCCTCTGCTTGTCAATCACAACTCGCTTATAAGGTACACAGATATAGGGAATGACACTTTAAGTCCCTCTACTTGACAACGCAACTCGCATACAGACAAAACATGGCAACACGCATAATATGACATAACAACTCGCATACAACTATAAAGCAACTCGCATGTCATCCCACCACGCATAAAAGATACGAGGAACTCAAATTAAAGCATGCAGATGTACTGATTCAGCTACAGGTTATCCTTCCCCTCAATCAATGATACGAGGAAGAGGGTAATCATTGATTGATATATTATTATAAGATTGCTACAGCAAGAGTATGAGTTAAAAAGATAAATAAATAAAGTAAAAGGTTATTACTGCTCTGTTCGAACTTCATCTAAAATCCCGTGACATTGTTGAATGACATTTCTAGGGTCGTAGATGTTATCGATGACAGAAATAAGTGACGAATGAGTGAAATAAGAGTAAAAATAGGTGTAATAAGTGTAATAAGTTTTTTTTTTTATATATTTTATATATACACAGATTAATAAGATCGAGTCCTAATTCAAGTCGAATAGGAGTCAAAGTACATGGTACGTCAATTCTGGCATGCTATAGCTCCTGAGTAAGCACTTTTAATTTCTGATGGAAACCAAGTCATAAGGTTCCTGATTAAGCTGAGCATTGTACCTGAAAACGACTGAGAGCACATTGCACTAGAAGTACATGTAGAATTGTAAATGGAAGAGTTAGTGACATGAGTAATCTCACTGTTGGATGTTGTACAGTTTGATCTGTGATTATCATTAGTAGGGATCCCGTTATGTTCAATATTATTGAAATGTTTTCCTGTGGGTATCCACTTAAGGCAAGATCTAGGTATGTAAGACCGTTTGGATCCTGTAAACTTAAATAATCTGCCAGTGAGAATCCATTGGAAACACCTGCTAGTGGATTTGGGTGTAGGCACATTCCACTTATGAAAATTGGTATTTTTGTAAACATTGGGTTTCTTATGGGATTGATCTGCCATTTGATGCTTCTTACGAGAAATAGATAAACTCCTAGTATTCCTGATCTTAGAACTTTGAACATTAACCTGAGGTTTGTTATTCATCATATCGGAACGAGGTAGTGAAGTGACTGGTTTTGACAAAACAGTATTCGCATCAACTTGGGAGGCAAGCCTAGATTTCGATGGTTTAAATCTTTCAGTTCTAAAAGCATTCGGCTGCCTAACTATGTTATGTTTTGAGTTGTTCTGAACAGTTGACTTTTCCAAGGTCGATGGTTTTGCAAACTTCGTGTTCACCTTATTTCCAATAGATTTTCTAAGCTCGTTTTTTAAGGCAACAATATTGAAGTTCTTATCCTGAATTTGGGCTTTGAGGGCATCATTGTCAGCCAAAATGGAATTTTTTTCTAATAAGTTCTTTCTCAAGGACTCATTTTCTCTTAATAAGTTGGATACACATAAAGCCAATTCATCATTTCTAGATTTAAGCTCACTACTCATCTCATGGTTAGGATTGCTCATCCTAAGATTGCATTTCTTTTGCAAATCTGAAAGTTGACATTTCAGATTGCTTATGATTGAGTCTTTGTCCTGAATCTGGGTTTTCAAGTGATTAATTTCAAAGAATTCTCAAAATTCTAGAAATTCCGGATTAATGCAAGATTTTGTAGCACGAAAACTTTCTTCCTTTTGTTGTATTGCAATTTCCAGGGAAATACAATGTTTTTCAAGAATTGAGTATTTGTTTGAAAGTTCATCATAAACCCCTTTTGTTACCATGTCATTTGTTTTAAGGATTTTAGATTCAGACTCAACCAAGACACATTTATCGATATCATTATCAAAGATAGGGTCAGTTAAGATTACCTCAATGCATGACACTTGTTCATTTGTTGGTATGACATCTGTGTTTACCTTATGCACAACAGGATATACTGACATGAAAGCAGTTTCAAGTTTGTCCGACTCTGAGCCTTTGTGTTCAGTGCAGCCAATTACATCATTCATTTTAGTATCTGAAATTCCGCAGTCAGCATCAGCATTATCCGTTCTTTCAACCGAACCATTACCCAAAATATCACACATTTCCTTTAATTTTCCATGACTCTCATTCAACTCATTCAGACAATCATTCCTTTGAGTAGCATCCTTAATGTAGACTTCCACATTATTCATGAGTTGGACATATGTGTTGATGAACTCATGAATTTCCATTCCAGTGTGTTTCTTGAATGAAATTCCAGTTATGTATGGATCAAAGTCAGCAGAATATTCCCCTTTGATGAATGGCTGAAATTGGTTATAGATAACTTGAAGTGCAGCATTAGAGTCATCAATTAATACTTTCTCATTGGTAATTTGAAGCTTCAGTTGTTCTAAGTTCAGTAACACAGCCTTTTTCAACGTAGGTAAGTCTTGGCGAAAGAGAGCACAGCATGTTCGGCTCATAGGAATGGATAACAGTTGTGTAAGATGCTGATGAAGTAATTGAAACGGCTCAATGTTGCATTCCGAATGCTTTGTATCATGGGTCATTAACAGTTGTGGTTTGTTGAAGTTTGACTCAGGAGGTGAGGAGTTTTGATCATAATTTGTAGAGTCAATCAAGGTAGGATCTTTAGAAGTACAACCCGTTTCATTGTACTGTGGGGTATCATAGAGTTCAAGCACTCTGGAGATAAAAGGGTCAGTGATGTAAGACATTGTGGGTGAACGAGTATCTGAGCCAGCTGCATGAACATCCTCAGTAACAGAAGAAACAATAGTTGGAACGATGTTTGCCATGATAACAAGTTCTACGGGATTTTACAATTCTTTGATTAAACCGGGAAATTGATTCTTTCACGGGATTTTACTAAACCAAAAGAACAACCGTAAGAATGTATCACGAAGAAGTGACAAGTCTAAATTTAGACAAGTAGTAAAACACACAACTCGTTTAGTTATCAACTCGCTAAACACCCAACTCGCTCAAGGAGACAACTCGCTTAAGGTATCAACTCGCTAAATAGCCAAGTCGCATTAGCATCAACTCGCAACACTGTCAACACGCTTAATGAGTCAAGTCGCTAAATAGCCAACTCGCTTTAGTATCAACTCGCAACACAATCAACTCGCTTGAACACCAAGTCGCTTAAATTAACTCGCTAGCTTTACAACTCGCTTAATAGCTAAGTCGCTTTAGATCTCAAGTCGCTTAAAGAAACAACTCGCTTAGAACCCAAGTCGCATAAAATTCAACTCGCTAAACAGCCAAGTCGAATGTACCAACTCGCATCCAATAACAAAGCAACTCGCTTTGAAGAACAAACTATCCGAGACTCAACTCGCTTCGTACAAACTTCAAAAATAACCACTTTATCAATCAAAAACAACCAAACCACAATGATTTAAGCCTTCCAATTCAAAAAATAAACACATATGATGATCCTAAACACAAAAGTACAAGCAAAATTCAAACTTTAAAACTAGAATTTGTCCAAATGAATCAAACTCTCCTAAACCCTTAATACCCCAAAAACCTTATGAAATCCACCAAAACAAAAAGCATGAAAGATGAGTGATCAAACCATGGCTCTTGATACCAATTGTTAGATATAGGATTTCACAAACACATTAAACCATGATCTAAATGGGGCGTTCAAGTTAGTTTAGAGAGAGAGAGAGGGAAATGTTCTAGTAAGAGAAAACTTATGGAAGGTTAGATTCCAAGTGAACATCCAACCCTCTACCTTGCAAGGTAGAGGGTATTTATAGGTTACAAACTAAACGACCTCCTGACGGCCTGTGGATCAGGTATACAGTGGGTAAAGACCCGTCCTTCCTCCACGGTGTAGCACTAAACTAAATAGCTAACTAAGTAACTAGAAAATAACGTAATGTCTACGAGCTAACTTATGCTAGATTATATTTGGGGTGACCGATACTTCACTATGGAATTTTCTAATTCCTAACAGTATCATTCTTGAAATGAATACTAAGACAACTACCAATAATGTTTGCTTTCCCATGAGAAGCTTTTAATTACAAGAATGAAAAGTAAAAATACTTTTTAAACATAGAACTTTTGGAGGTTCGTACCATTCCATGTTTTGTCGATGGGTTCTCCGAGAAGAGTGGCCAACTTGTAGGCTCCATTGCCGTAGGCCTCACCAATGACGTAGGGTCCTTCCCAAGTAGGTCCGAGCTTCCCCTGGTATTCTGCTTTGCTTGCACTGTTGAGGCGTAGCACGTATTCCCCAGGCTTGAAGGTGGAAGGCCTGACCCTTTTGTTGTAGTAGCATTCGATTTTATGCTTGTGCATGGCTTCTCGGATGGAGGCTATTTCTCTCCTTTCTTCTAACAGATCAAGGTTCTCCCTGATCTTTTCATCATTTTGAGAAGCATCATATGTGGCCACACGCTCCGTGTGCACACTTAGCTCCGAAGGGATGACCGCTTATGTTCCGTATGTTAGGCTAAAGGGGGTTTCACCATTGCTTGACTTGGGGTGCGTCCTATGAGCCCACAACACTTTAGGGAGCTCGTCCACCCTTCCGTGGTGAGTTCGTCCCAACCTTTTTTCAATCCCTTTGACAATGTCTCTATTTGTAACCTCAACTTGTCCGTTACCTTGTGGATGGTAGACGGACGTCCAAGACTGCTTTATGTTGAGCCCTTGACAGAAGTCATAGAAGACTCCTTCGGCAAAATGCTTGCCATTGTCAGATATGATGATGTGGGGCACTCCAAATCTGCACACAATGTGCTCCCACACAAACTTTTTGATCTGTCTCCCCGTTACGGAGGCTAAAGGATTAACCTCCACCCACTTTGTGAAGTAATCAATTGCCACCAATAAGAATTTGACCCCACCAGGAGCCATATGCATAGGTCCTACGATATCAATTCCCCATTGGGAGAAGGGCCATGCGGATGTAACACCTCCTGCTTCGGCAGCTTGGGAACGTTTGAATGTATCTGACAAGCTTCACATTTAAGAATGATTTCCATCGCATCCCTATGCATCGAAGGCCAGTAGTAGCCTAACTTCATTATCTTCGAGACAACTGAACGGGGCCCTACATGGAGGCCGCAGGATCCCTCGTGAACTTCTGCGATAATGCTCGAAGCCTGCTTTGGTCCGACACATCTAAGCCAAGGTGATAGAAACGACCTTCTGTATAGGGTTTCTCCTATTAGCCGGTATTGTGGATACTTAACCCGTATCTTCCTTGCTAGTTTGGGATCCTCGGAGAGAAGACCACTTATCAAGTACTCCCTGATGGGAGTCATCCATGTCTCTCCTTCTTCATGAACCACGTCCGTAACCTCCTTACAAACAATGGACCTTTCAGGTAGAACTTTAACCAGTACTTCTTTAGTGAGATGAGCGAAGGCCATATAGGCTAGCTTGCTCAATGCATATGCCTTCTTGTTCTGATTCCTACGAACGTGTTGGATGGTGTAGGAATCGAAACTATCCAGCATTTCCTTTGTTTTTTCCAAGTACTGCTTGATGACGGGCTGCCTTGCTTCATAGGAGCCTGTCACCTGGTTTGCTACCAATTGAGAATCTACGAAAATGGCAAGAGCTTTGACCTCCATATCTTTAGCTAATCGAAGGCCTGCTAATAAGGTTTCGTACTCCGCTTCATTGTTGGTGGCTTCAAACTCAAAATGAAGAGCATATGTATGCTCCTTTCCTTCAGGGCTGACCAGCATTAAACCTGCTCCGGAACCGTCGGAGCTTGATGCTCTGTCTGTATAAAGCTTCCAGTCGCCCTTCACTTCAGTGAGTTTAGCTTTAGATTCTTCCTTTTCTGTGTCCGGTTCGGAAGGTGTTTCTGCCAAGAAGTCTGCAAGAATTTGCCCTTTAATAGAGTTTCGACCTTTGAACTCTATTTCATGCTCCCCAAGCTCGATAGCCCATTTGGCCACCCTTCCAGACTTTTCAGGCTTCGACAAGATCTGTTTGAGTGGCTTGTCGGTTAAGACTGTGATTGGGTAAGCCTGGAAGTATCGTCAGAGCCTTCTTGCTGCGTAGATTAGAGCTAGTATCAGCTTCTCCAACGTTGGGTAGTTAACTTCTGCTCCCTGCAAGACCCTGCTGACAAAGTAAATGGGGATTTGCCTCTTGTCCCATTCTGCCATGAGGACTGCGCTAATGCTCTCCATTGAGGATGCTAAGTACATGAACAACACTTCGCCTTTGATTGGGGCTGTAAGTGTTGGAAGGATTTCGATGAAATCCTTCATCTTTTGGAAAGCAGCCTCTTCATCCTGGCTCCATTGAAAGGTCTTCTTGTCGACGCAGCCTTTAAGTGTTTTGAAGAACGGTAGGGACCTGTCAGCCCCCTTCGACAAGAATCGACTTAGCGCGGCTAGCTTCCCATTCAAGCTTTGTGCTTGGAGATCTGTAATTTCCTTGACCTTAGAAGGGTTAGCTTTTATCCCTTGCTTTGTAATTAAATGCCCAAGGAATTGCCCTTCTTCGACACCAAAAGAGCATTTCTTAGGATTGAGCTTCATGTTGATCGCCCGAAGCTGGTCGAAGGTCTCTTGAACGTCAAGGAGGAGGTCCTCCTCCGTTTTGCCCTTAATAACCATGTCATCAACGTATGCCTCGAGATTTCTGCCTATTTGCTTGTTGAAGGCTTTATCTACGAGACGTTGGTATGTTGCCCCTGTGTTCTTCAATCCGAAAGGCATTTTTCTGTAATAGTAGACACCTTTGCTTGTATATAAAGTTGTTTTTTCTTCGTCCTCCTTTGCCATCTGGATCTGATGATATCCTTTATAGGAATCTAGGAAACACTTCAGTTGGAAGCCTGCTAAAGACTCTACCTTCCAGTCGATTTCTGGTAAGGGGTAGCAGTCCTTCGGGCATGCTTTGTTGATGTCGGTAAAGTCAACACACATGTGCCACCCTCCGTCGCTCTTTTTTACCATGACTGGGTTGGCCACCCAGGTTTGGTATTTGACTTCCCTTAGAATTCCTGCTTGTGTCAGTTCATCGACCTCCTTGCAGGCGGCAACATTTCTTTCGGGGGCTAGGCTCCTTCTTTTCTGTTTCATGGGCTCAATATGCTTGTATTCATTGAGTTTGTGCTCTGTGCCGAAGGGCTTTCCGTCTATTAGCAATGTTCTTGGGACTCCTGTCATATCAGAATATTTCCAAGCAAAAATATCAAGGTTTGTCCGCAACAGCTCCGTGAGCTTCGCCTTGAAATTCGTCGGGAGCTGCTTTCCTATCACCACTGTCTGCTCGGGGTAGCTAGGGTTTACTACGACCCGCTCTTCTGCATCCGTACAGCTTAGAATCTCTATCGGAGACTCCTCCGATTCTTCCTTGACCCTCTTAACACCGTATACTCCCTTATATGCCCCATAATTAGAATGAACAGTTCCCACTCCGAAGGGAGTTTGGAACTTAATGGCAGCATGTATGGTGGAAACTACAATGCCCATCTTTTGCATAGCTGTTCTACCTATTAGCAAATTGTAAGGAGAATCTGACATGACTATGACGAAGGTGAGTGTTTCCGTGCGGGATAAGGGCCCTTCGCCAATAGTGATTTCCAACGGTACCTCTCCAAGGGGCCATGAATGTTCGCCGGAGAAACCTACCAGAGGTGTTTTTGAGTCTACCCTTTGCGAGCGTATAGATGGTTTGAGCTTTTGCAAGCAATGCTCATAGATGATCTCGCAGGAGCTTCCACAATCCATGTATGCTCGGGTTACCTCCCTGTTGGAGACCCCGTACTTTGATGACCACGGGGTCAGTCGAAGGTGTCTGCCCCAGAATGGATGGGAATGTTATCTCTCCTACACTTCCTAGCTCCCCATCTGCTTCTTTCCGCTTTAAGGTTGGGTCATGCCTATGCACCATTAGTATCGGAGCTTCTGCAGGGGTAGCATCCTTTTTGTTCTTGTCATTTCCTTTCTTGATACCTTTAACTAGATGTGCCAATTGCCCGGATCGTACTGCCTCTTCAATCTGCCTCTTCAGCTCTCTGCAGCTGTTGGTGTTGTGCCCATGGTCTTCGTGAAAGTGGAAATATTTCGACATGTCCCTCGCTTTGCTTCGTGCTGACATCCGAGGTGGTGGGTCGAAGGACTTTGCGGCTTTCTCAGTAGCAAGAATCTCCCTAGGAGATTTGACCACGTTTGCTAAGAGTCCATGATTCGAGCCTTTGTTATAGGGAGTGAAGCGGCCTCTGTTCTTCTTCCTATTCTTGGATCCTTCCTAAGAGGATCCTCTGGAGAATTTGTCAGAGACCTCTCTTTGCTCGATCGGAGCTCCATTTGCTGCTACTTCCTTGGATTCAATCCAAGTGTAAGTCTTTTCCATTAGTGCCTTGTAAGTGGTGGGAAGGTCGGTGGACAGGAATTCCACCAAGCTTCGAGTTCGTAAGCCATGTACGAAGCCAGAAATCCTTTGCTCCTCGTGCAACCCCAGAATTTGCAAAGTTTCATCGGTGTACCTTGTGACGAAGGCCCTTGTGCTTTCGTTGTCCCTTTGCTTGATGGTATGCACGGCTAGATGAGTCTTGGTGTACTTCTTCTGTTGGCTGAAGTGTGATCGGAACTTAGCCTTGAGATCATCTAGACTTACAATGCTTCCTACCTTTTGCCCATTCCACCATATTCGTGCAGAGTCTCGGAGAGTGTATGTGAACATGTGGCATGCTACAGGCATGACCCACTTCTGCATCTTGATAGCGCCTTCGAACAAATGTAAGAAGTTGTCAGGATCACCTTTCCCGTCATAAGTACCTATGTGAGTAGGCATCTTCACACCATCAGGTAGAGGGTAGTCTTCGATCCACTTCACAAAAGGTGTGCAAGCTCCAAAGGCTTCGGCATAGTAAGGGTTATACGGAGGTGGATAAACAGGTGTAGGGTTGTACGGGTTAGGAAGTGGTTGTGAGAATGCAACATAGGCTGCAGGAGGTTGGTACGAAGGATTTCCCCCCATCGGTTGTGTAGGGTGTACAGGAAGGTGGCCGTATGGTACCTGCTGGTAACTCTGGTTGTGGAGAGACCCATTCGGAGGATAGGTATTATAGGTCTGACCAGGTAGATAGGGATTCATGCCCTGAGGGGGTAGCTGGTTCATCCAATAGTATGGAGGAGGTCCTCCGACACTCGAGACGTAGGATGGAGGTATCGGAGCCCCCATCCCTTCTCTTCCTAAGTGGGCAGCCAGGAGAGGTGGTAAGTTCACCCCTCCGTTTCCTACCGGGTTGCTTCCTCCGTTGGAGTTCTCACTCATTCTTTCTCTTCTTCCCGGATCTCCTCCGGGACCTTCTTCAAAACCAACAGTTCTTCCGTTGGGCCTCCTTATGGAAGAAGAACCATTTCGTAGGGCCGAACGCCCCCTGCTAATTGGTCAAGGCCTTTTATCTGCCACAATCTCTTCGTCATATTCCTCACTGGAATACTCCAGTTCCCTCCGCATCTTAGTGTTGCGGACTTGCCTCTTGTGAGCCCTCAGCAAGGACTCTAACGCTTCGAAGTTTGCCTCAACGAAGGCAGGGCTAATTTCTGGAATAGGGTTAGCGGAAGTTGAGGCGTGATGTATGGGAGTGGTTTCCAAACGAGATCGTGTGGTGAAGGTGGAGGCAGTTATGGGGGCGAGATTATCGGTGTTAATTGTGTTGAGAGACACCAGAATAGAGAAACCTGGTGGATGTGTATCTTCTCTTCCTGGTTCCATGCCGGAAAAGTAGCGTAATCGATTAGGGTTTCAAGACTTGGTGATTACGGGACTAATAGTAGTGGGTCCCACGGATGGCGCCACTGGTTGTACAATAAATTGCACTACCAGGCTTCGATGATGATCAAAGGTATGAGGGGTGTATGTTCCAGCCAAGATTGTCTTTCACCTGAGGATAAGAAATACGAAGACACTACGTTAAGTGATTACGCAGGGGTTGGACCATGCGAACCACCTCCGGCGTGACAGTAAGTATGAGTTATGGTTGTATAAGTGTGTGTAAGTAAAGAGATGAGTGTTGAATGAGCTTACCATAATTCTCTGCCCTTCCAACCTATTAATAGTGGAAGAAATAGGGTTGAGGGCACCTCTGCGCAAATGTCGGAGAACATGGGGGCGTCCCATGTTTGTGGGTAATCGCTAGGGCTTAGTGACCCAAGTTCTCAAACTTGGCGGGAAAGCCAGGAAAGAGAGGGAGATCGTGGGTTTGACCAAGTCAGGAAGTTCTCTTATCCGTTGCTCCTTAGTCAACCATACCCCGAAGGGCTTAAGGCTTCGAATGGCGAATTCCCCGTAGGTAACCTTCGTGTGTACGAATGGTTTGACGCCCACGAATATTCAGGAGACATAACTTGGGCCTTCGTGCAGAAGGGCTTCGACACATATCGAAGGGGTGTCCGTCGAGCTGTTCGGAGGGTACATCATCACGTTATATTTTTGAGATGGTCTTTGATAGGAATAGGATGACTCCCAGCATGTACAATTTGGTTATTTCATGCGAATAATAACATGCAAGTACTCTATTGATTTGGGTTGTGTTGTTTTTTTCTTCAAGGAATATAGGTTGTTGATGTGTTAGATTTGGAATAAGAATGAGATCACCAGGTATGGGTGCTCTTCTCTCAGCATCACGCGTTCCGCTTGGCCTAGCGTCATCAACAGTCGACTCACCTCTTTCTTGGTCCGACGCTGGCATCGCAAATTGGCTTCCTCCCCCTCCTAATGTTAAACATTGTTTTCCATGCTAGAAAAGTTGTTTTCCAAACAAAATATTTAGTTAATATTTGTTAATTGTCCATTTAACTATTTTTAGGTATGTCTAAAATAATTACCCCGTTTTTAATAACAGACGTGTAACACTTGGATTATTCCCGGAATTTTAGTTGTAGGTATTTGATGGTAGCTGTGATTATGATCTACTTTGCAGATGCCGCCCTGCTAAACAAGTTGGAAAGCAAGCTTTTTTTTTTCTTTTTTTTTTCCTTTTGAAAACTAAAAAACATGTAGACTTTTTAGGTTTTTGCATAGTTCAAAATAATATCAATTTATTAGATTCAAATAAAAAAATTATTTAAATTAAGATAATGAGTTATTATAATTAATTAACTAGCAACACGTGCGTTGCTCTCAAATAATTAATTGAGGATGAAATTATTATTTTTGCGCGACAAATCATTCTTGACTCATTCATGCCAAGAAGGATATTTGCGCAATGCGGCGGCGGATATCCGATGATTATTTTTGTGGCTGATGCGGCGGCGGCTGATGTGTTTCTAGGAGTTTGAGTATTTTATTTTGTTTCGATTTTATAACCAACAAGTTGTTACAATAGGCTGTTTGAATGTTAGCAGTTACAAGTTGACTGAATTCAATACGCTGTATGAATGTTACCGTTTATTTTAAAAATTTTAATATTTTTTTATTTAGAAAGTCCTAAACCTTTTATATAGTAGTATAGATATAGATTGGAACACTTTAATGCATGTATTAGATACTTGTATAATATTATTATATTGATTTAAGACTAAAATACACCGTTGGTCCCTAAACTTGTTCAAACGCATCGCGATGGGACAAACCTGGCCATTATCCTCGCCAAAGGTCCAAAACTTGGGTTTTTAATGCCAAAGAAGTCCCTTGACAAAGTCAATGTCTGATTTTTGTTTTGTAGTCGAGGGTGTTGGAATCGCTCCTAACTCGTAAATGGAACGACATTGACGGGATTACTGTTTCTATCTTTGTTACCTTAAACACATGGGCTTGTTATGTCAATTACCCATAGATGTATGTGTTTGGGTATATAAACCCCTCCATACTTCCATGGAGGGGTGAGACTCATTTGTGTATTTCACCTTTCCTTATCAATAAACACATACTAGTTTCCCTTCTCTCTCTAACTTGAAGATGGTTTTCTTCCATCTTCCAAGACCTCCCGATTCACCATATCATCCATAAACACGATCCTAACATTGGTATCAGAGCCAGGTTGGTTTTTTATTTTGGTTGATTTTGGTGATATTTTCTTGTCAAAAACTCTTGTGAATCTGATTTGTTACCAAGTTTTAACCTTTTTCATTAACTTTTTGGGTTTCAACAGATTTTTACAAGTTTGTATCTTAAATGGTCAAAAATATCATGTCTTATTTTTTTAATAGTTTTTTCTCAACTGTTAAAGTTTTGTCACATTTTTTACCATCTCGTGTAACATTTAGTGTATCTGGTCAAGGTGGTCAACATGGTTTTTATTTGTGGTCAAACTGTCTAAACATGTGTTGTATATACTTTTCTGGGTTTATAACTATGCTGAACGGAATCTTTGGTCGGAAAACTCGCCGGAGCAAAAAAGTCAACAAGTCAATACCCTAGTTCTACGCCTAAGGATCTCCAGATTGTTTACGAGTAGCTTGGAAAGCTACTCGTAAGGTATTACGCATAAGGCTTACGCCTAAGGACCATGGCTTACGCCTAAGGACCATGGCTACGCCTAAGCATTATGGCTACGCGTAAGCACCATAGCTACGCATAAGCACCATGGCTACGCGTAAGGTTTTAGACCAAGACAGTTTTACGCATAAGAAATTTGCTTACGCGTAAGGTTTAAGACCAAGGAAGTCTTTACGCTTAAGACAGAATTAGAAGAGGTAGATGAAAAGTTACGCGTAAGCTTTGTTTCGAGCAAGAAAGTAAAAATATTATGCGTAAAGTGTAAAGACTCAACAACTTGCCATAAACCATATACCAACAATCCAAATATTCCTTCATTGTGACTTTAGTTTACATCATCCAAGTCACAAACCAAAATCTAAACTCAACCAAATCCAATAACTAACCTAATTCCAACTCCTCCAACTCCATCATACCTCTCAATCAAGACTCGTAATAATAAAGAAAAATATTAAAAAGATCTCATATATGTGTTAGGAGTTATAACAAAAATCTTCAAAAGAAGTTAACACAATTCATCATCGATCTGTTTTGGAGCACCACTCCTTTATTATCTCCGAACACTTGAAGATTGAACAAAACATAATTGTTTTGTCCCCTCTTTCTCGTTCGTTCTTAAATCAAACGCGACCCAACAAAACGAAAACAACCGTGTCGAACCTACCGTGGCCCTTCAAAGGATCTTGACGCCTTTTAAGAAAGCTTCTTGATTTGATTTCGTGCGGCAACAGTTAATATAGATCTGGTCATGAATCAGCGTTTGTAGTTTTTCTTGGTCTTGATATTTGATTCAGATTAAAAAGCGTGGTGGATTAAGATGGTTGATGTGATGAGTGTTTCAAGATTTTTTTGATTGATGATAAGTTGTTCCTTTTGTTCTTCGATCTGAGATTTGAAGTGAGATAGAGATGGGAGTATTTTTGTGAGTGGCGGATAATAATCCGTTTAGGGTTAGGTCAAAGTGTTATTTATCTTAACCAATATCTTTGACCGGGTATTTGATTTTAGGTACTGGGCCAAGTTATTTATGTTATGATGGATCCAGTTATTGGTATAAGTTTGGAAGTATGGATCTGGACTGGGCCAAGTAAGTCGCATGTGGGCTTCTATCGGATTATGGGATTAATAGTTTATAACTTAAGTTGGCTTGGGTTGTGAATGATGGAATGGGCTGCTATTGGATTCATTTATCGAAAATTGCTAAAGTCGGGCTAAATATTTATTATCCAATGTAATATTATACATTGTGTATTTGTGTATAGTTTGCATTTTCATTGGGAAAATGAGGGTCTTTTGGTATGTTATATTTTCACGAGGATACGTTTTGACAAGATCGGGAACCATTATCAAAGTTCACTCTTAAACCATAAATGAAGGCTAGTTATGAGCATTTAATCGCAAGATGTGACTACGGCGTGAATTCTTTATTATTTATTTGAGGTTGAAGTGGGATATCACGAGTACGTGTACTTAGTATCTGAAGACATTGGGGTTGGTTGGATGCATGATTCTTCGAGATCCTTGTTCGAGCTTTAACCGTTACGAATGACAAAGACTTAAGTTATCTAGTTGAACCTGATGTAAGAAGTTACGTTGTTGTGCTCACAACTTATAACTATCACTTTTAAGGAGTTACGTTGTTGTGCTCAAGTGTCACACTAAGGTGTGGATAATTTGAGAAACTTTAAGTTTACCTTTTTTCGATGGGGTTAAGAAAAAGGGTTCTTCATCTGACAATAGTGCAAGTTTAAGTCACAAGTTCGGGTTATACTACTTCAGTCTCAAGTTCGTCATATTGGGTTTTCTCCATCAGTAGTCACTACAAAAAGCCGTCAGAATGATAATGGGGTCGGTAAAGAGTTAGCTGAGAAGAGTATACACGAGTAGAGAAGTTTTATCAGCAGTTGATTCTCACGAAATATTTATGGTACTTCACAATTGTTCGATTACTTGGACATACATGGTTTCGCTGTCTCCAATTCATCATCAACATACGTGGTGTATGATTCTGATTCATTGAAAACATCGGGGGGAAGAGAGTATAGGTGGTGTCTACTTCCTTTGTTGTTTTTGGATTTTTTTCGAAAACCCTCTCCTTTCATGAATTTCTTCAATCAGGGGGAAGAAATGAGACGATCAGTGGTTAAAATTTCTCAAGTTGGTGTTATCGTCTCACTTTCACAGAGTTAGCGTGTATGAAGTTACCTAAATATGATGATGTGATGCCTCACACACGGTCATTTTATCGAGTAATTGCAGATTCACAGGTAACTATTATTCCGATAGACCGCAACATTCATGGGGAAGTCGTTTCATTTCGTCTTTCGTGGTTTGTTTGGTGTGAAGCATTTACATACGTGAGAAGATCTTGTTGATTTCTCGCATGTTACCCCCGAACGGATTTTCCGCAATAAGTCAGATTTACCTTGTGTGGTTTACTGCTCGTCTACAAATTCCGCTGCGTACTGAAAACTTCAAAAGATAGAGGAAATGTTCACTACATCAAAGTTTCGAATCTGCTGAAGACGGTTGTCAGTTTGGGGGGAAGCTGATTTAGAAACTTCGCCAAAAAGGAGTGTACGGAGAAGCTGCTAAAGACATGCTGCATGAATTGGGTGGAAGTTAATCCAATTTATGCGTATTACATCATTTGCCTACAAGTGAAGAAAACGGTTCTCAAGTCAAGGTACCAGAAGAAGACAAAGAGCGTAAACTTTCATCATCCTCAGCACTTGAAGAGCTTATGAAGACTTTTCTTTATTTGTTTTCTATATTTGTAGTAAATGTTGTAAGTAATCCCTTATGTCGTCCCATTGGGGGAAGATTGTTGGAATCGCTCCTAACTCGTAAATGGAACGACATTGACGGGATTACTGTTTCTATCTTTGTTACCTTAAACACATGGGCTTGTTATGTCAATTACCCATAGATGTATGTGTTTGGGTATATAAACCCCTCCATACTTCCATGGAGGGGTGAGACTCATTTGTGTATTTCACCTTTCCTTATCAATAAACACATACTAGTTTCCCTTCTCTCTCTAGCTTCTCTCTCTAACTTGAAGATGGCTTTCTTTCATCTTCCAAGACCTCCCGATTCACCATATCATCCATAAACACGATCCTAACAGAGGGTATTTTAGTCCATACACATTTATACTTTGATAACATATTTATATTTTAGCCCTTCATCTTTATTTGTCGTCGTCAACATCATCCTCGTCATCATCTCCCCAAGATAACATCTCTTGCAGGTTTTGGTTCAGGTCGTTAACACACTCGAGATAACATTTAAAAATAATCAATTATATATAATAAAGACTAAAATATAACAATGGTAGAAACTTCAGGTTATATAGTTCTTGAGAACTAGAAGTTGTACAGGAAGTACCCAAAGTTTACCTACTGATTAATCTTAACCCGTATTTTTACTCCCAACCTACCTCGCAAAGCGGAAAAATTATCCATAGTACTAAAGGTGGAAAAATGGCGGCTTGGATCGGGTTGAGTAACATGTCAAACTGGGTACAGAATTACAGATTAAAGATAATCATATTAGAAAACAAGTGAAACGAATTTAGATTGGTGTGGGCCGAGTTGACCCGCAAAATTTTCCTTTCTCTACTGAATTATTGAATCCATGATAATCAAAACATAAAATGAACTTAATAAATCTGTTACTGTATACCAAAGATAACATAGTGTGCCAATGAATTAAACTCGACACAACATCTAGAGGTCTCAAATTTATACCATCTAGCTAGAAGTAGGTCAATTTATACCTCTCCTATATCGTTTTATCCCTAAATGTAAATCCTGAAATATCAGACCAAGTGCATACAACAAAGAACTCTTGATGGACATACCTAGACACCTAGAGCTAAACACGACAGCTTGATGGCCATCATGTTACAGAATTAGTAGAGGTGGCAAAAGGGGCGGGCACGGGCAACCGGTTAAAACGGGCACGGGTCAAAACGGGCTCGGGTCAAACGGGCCAACTTAAAAAAAACACCAAATTACTAAAAACATTCCCTAAACCAAACACCCCCCTTATTGTATAAATAACCTAGATAACGGATTAATAAACATTAAAGTCTAAAATATTAAAAATATTGGAGATTAGAGAAGTGATTTGAGCGAACAACACGGTTCAATTTAACAACGAAGACAATGTTTTTTCGAGAAGTGATGCTTTTATTTGAAACACCCATGAAAAAAAGGGAAAAAGAAACCAAAACACAATAAAGCTTCCAAGGTGGAAGCAAACTAAACCCGAAAAAGCAGCTTACAACATTAAAGCACTAAACCACACCCAACACCAAAACAGAAAAGATGTTAACACGGAAGACAATGTTAATCCAGTTATAAGAAGACTGTTTGTTTTAAAAGTTTGCAACATGACCCATATGACATATGCTGATATATATCTAGTTGCTTTTTTCCATCCATTTTAAACAACTGAGGAAACACACATTGCCGAAATAGACCCGCAAAGAAAGTAGGTGAAAGAGAGATATGTTTGTTTGTGTGTGTTTGTAAAACGGGAAAAAAGATGTAAGAAGATAGTAATAAAATATATAAAGGTATTTTGGACATTTTAATAAAACAAAATATTATAAGGGTCAAGTGGATTGTACTTGAAAGAGGACACGTGTCTAGTATTTGATGGAGTTGCAGAGTTAAGCACTTGCTCATGATCATTTTAAGAGTTGGCTTCAAAAATGACCATGATAAAAATCTAAAAAAAGATAATGACCATTTTGTCTCCTTTTAATACTTTTCTCTTATTAAAAAAAATGAATGTTCAAAATTCAAATCATCTCAACGTAGTGATGCACATGTAATTTCTTTTTAAAAGAACTAGACGAGTACCCGCGCCTAGCGGCAACGGTGTCTAGTTTCGACAAAATTTTAGCGGCGATTAAGTTTGTTTCAAGAATCAATATTTTAAACGTTAATGAATCCATTTTGAATGATTATATTGTTTTTCCGATAGCGTTGTTTTGTATTTGAGATTGTCTTTTTTATAGCATTTTTGTAAGTTGCATTAATCAATTAATATTAACATAATAATAACGCCATTTTTTGTTGGAAGGAGCAATTAATACCATTTTTTTGTGTCCAAAGAGAGTTATAGTAAATAAATTGTTGGTGCACATAAAAAAATACGAATACAAACATTTATCTTTTGCCTTTATGTCTCAACCTTTCACTTTTATCATCGTATATTAGCATTCATATGCATATGGTATATTAGAGTCATTTTTGCATTTTAGGAAGAGAATGCATTAATCTCTCAGAGATTAGCATTCATGTGATATGGTATATTAGAGTCAATTTTGCATTTTAGAAAGAAAATGCATTAATCGCTAAAGCATACATGGGTTTAGTCATTTTTGTGTTGTGAAGAGAATACATTTTATTGTAATAATCTTATATGGTATGTATGGGTCTAGTTACTTTTGCATCGGAGGAGGGAATGGGATCTAAAGACTCTGTCAACTATATAGTGATTAGATATTTATATAGTGTAAAATTAGCTAAACATTTAATTAATTGGTGATGTCAAAAGGTTATTAAAAGTTCAAGTATTCATCCGCTAAACTTTAGATATTGAAACGTTGAGGGCCCAACTATAGTTGAATACAAGTTTTAAACGTCTAGCCATTTAAACGCTATAGTTTCCTTTCTTGCCACAATAATTGACCGAGATTTAGTTTTTCACTTTTAAAGAAACCCATTTTTCTTTTATAGTTAGTACAGATAAGTTGATACAACCACGCATTTTAACATTAACCCAATTAACTTGCAATAGTTTCTATCTTTGTATAGCTAACTTCCCATCTTTACAAAAATCCCATATGTTTCCATCGTTGTATAGCAAGCATTATTATCTCAACAATCAACAATGCATTAAAGATAATTGGTTTCAATATTCAACCTTGACTTTCAACTTTCAATTTTCACTTTCACTTTTGACTACTTTTCTATTTTATGTAGTAAAGATATAGCAGGGTACCCGCGCGTTTCGGCGGCGGGTACCCTGTGACGAATAACCGGAGAAATAGATCTCGATGAGACCTGATTCACCAGTTTTTGTATCGGTTTCAACAAGTCCTTTCTGGTTTGTTTTCGGATCTCTTTAATTGGTTAGCCGGACCGGTGGCGACACCAATTCCCGGTTGAACACGTTGGTCCGGTCCGGTCCGGTTTTTAAAACTATATGTAACATCAACTTTTTAGCTTGTATGAAGTTTGTGTGTTTTATTAATTTGTATAATGTGTATAATAACATATTTTGGATTATGTTGTAGTTTCTTTAAATTGTACGTTATGAAATTTTTATTGTACTTTTTAATAAGTGATGTTTTAATTGATTGTTTTTAATTTGGTAGATGTGTTTTTAATCGGTTGTACAATGTGAATAAATTATTGTACTTTTAAATAATGTGGTGTTTTAATAAGAGTATTAATTACAACATGCATTTCTCTCTCTCATTTGACCAATTTCAACTATTCAAATTTTCAACTTTTGTTTTTTATTATATGTCGATTAAAGGAAAAAAATAAAAAAATTCCTACGACCCAAACAAACCTGGTACCTGCTTCTGTTTCAAAACAAAACAAGTTCCTCAAACATGAAACACAAAGCCGCCATTAACATCTTCACATCACTCCAAACAATCATAAACCCAAAAACCCTTTTCCAACACCACCAACAAATCCGAACAATAACTAAAGTACGCCTAAAATGGGTAAAAAACAGATCACTAGACAACATCATAGACATCCACACAGACTTAAAAGCATCCATAATCTTAAAAGATGCCATCATAAACAACCCACAAAAACACCTCACCTCAAAACAAATCTCAGACACCCAAAAACTCCTAGGAATCACTGTCCCTACTCTACGTTTCATGAGACGTTATCCAACACTTTTTAATGAGTACCCACATGCTAAATATGCTAATTTGCCTTGTTTTAAGTTGACTAATATAGCCCTTAACTTGCATAAGATAGAAATGAGTATTTATAGCATGCATGAGATGAGATGTGTTGAGAAGCTGTGTAAGTTGTTGATGATGTGTAGGAGTAGGAAATTGAGAGTTGAGTTTGTGCATATGTTGAGATGGGACTTGGGGTTTAGTTATGATTATGATAAGGTTTTGAGTTCGAAGTATTCGGATTTGTTGGAGGTTGTGAAGGATGAGAATGGAGTGAGGTTTTTTAAGCTTGTGAAATGGGTGGATGAGTTTGCGGTTTCGGAGCTCGAGAGGTGTAATGAGAGTAAGGGTGTGGGTAAGGATAGTGAGTTTTATAGGAGGTTTAAGAGAGGGGAGAATGGGTTGGGGTTTGAGTTGAGTTTTCCGAGAGGTTATGGGGCGCAAAAGAAGGTGAAGTTGTGGATGGATGAGTTTAAGAAGGTGCCTTATGTTTCGCCGTATGAGGATTCGAGTAGTATTGATCCGGATAGTGAGTTGATGGAGAAACGAGTGGTGGGAGTTTTGCATGAGTTGTTGAGTTTGACGGTTTATAAGAAGACTAAGAGGAATTATATTAGGAATTTGGCGGATGAGTTGAATATACCGTTTAGGTTTACTAGGATTTTTACTAGGTATCCGGGGATTTTTTACTTGTCGTTGAAATGTAAGACGACGAGTGTGATGTTGAAGGAAGGGTATAGAAAAGGGAAGTTGGTTAATCCGTGTGATATTGCGAAGTATAGAGCGAAGTTTCATCATGTTATGAGGACGGGGTTGATTTATAGAAAGAAAGGATTGGAGATGTTGCCGGAATTGGATAAGGTGGATGTCGATGTGAATGATGTGATTGGGGTTCATAAAAAGGAGGATGAGGAGGAGGGTGAGGGTGAGGATGATGAGGTTGAATCGAGTGGTGAATGGGTTGATCATGAAGATGGAGATGATGACGATGAAGAGTTTGATGATGTTTCTGATCAAGATTAGAGTCAATTGATGTTAGAAGATTGAGGGCTAACTTACTCAAGAATGAGTTTTTTTAACAAGAGTTGTAGCATTTTTATAAAAAAATGAACACTATAAAGATTTTTACCAGATGGTTTTTGGCCTAATGATATTAGTCATGGCTTTACAGCTTTTGGGCTGTGTAGAGAAATGTGTGTTTGTTGGTCGTTGCAGAACATATCTTTGATTGTAGGTTCCATACTTTTACCATAAATGTTGTATATGAAATTGCTGAAATTGGAGTTTATTTGATGCAATGTGCTTATTGAATGAGATGTATTTAGTTGTTTCATTACAAGCTGGACATGTTTCATCAGCAGCAGGGTTCTCGGTCTTTGACATGTGAATGGTCTTTTACATACGGGTGTTTTAGACCCAAATCTGCGTCGTGCAACCCAGGAGAGTTAAGGTTTTTGGCCATTTGATTCATCCCCGCCATCAAAGTTGCATTAGTTCAAGAAGCAGAATAGTGTATCCAACCTTTTCAAAAATATGTCAGATGATTATGCTTAGATAATTATTTAGTATAATTCGAGCATCTTTTTTTCACAATCATCTGTATGTAGTCTGCTGATTTGAAATTATTTTGAGTTTAGAATTTGTTATAAGAGGTCACAAAACGATGGCGGGGTTGACAGTGATATGGCAAATCTAACTCGCGCATGATAATGGAAATTGCAATGATCCAAGAAAAACTATTTCAAACCAAAATTTGATGATGACCAACATACTAATACAACTGTAAACGTATTATAATTCACAATAACTGCGAAAAATGATGTATCTGCTGATTGCTACAAAATCAGTACATTCATTCCAGTTGACTAATCCCAAGCACTGGGTGCACCACTACCACCAGTATAACCACTGTATCCACCTCCACTGTTACTGCCGCCATATCCACCACCTCCACTGTTACCATAGCCACCGTAGCCGCCACCTCCACTGTTACCGCCACCGTATCCACCACCACTGCTGTACGAGTTATCTTTTCTGAAGTCCCGACCACCAAACCGTCCTCCTCCTGGCCGCCTGTTCTTACCACCACCACCACCACCACCATAAGATGCCCGGCTGGCATAACGGGTAAGCCAATCGGGTACTTCTTGGTTAGCTTCTTTCATTAAATCAGCTAATGATTTTGCTAGTGACATGTTGCTATCATTGAAGAAAGCTGTTGCTAATCCTGATTTTCCAGCTCGACCTGTCCGTCCTATTCGGTGTACGTAATCATCGATGTCCTTAGGAAGGTCAAAGTTAACCACGTGAGAAACGGAAGGAATATCGAGACCACGTGCTGCCACATCAGTTGCAACTAAAATTGGTGTTTTTCCACTCTTGAATGATCTCAGTGCTTGCTCCCTTTCCTGCATTTAATTTTTAACACCCTTCACTGTTCGGTTCAATTTGATATAATTTTACTCTATAATATTTAATCAGTCATAACGCTCCCTAACAATGCAGTATCTACCATCACCAATGTCTTTTCAATAGATCAAAATAAAACCACAATGACTCGGTGTTAAAAGATTGGAATCCGTAACCAAAATAGAATCTATTTTAAGTGCATACAAGTATACAACGTCCAAAACAATTTTTTCCAAATAGATATATTTATGGTCATAATATTGTTTTTATCATAATTAATGAAATAAATATTTATAAACAATGAAAGGACTAAAAAGAATTTGCGGACTGTATTGACGTTTTAAATATACTAACAAACCACCCATATCAACCCCCTGTTTTGACCCGTTACCCCACCCATCTTGCCACATCTAAAAGAGCGAATTCTATGTACTAAAAATATCATTTGAAACTTACAGGCTGTGTTCTATCACCATGAATCGTAGTAGCCGGAAACCCATTACTATACAGCCAATATTCAAGTGACTCGGCTCCCTTCTTTGTCTCAACAAAAACTAATGTAAGCGCTTGCTGCAAATAAGTATTATGTATAAAAATCCAATCCTTGGCATCATTTTATAATGTTAAACTATTAACATTCACAGTTATTTAAAAAAAATAATGCATGAGAAATGAGTAACAGTACCTTGCCACTAGTATCATTTTCCTTCTGTGCATGAAGAAGGTCCATAAGATAACTTCGTTTGTCAGCTTCTTGAACAAGTTCCACTCTTTGGACAATTAAATCGGTACTTGAACCAACACGGCCCACAGTTAAAAATATGTAATTCGAAAGAAAATCAGATGCCAGTCTCTGCAAACAAAACAGAATCACATTATACAAAATAGATTAATGCAGCCCTTTTATTAATAATTCTACTGTATATTTTAACCAAAACAAACAGTTTTGGTAACTGGTAAATTCTTGCTAAATACCTTATAAGTACCATATTCTGATTTTTATTAATGATATCTAAGAGACAAATTTATATACAAAAACATACCAAACATATACATACGTGGGCATGATAAGACTCGACATGGTTATGTACTTCATCATTTGTTATCCTACTTTGATCATTAAGTTTATTTTTTCCTTATGATAAACCAGATAGAAGTTACTTACTAGCCAATTCTTATCACCATTAAAAGACAATTGATCATTAAGGGCATTCTTTAGGTGAATTAAGTTTATATTCATCCAAGCAGTAGCAAGAAGAATCAATCTTTGTCTTATAAATGGAGCAATTGAGTAACAATATAGTAACAATAAAGTGCAAAGGAAAAACCAACAAACCTGGATTTCTCTAGGAAACGTGGCACTGAATAGCATTGTCTGTCTTTGTCCTGGCGGGGGCATGTCTGTTTGTTCCACTATTTTTCGAATTTGAGGCTCAAATCCCATATCCAGCATGCGATCAGCCTCGTCAAGAGCTAGATACCTTATCATTTCCAACGACACTTTTGCCCTTTCCAGTAAATCAACTAACCTTCCTGGAGTGGCGACAAGAATATCAACTCCCCTCTCGAGCTCTCTTAACTAGTCAAGGATTAAATTCACCAGACATAAAATCCATCAGTGATCAACGATAGAAATCATAACATATTCAGTGATAAATACATGTATTATCAAATGATTAGCAAACACTAACATGCAAAGATTCGTATAAATATGAACATTTCATATAGGCCTATCAACTGGATGCTATATTGATGTGTCGACATAACAACTTTGTAAAATGTTTGCGCAGATGTGCATAGATCGGGTAAAAATGTTAAACCTAGCCCAAACAGAGCATAATTACTTAATATTACACATATGTCACAATCAATGATCTGCTATATATCAATAGAAAAAGAACATTTGATCAATGCATATGCATCCATTTGTTACAGATAATTCACTTTTGTTCCTATAATACCTGTTGCTGAATTGGGGTTCCTCCATAAACAACCACCACCTTGACACCTGTCTGATAAGAAAACTTCCGTGCCTCTTCATGTATCTGCATTTAATACAATATAAAGATACATTACCTGCGCAAATTACCTAAACTACATAAACACCATCTACAAATTTATTGAATAAATAAAAACCTGAGAAGATAGCTCTCTTGTAGGGGATAAAATCAGAGCAAGGGGAAAAACAGTCCTGGTACCACGTGGTGGTCTTTGACCAAATTGCCCCTTCATAATCCCACTGATTATAGGAAAGCAAAATGCTGCCGTCTTCCCAGACCCAGTCTGAGCACATGCCATTAGATCCCGTCCCGCAAGAGAAATGGGAATCGCATAACGTTGAACAGGGGTTGGTTTGACATATTTGCATCTTCTAATGTTAAGATTCAGAGCCTCCCCTAAATCTATCTCTGCAAATGTATTAACTGGAGGTGGAATATCTTCTCCTTCAGCCTCCACAGGAATATCCTCATAAGCATCAAAATTGATGCCGCTACTTTCCTGTTCGGATTTAATCTCCTCGGGGCCATCTATATCGCTATTACCAAATGGGTTAACCTCCACTTCTCTACCACCCCAACCACCACCTCTATTTCCCCAACCCCCTCCACCACCACGACCGCCAGGAACATACCCGGCCCTACCATTTTCATACCTGGGAGCACCCCATCGTGACCCGCTTGTTTGTCCACTATTTCCTGGCCTTTCGTTTATAGGCGGTGCACCACCATGTGGTGCAGCTGATCCAGCCACCTGACCAGGTGGCCTGTTACGAAGATGAGGTGGCACATAAGCAGGCTTACTGGAAGCTGCTTCATCAGCCGCATCTGCCCAAGAAGTACTCATGACTTGAAAGTATCAGTCCTCAACCTTACTGGCAAACTAATATTCCGATCGATCAAGAATATGCAACCTTTAAAACAGAGAAATACCTGGGCACAAAACATAGTCAAAATCTAGAGGGTAGCAATATAGCTCCTAGTGTTTAAAATTACTAACTTAAACTGCTTATAGCGTTTTTTTTAAAAGCAACTAACCACTTTTAAGTGTTTTGATGATGTAAAACTGCTTATGCTTATCTACTTACCTAATTCCATTAAACAAACTGGAGTTACTTCAAACTGCTTATACATACAAATTTATTTGTCAGAATCAACCAAACACACCAAAAAAAGTTATGGTATCAAATTTACTGCTTATATAATCCGATCTCCACTGTTTTACACAGCGTAAGCAAAATCAGACACTATCTCCTAAACTCCTTCTCTAACAATTCATTGTCAACTTCTACTTATAAGTTATAATCATAACCTCCTTCCCAAACACCCCCTTAGCTATCAAGTACACAATACACAACTTGCATTCGACAAACAATACACATAAATCCACGATTGAAGTCTCATACAAGCATGGTTATCACAGTATAAACGAACGATAATAGAACACTAAAACCTACATTAATCAAATAAGCATGATTAACACAGTACTACCGTTCGGTAACAAAACAATATAATCAAACTGATTACAATTATTTTTCCACACGATTTGCTACAGATACATGTAAATATTTACAAATGTATAATGACGCCACTAGCATGATTAACACAGTATAACCAATCAATAATAAAACGATATAATCAAACATATTCACAAATGTATAACGACATCATTCTCTACACATACATATAAATATACAGATAAGCAAGTCTCGTAACAAGCATACGTCAATACAGTATAACCTATTGATAACAAAACGATACAATTGAACATATTTACAAATGTAGAATAACAATTAGCTGCAAACACATCGTTAGCTACACGTACGTATAAATATACATATTAGCAAGTCTCGGCATCATCAACACGGTATAACCAATCTATATGTTTAAAAATGTGTGATGACGTCATACTCGACACATACACATAAATATACATATCAGCAAGTTTAGCAGCAGCAATTATCATCAACTCACTATAACCGTGCGATAACAAAACTAATGTGCGATGACGTCATTAGCTACACATACGCATAATAAATCTACATATAAGCAAGTCTAGCAACTATCATCATCGAATTAAGACATCAACTCAGTATTACCACTTGATAACAAACTAACGTATAATGACGTCATCAGCCGCACATACGCATAAATATAGTCTCATAACAAGCATCATCAATACAGTATAACCGCTCGATAATTATACATATTTACAAATATGTGATGACGTCATCAGCCTAACAATCATCATCAACAAAGTTTAATATGTGATGACGTCATCCTCTACGCATACATTATAAATATCAGAACCGATCGATAATTTAACAGGTTTTAGAGCTATGTAATGACGTCATCAGATAGATTAAGCGAATGTAATAAGGTGTTAGATATTAACGGACCTGAAGTGATGAATAATAATAAGTTGAATTATGGTTGAAATTATAAGCCCTAGAAAAAGGGGGGAAACAGTAATAATAATAAGCTGATAATCAGATGGGTGATTTTGTGACAGTGATGAGAGATTTTTGGATTTGTATGATATTTTATTTGGACTTTTAGATACGTCACTTGTTACAAATTACAATTAGATGTTTAGGCACGTCACGTATTTATTTGGAAAATGAAATTAGAGACTCGGTTTTATATAAGACTATCTTTATCAATAACCATCACAACCCAATCTTTTAATAAAATATTATTATCTTTTTTCTCCACTTACATAACTAATACATACAATCAATCTATATTTTCTCATCGTTATCAACAAACCAACCAATCTATACTAAATATTAAAAACTATAAAAGAAAAAAGAAAAAAAAACCACAAAGGCAGATTGTGGGTTGGCAATCTTGGATTGCCAAGTGATCTAGATTGCTTCATTAGGTTGCTTATTGTTAATATAATATTATTTTTTATATCTTTTTTGTCCTTCAATAGGTTGTCAACCTATACCAATAAACATAGCCTTAAAGCTCCGGGTAATTTTACATAAAAGTAATAATGTAAAGTCAAAACTAAACTCGTTAAGTCACACTCACAATCGGGGGCGAACCCAGAAGGGTTTTTGGAGGTTCACGAGAACTAGACAGATGTTTTTCGTCTAGTGTTAATTTTTGTTGAAACTCTCGATTTTTCTTAAATGAACCTGATTATGAAATTTTATGTCACATAAATACATGTCTTGTTTAGCTAGTTCAATATTATGTCAAAAGAAACACATGCATTCTTAATTTGTTTATTATTTTTCAAGAATTCATATCTTTTAATTCATTTTTATTTTTTTTATATTCGTAAAAATAATTTGTGCATTTGGTGATTTATAGTCTTGGGTCCATCTTTGCTCACAATACATACAAAAAGCAGTGTTTTATGATGGATTGTCTCTTGACACCAAGGATACTATACACAAAAAATTTGTGTCATACCGCAATGTTGCAAAACATGGCCTACAAGGCCGATTAATCACCGCCTAAGCGCTACAAGGTCACCAACTTTTTTGATTTTTGTAAATCAGTCAACCGTGGTCAACGACGGTCAATGACAGTCAACGGTGGTCAAACTTACCAAAAACCTTCAAATCTTGCCAGAAACAGCCAAACGCATCGTAAAATTGTGTTAATAATTTATAGTCGTTGTCTATATCTATTACAATATAATTCTTTAAGAAAAATCTTGCCGGAAATACATAAAACATGCCGGAAATACCTAAAACTTGCTGAAAATACTGAAACTTGTCGGAAATGCCAATCTGATTAATCACAAGCTACAGGGGGTCGACCGCCCGACTACCGATTCGCGATTTTTGCAACCTTGGTCATACGTAAAAGAGCTGACATGACGGGTGTAACCAAATACGAAATTCTATAGGGGCATGACGGGTTGTGCCCCAGTATTTGTGGGTAAAAATAGAACATATACATATAATTAGAATTATTCTTTGCAACTGGCCCTTTTAGGATATTGGAAATAAATAATCGGCTCCTCTATTTGCTATTTACATGATAAAATCATATGGTATCTGATACGGATCAAGGAGGAAGCCCACATAGCCCAACCCAAGTCGGGCCCACTGAAAGTGGCTAGAGTCGGCTGAATGTTTTGAAGATCCAATCCAACCGAAACTTCCTATCCAAGTTATTTATTTCAGTCTTTTATTTGATTGTTATCGTTTCCTTTTATTTCGAATTATGTTTGCATATTTTCCTATTTAAAGGGTTGTATTCCCTGGTTGGATTGTTACAGCTTGAATAAAGAATTTCTTTCGAAAACAACTTTGTTTCTTGTTCATTCGGTCGGCCGGAGAACAACACCGATGATCGTTGCTTGGTTGGCCAAGAACGATTGCCGCTAGAGCTAAGTCTAGGTTTATCGTTTTTACCCACTCGTATACGAATCCGTATCAAGTGGTATTCAGAGATCAGGGAATCTTAAGATGTCGGGGAACGAATATCATCATCGCCAAGACCGTAGATTCGCCGCCGGAGGCAACGGGCATGACGGGCGTGATCCTCGCGATGTCGAGATTGAAAGACTTCGTCAACGGGTTCGTGAACTTGAAATCAATCCGTTCAATAGATATGAAAGACAGTATGAAGACACAACAACCGACTCAGCTGTGGAAGAATATGAAAACGAAGGTGGTGATTTCGAAAAAAAAAATTCGCCAGCGTCATCCATGCCAGCCGACCCCTCTCCAACGACACCGTCGGCCATCCCCAGCAACACCACAACAGCGACGTCGTCGCACACCGCCGGCACCACCACAGACTGATCCGATCCGCTCTTTGGGTATTCGCACAGAAATCCCAGAATTTGAGGGACGTTTATGCCCGGATGATTTTCTTGATTGGTTAAGCACGGTGGACCGTATATTTGATCTTCGTGACACACCTGATCATATCAAGGTAAAACTCGTTGCTATTCGATAAAAAATTTTGCTTCTTTATGGTGGGATCATGTGCAAAATCAAAGGTACAGGGAGGGTAAACATCGGGTTGAATCATGGGACAAGATGAAGCGGCTCATGGAAAAAAAGTTCTTACCCGTGACTCACAAGCAAGATTCGTATGTGGAGTTTCACACCCTAAAACAACAAACTCTTACGGTAGAGGAATTTATTGTTGAGTTTGAACGTGTCCGTATGCGTTGTGGCGTAGAGGAAAATGAAGAACAAACTATTGCACGTTTTCTGGGTAGTATTCGTACTAATATTTCTGATGTTGTTTATTTGCAACAATATTACTCGTTTCATGATGTTTGTAGGTTGGCACTCAAAGTGGAAAAATAGTTATCAGCAAAACAGAAAACAACAACTCCTTTTGGCTCTTCTAGCCGTGCACCACAGTAGGCTACAGCCCCAGTTCGGGTCGGCCCAATCAAATCCGACCCACCAGCCCTTACTGGCGTCTCACCAACTCCATCAACTTCCTCACTCCGTTGTTTTAAATGTCAAGGAATAGGTCACATATAAAGGGATTGTCCAAATAAACAAGTCATCGCACTTATTGATGATGCTGGTCCACTTTATGACACTGAAGACGAGGTCACGACTGAAGTTGTTTACCCTGATTAGGGTGAGCTCCTTGTTACCCGCCGATTGCTTAACACTGCTGTCCTTGATCAAGATGACAATACCACGCGGCTCCGAACTAATATTTTTCGTACCCAGTGCACAACTAAGGGTAAGGTTTGCACTGTAATTATTGATGGCGGAAGTTGTGAGAATATGGTGTCTACCACCATGGTTGAAAAATTGAGCCTTCCAATACAGAACCATCCAGACCCGTATCAACTTACTTGGCTCAAAAAGGGCAATATTGTCCAAGTTACTCACCGTTGTCTCGTGCAATTTTCCATTGGCAATAAGTATACGGACGAGTTATGGTGTGAGGTTATCCCGATGGATGCATGTCATATTTTGTTGGGGCGTCCATGGTTATACGACCGTCGAGTAAAACATGATGGCTATCGTAACACTTACACATTTAAAAAAGATGGCGTTAGTATCACGTTAGCACCCTTAAACCCGAAAGATGGTCCACCCGATCGCGTGCTGCTGTCAAAAACCGACTTTGTGGGGCTTGCAAAGGTGTCCCCACCATCGGTTGTCTTTGGGCTGTTAATGATCGAAGAAAACCCTGTCATCGAGGCCACCCCGTTGTCGATGGTTCCGTTGCTCAACGAGTTTAAAGATGTGTTCCCTGAAGAAATTCCAGCCGGGTTACCTGTGATACGTGAAATTCAGGATTGTATAGACTTTTTTCCCGGAGCCAATATACCAAATAAGCCTGCTTATAGGATGAATCCTAAAGAATTCGCAAAATTGCATCGACATCTTACCGAACTCTTGGAGAAAGGGCTTATTCGGGAGAGCATGAGTTCGAGTGCGGTACCCGATTTACTTGTTCCTAAACTAGGTGGGACGTTCCGCGTGTGTATTGATAGTAGGGCGGTTAATAAAATTACTATCAAGTATCGTTTTCCAATCCCACGGTTTGATGATCTTCTTGACCACCTTCATGGAGCAAGTGTCTTTTCTAAAATTGACTTACGAAGTGGCTACCATCAGATCCGTATACGTCCCGGAGACGAGTGGAAACCCGCGTTCAAAACAAGAGATGGGTTGTACGAGTGGATGGTCATGCCATTCGGGTTGTCTAACGCACCAAGTACGTTCATGAGGTTGATGAATCATATTTTTAAACCATTTATCGGTCGGTGTGTCGTCGTTTATTCGACGACATTTTGGTCTTTAGCAACAATGAAGCTGAATATCTTCGCCACCTCCGAGAAATTTTTTTGGTTCTACGCACTCATAAATTATTTGCTAACCGAAAAAAATGTCACTTTTTAACTCCGGAAGTTATCTTTTTGGGTTATTTGATTTCAGGAACGGGGATTCGTATGGATACAACAAAAATCTCAGCCATTACAACCTGGCAGCCGCCTACATCATTACATGACGTGCGCACCTTTCATGGTTTGGCGTCGTTTTACCGCCGGTTCATTCGGGGGTTTAGTACGATTGTTGCCCCGATTACGGAGTGTTTAAAAAGTAGCAAATTTGTGCGGAATACAGCAGCCCAATCGGCCTTCGAACAACTCAAAAACGCTCTGACCGAAGCTCCGGTTTTGGCGTTGCCAAACTTTGAACACGTTTTTCAGGTGGAGTGCGATGCTTCTGGGCTAGGAATTGGTGGTGTTCTCAGTCAGTTAAACAGGCCTATTGCTTTTTTCAGTGAGAAACTCAGTGATACGAGATGGCGTTATAGCACGTACGATAAAGAATTTTATGCCATTGTTCGCAGTCTCGAGTATTGGCGTCATTATCTTTTACCGGCTGAGTTTATTTTGTATTCTGACCACCAAGCTCTCAAGTTTATTCAAGGACAAGCTAATTTGAAGCCCCGAAATGCCAAATGGGTGGAAACGCTTCAGGATTTTTCTTTTGTCATACACCATAAAGCCGGATCAGCCAACTCGGTGGCTGATGCTCTGAGCCGCCGCCCAGCATTATTATCTTCTACTTCTTTTCAGGTTTCGGGGTTTGCTCCTTTTGCACACCTGTATCAGAATGATCTTGATTTTAAGGAGTTGTGGGACAAATGTCATGGTGGTATTTTTCGTGACTTAGTGCGACGGGATGGTTTTGTATTCAAGGGGCATCGTTTATGTGTTCCCGTTTCTTCTTCAAGGGAGGCTATTATATTAGAGTGCCATCAGGGTGCACTTGTTGGTCATTTTGGAAGAGCAAAAACAGTTGCCTTGGTAGGGGATCGATTTTTTTGGCCCAAATTGGCTAGAGATGTGCAAAAAATTATTAATCGTTGTCATGTGTGCCATATAGCCAAGACGCAACACACTAATCAGGGTCTTTATACTCCCTTACCTACGCCTGAAGGTCCTTGGGAAGACGTTAGTATTGATTTTGTCCTTGGCCTGCCATTAACACAGCGCAAGAAAGATTCCATCATGGTAGTCGTTGACCGTTTCTCAAAAATGGCTCATTTTATCCCGTGTTCTAAGACATTTGACGCCTCCCAAGTAGCTCGCCTATATTTTGCGGAAATAGTGCGCTTACACGGTGTGCCGCGATCTATAACTTCTGACCGCGACGTTAAGTTTGTTAGCCATTTTTGGCGTACGTTGTGGAAGCGATTGGGGGCTAAGCTTAATTTTAGTAGTTCACACCATCCTCAAACGGATGGACAAACCGAGGTGACCAATAGAAGTCTTGGAAGTTTACTTCGTTGTTTAGTGGGTGATAAACCAAAACAGTGGGATGTTGCTTTACCACAGGCTGAGTTCGCATATAATCAGTCCAATCACAGCTCTACGGGTCGTAGTCCATTCTTTGTTGTGTATGGACGCAATCCTTTTACTCCTCTTGATTTGGCTCCTATGGTGGGTGATGGTTCAATTAGTGCCGAGGGGGACGAGCGTGCCCGTCAGATTAAAAACTTACATGCACAGGTTCGCGAGCAGATCATCAAGCACAATCTACAATACCAAACTCGTGCGAACAAGCATCGTAAGCAGGTCCTGTTTGAAGAAGGTGATCTTGTGTGGATACATTTGAGACGTGCCCGGTTTCCCCAGGGTCGTTTTGGTAAGCTCCACCCGCGCGCCGATGGTCCGTTTCGTATCTTGAAGAAAATTAATGATAATGCGTACAAGGTGGATTTTCCGGGCCACAATGGTGTTTCTGCTACTTTTAATGTTGCTGACCTCTCTCCATATACGCCCGATGCTGACTTTGATGATGACTCGGGGTCGAGTCATTTTTTAGAGGGGGAGGATGATACGGATCAAGGAGGAAGCCCACATAGCCCAACCCAATCCAGGCCCACTGAAAGTGGCTAGAGTCGGCTGAATGTTTTGAAGATTCAATCCAACCGAAACTTCCTATCCAAGTTATTTATTTCAGTCTTTTATTTGATTGTTATCGTTTCCTTTTATTTCGAATTATGTTTGCATATTTTCCTATTTAAAGGGGTGTATTCCCTAGTTGGATTGTTACAGCTTGAATAAAGAATTTCTTTCAAAAACAGCTTTGTTTCTTGTTCATTCGGTCGGCCGAAGAACAACACCGACAATCGTTGCTTGGTTGGCCAAGAAGGATTGCCGCTAGAGTTACGTCTAGGTTTATCGTTTTTACCCACTCGTATACGAATCCGTATCAGTATCTTGGCATGCTCACGAGCTAGTTTTAGTTAGGAGTAATTTTTTTTAATGAATCATAACAAGTACACGTTTACGAAAATAAACTTCGCCCATAGTTTTTACCAAAATGAACTTTTGCATATGATCCGTTAGATTCAATTCAAGACAAATTTTGAACCCTACACGTGTCTCTCATTTATCTAGGCGACATTCTAGGCGATTGAAAAGTATAAATGCTACACGTGATGAGTTTGGGCGAGTGCTAGGGGATCGTGGGCGAGCTGGGGGCCTGGGCTGGGCGAGCTTGGGCATAGCTGGGCGAGGTGGTGGGTGAGATGGTGGGCGTGGGAGAGTGAAGAGCTGGGGGGGGGGGGGGGTGAGTCATGTTTTTTAGTTATAAATACGCATTGATATTTGTTCATGAATAGTATACATTCAAAACTTCGTTGTTCTTGAAGATGAAAAACTAAGTGATGAAGATGAAGAGAAGAAAGATTGTGTGGGTGGTTTATAAGAATTATTTTTGGGAAAGATAAAAACAAAAAGAAGAAAGAGAATCATTAAATGAGATTTTAATGTGTTGCACACATTTCAAAAAGTTCACATTGGTAAACTAATAAAAATTGGTTCATTTTAGTATATTGGGTTGGGTATGGGTTCATTTTGGTAAGGAAGTGTCTAAATACATCAAGATAATTATTATACAATCATTGACTTGTTACATCAAGAGACCCATTAAATGTTTAGCACAATCATTGCTTAACTTTGCATTTATTTAGACAATCATTATTTTTTATTTTTTTTCTCTCCCTCTTTTTAATTTTGTTTTGTTATAACTAAATCATCATTTTTAATCTTTATAGTTCTTGTTTTCCTATTTATTTACCTTATTTTATACGGATAAGTAGTCTACCAAAAAGGTATAAATTAATGTTTTTAGTTTCAACGGAAGTAAAAAAAGACTATTTTACCATTTGACAATTAATTAATTTATTTCTTTCTTTTTAATTATTAACATTGACTAAGGGTAATATAGTAAATTAAACAATTCCAACTAATATTATTGGTAGTAAAAAATTATTTTGAAACATACTAAGAACGAAAAATAAAAATAAAATTAGAACCAGGTTGTTAGAATGGAACCAAAAAAAAAACTCGTAGTATAGCCTCCGACGCTTCCTCCATCAGTTAGATTTGTAACAATTTGTTATATGCTGAAGCAATAACCAAACATGTCTTTGGTATAATCAAACATGTGTTTGCGCATTATGATGACCCGTATGATCATATCGTATATAAAAATTAAAAATGTAGTATTCACCCATTTACGATTTTACAGACTTTTCTAAAAAAGTATTGCAGCGCATAGGTTCTAGAATACGATTATTTATATAGTAAAGATGCGCGTGAGAAAAATGTAGTACCTCAAAATTTTAAAGCTTCTTATATAACATTGATATAAGAGTGAAATAAAATTTCATATTCATTATTTAGAAACACAAAACGAATATTGTGTTATTTCCTATTACTCGTACGAGATATGGCTATGAAACAAATATTTACAAAGTCAAAAGCTAGGAGACAAATCAAAAGGGGAAAAATAAAACATAGAAAAAAGTTGTGATTATACAGTAATTGATAAATGCTGTAAAATAATAGGCAAAAAGAAACACTTCTGAATTACGAGCAGGAAATTCTATCACTACATATATGAGTTCTGACTTAATCATGTCTATATCGCAAATTACGAGCAAAGAAAATCAGCTCAAACATTAATGTTTATAAACTTTTTGGTGAATTTATTAGCACTCTTTGGTAATTAGCTTTTTAGTTAGTCTTATGCTTGAATTTTAGTTTCAGTTTATCCAATAAAAAACAAATGTAGTTCGCGTGGAGACCATGAAGTTGAAAGTACCTTTACACTTCAACTTTTGGATTGTCAATTTTTTTTTCTTTTTTTTTTTTCTTTTTTTTTTTTCCAATTTAGGGTATATTTCTTAAGTTTCTTTTATTTAAAAATATAGCATTTAATGTAAAAAAATTGTCCTGTTGTAAGAGAAAGTTTGCGACACCAGTAACATTCAAGTTCCATCACGGGGGTATAACTTACACCTATAACTTGGATGATAATTTGTTCTCTAAAGAGTAAAATTCCTCTTTTGATAGATATAAACGAGTGAAGTTTTTCCTACTTAGGTTATTCAAATATTCGGTGGTTACGAGTTTTTACCCTAGTTCTTTTTGGGAGAGGATTAAAATTGTTGCAACATAAATTTACTTGTTTCACAATACTATCTTTATTTTAATGTTTATATATTAATTGGTTCTGCTAAGTTTAGTTGAGTAGCACATCAAACTAAAACAAATACTATATGCAAAAAGTAATTCAATTGACTATCCAAAGTCATACAACAATTCTAGCAACGACCACCTACAACAAAATATATAGTCTTGTCGAATTAAAGCTAATACTCCGTATTAAGCTTTTAGCAACGCCATTTTCTCAACCGTGCCCCAACTAAAACAGGTGCCCCAACCATGAGAGCGACAGCAAGACCACCCAAGTTTGCATATGCCAAACTCATAGTACTATTTTTCTTCCTATGTTTCTGAGCCTGTAAACAAAAACAGTGGCAATTATACATGTGATTAAGACAAGTTCTAAATATAATGAAAAATAATGATTAACATTTTTTGTGTATAGTTTTAGAACAAAATCTCAGACTATTTATCATATGCATAAAGCATCCCAATTACTAAGAGGAAAAAGCCAAATGAAAATTATAGTTGTTTACCCCCGTTAACATGTTTACCTCGTGTAACAAGTTTAACCCATCAATTTATTTAGATAAAAACGTTGACACGGCTAACACTGTTAGTTAAACATGTCGAGTTTGGTGGTTGGAGTTTTGTGAATTGTGACCCGTGAACCTTAACCCGGCACAAAGTGCCACCATTTTCTGAGACAATATCTATATTTGTTTTAGCGTTGAACACTAGAATGTTCGAAACTAAGGGATTAATGATCATACCGCGATTTGCAGAAATTCATCCGAAACTATACATATCCCCTGAAATGATCACATGAAAAAAGGTCATTAGATACTTCTACACTCCCCGAATCTATGATTGTTGAAAGTTTACTTACTAATATCTTAATACGGGCAGACCTACTGTGTATATATTCTCTTAGAAACATGATCAAATGAAACATCATGACACTTGTAAATGCAACAATTCCTCCCTAAAATGAAAATTTCCAAGCTTATATTCATTTCCATTGGCAAAATTTTAGAGAAACATGAATGTTAACTTACCATGCCTGGAACTTTTGAAGGGTCGCGTTTACTCATTTCTTTGTTCTGTAATTATCAAACAAATAATTATACGTATAAACAAATTAATTAGAGGTCATTTAAACAACGAAAACATATAATCAAGACGTTCTATCAAATTACGGATTAGTAATATTTATGAGATTAACTCTGAGAACAGTTAGGACCATTTTACCTCTAATGATTGGGCCAGAAAAGCTTTGTGCGCCAGGAAGAAGGCTGAACGAGCAAAACCCTAGTAGAACTTTAAGGCCAAACTTTTCTCCAATCTGTTAAACAAAGAATTGTAATGCTTTTGAAACTTAAAAGTCTTGTAAACATAAGTTATGCAAAGTTTTAATTTTAAAAAGTAATCATTTATTGAGAATAGAACTTTAAGAATGTGAGTTTTGAAAATAATTCCTATTGTTTGATGCAAAATTTGATATTTAAGTCTTCAAAGTTAAACATCCTCACTAAATGTATTTTGAATTTGTTAGTAAACAAAAGTACAAAACTCACAACTATGTTTCTATTCAACATACATAAAAAGAAAAATGATACCTTTTTTAGTAAACAATAGGCTTCGCTAAATGCAAGTGAGGTAAAAAGACACCAACGCAAATGGTAAAATAAACATTACTAAACATAAAGACCAGTTTCAATGGAAATTGGATAGAGCAAAAGGTACAGGGAAATTATAAGTATGTGAGCTTACCCCATTCTCAAAAAAGGCAAAGGCAAAGCTCGTAAGCGAGAATTTTATTACCATCAGCATGACTAAAAGCATAAGTTATCATAGTATGAAACCTTTCACTTTTAAATTCGTCCAATTGCAGGTGCATAGATGAAATGATAATGAGAATAATGTAAATAACTAATGATGCCGATACATACTTGTTAGGTAATGTGAGTCAAAACAAGTAAAAAAAAAGTTATTTTGGGTCGAAAAAGGCCAGGTTGGTTGGGTTGACTGGCGAACATTTGGCAGTTAGTAATGAAGAGATTTAGGACGTTCTAGGTATCAAAAATAAAATTTGTGCAACTTTCGACCCATTCCATAACCAAATGTCTCTTTTACTCTGACTCGCCCGAGATAAAAGTTTTACATACATATATGAGTTAAAATGTCCACCTCTCAAAAATATTAGATGCTTATCATGGAGAACTCACCCTAAAGTTTTGGCGCATGAACTTAGTGTCGGCAACTTTCCAATGCAGGTGCATACCCACATTTGCTGCAATCAAGCCTATTAACGCACCATGAGTTTTTGCTATCCTTCTCACATGTGACTACTGTAGCACCTCACATATTTCAGGTCTATATTTTACTATTTCACATTATATAAATTACTTTTAATTATTTATATAAGTAATCTCAAAAATTAAATAGTGTGAATTATCCTCACAACTAACACAAGACTAGGAAAAGTCTATGTGTTCAAAAATACTTTAGTTTCACCACTAGTCATAATTCATATGAATTATTGTCACTTTGACAATTTTAGGTACACATTTTACCTTTAAGTAATACGTGTGCCCGAACCTACGTTATTAGGTTTTAACAACATAGAAATACCATATTAGACTTATCATACCTTTAATATACCTAGTTGGAGTATGTTGATAAGTTTTAACATTTTTGGAAGTATTACATTTTTACGTTATCCGGTTTTAAGTTTCGTGAGTTAAGGGCTTAACATTAGTAATTACCAGGACCAAACTATACCCTAAAAACCAAAAGTTATCACAATTGAAACACAAACTACCACCTCATGAGGAGGTGACATTTGGTGGCTTATCACAAGCCACTTGGCTTCTCCTCAACACACATGCAATCCCACTCACCAATCTTTTGTCCCCCATATACCCCAAAGTCACCTCACACCTATCATTTTACATGCAAAATCACACACAACTCTCCCTCCCTTCTCCTCCTTGCCGTCCACTATCATCACCAAAACACCACTTCATAATTTGATTCATACTACAAAAATCACTAAGAAGATGGAGCTAGAGTTGGTTCCTACATGATACTAGGGTTGTTTTGTTGATTTCAAGGGTAAATTAGAAGATATTCAAGGCATAAGGGGGTGAAGTAAAAAGGTTATTTCAAGGGTAAGAAGGGTTTGTAAGCTTGGGTTAAGAGGTTGAAGACAAGGGTTGAAGATTGGAAGGGGTTTAGGCTTGATTGTTCTTATGATCATTCAACCTAAGACTTGTAAGAAGTTGTTTAAATTTCTTGTCATTCAATATGGCTGTAATGATATTTATGATTATTTGATGTAATTTGATATAAGTAGTACATGTAAAAAGGCTTGCATGATGTTGTACATAAAATTGATGGGTAAAAACTAGTGTAGAAACTCATTAAGACAACTAGTAAGAAACTAGTGAATTATCATGAGTTTTAACATAAAAATTATAAACTTTGGACTTGATTAAGTGTAAGAAGTTGTTAGAGGAAGTAAAAACTAGAATTTGAGCTTTTGAATAACTTGAAATGGACTTATAGAAAAACGTTATGGTTAAAAGAAGATGGCTAGATGAAAACTTGATATTAAGTCAAAAGTCTTCTGAAACGATTTTAAAACGCGATTTAAACCCTTTTCTGGTCTGAATCAGCAAAAGTGTAAAACACGAAAGTTGCTCGGAATGAAATTTTCTACAAAAACTCAGGGGAACATAAGCAGAAAGTGAACGAAAAGTCTTAAAAACAACAAATACTAAACGGACCTGTTGTGACTAGAAAACAACCATGGTCATGGAAACTTAGTTGTATTTTGACTCTTTGATACCAAAACAAAGCCAAGATTAAACCAAGGCTAATGTCTCAAGATATTTTAAATTAGATATGACCATGATTGTTGTTTCAAAGTTGTTTAATCGTAACTTAGACGCACGGCTAGTTTGGGTATGTTAACCCGAAAATTGTTTCAAAAACTTGGTGATTAGATGAAACTTTACTAGATTTTGACAAAATGACTATATGACATATAAACTATATAAATACCTTTTTCACAAGTTTAACTCTTATTTAAAACCCCGAACTTATTAATCTAAAACCTATTTTGAAACCTTTATATTTCGCAACATGATAATATAACACGCCGAAATCATTTTCATCACAACACTTACACATGATATATGTTTCACGACACAACTTATACTATCACGTCACCACACAAATAGTCTTTGAAGAAACACGACACATGTTTTATACAACATTTGTCTCGTCAAATACTTACTTATAAATGATAAGTACTACAATAGTAGGGAATTTCATTATTATAAGGAGGCCTCTTCGGGGTATCGTATCGTCGAGTTGTGGATTTACGATTTAAAGTGTCCTGGATCCTCGTGCGATTACTACATGACCTCTTGATTTTGATAGCCCGAACGGTGGTACGAGGTCATTTATAAAAAGGCTATGAGCCAAGCAAACACTTAAGGGATACCTTAACTTAATATACATGTAAAACATCATAAGCCAACAAACTACATATACTTGTACACTTATACTAAAACATAACTATTATACTTTCGTAGGTAATCACTAAAGATCGCAGTCTTGACATACACTGTTGTTGCTATAAACTACTACTGATAACTACGGTGAGTTCATAGCCCCAACTTTTGTTTAACTGTTTTATAAACTACTTGGGGGAGATACATGCTAAAACGTTTTATTATGGACAATTACTTGCAAACTGAATGCCTTGACTGTATTATTGCATGCCTAAGTTGTTTATGCCAAAAGTCCCCAACATCATGGACCACTAATCACTGGGAGTGAGCGCAAATATAGTGGATAGGCCTATCGGGATTGACGAATCCCGTTTGTGTTAGCCGGATCGGTAACCAAACGCACTTTATTTGAATTACCCAGGTATATGGCAAAAATACCTATCCGGGGCAAGTTACTTATATCTATATATATCGTCCGGTGATATATATACAACAGTCAGGCGTTAGTTCCATGAGCTTAGAGCAATAATAACTATCAAGAAGATAATTGTACACATTGCAATTATACTACAAACTAGTGTCCATTACTGTTTTCAAAACTATGAATTCACTCAACCATTGTGTTGACTTTTCGACATGTTTTATCTCAGGTCCGTAAGATATGTCTGGCACACGAATGAAGGCCCACGGAATTGGCATTTTGAAGACTATGCATATTATCATTCGAAAAATTTTAAACTTATTATGTACATTATGGGACCTCTACTCTGATATTATGAATAAATTTGAATGATAATGTATTTTAAAACGTCTCATTTTAGAGTCGTTTTCTGTAATGTGTACTTTGTTCTAATAAGTAATATCCTCGATTAGCTTTCGCTGCTATTCAAAACTGAAGGTGTTACAGATTGGTACCAGAGCTATAGTTATAGAGAACCAGGGTGCATTATACCTAGACTATAACTATTATCTACCGATTCACTCATTATAGTCTTCATATTCCGTGTGCCATGCCCACTATTTGACATATCACTGTTTAAATTGCTATGAACGTGTAACTAACTCTGAACATGGATACTCTTATGCAGACATTATGTCTGTACTACCATCCCCAGATCACGATCTGGTTATTCCAAATCAAGCTATACCAGCTCAACAAGAGCAAATACTTCCAGCTCCCATCCAAGCAAAAAATCCCCCGGATCAAGATGATGATTATCTTGATATTGTGGACTATGGGGATGACGAGGATGAGGAACCATATAAAGATTTAGCTGATGAAAATGAACCCGAGGATGACCCGGATGAAGATCAGGAAGAAGATGAAAATATGATATTAGATGATGATGATGATGATGACATGGAAGTGATTTCCGATGATGACGAAGAAGAGGAAGAACCTCTTCAAGCGGATGTCATACTCAACGGATCTCCACCTCCACCATCACCAGTGTCACCATTTACTCCAGAAAACTCTGAAATTCCTGTTTCGGTTACTCTCGCTACTAGGGGAAGGCCTTATATCATTGGAGGCCCTTCCTCTACCTACGAAGTTGGAGGATCATCTAATACTTTTCCAAACTTCCCAAGGTACGAAATGGGATGCCTGAGACAAGATGTCACGGCACTTCAAAATCATGTCCACTTTCTGTCAAGGGCAATTCATCGTCGTGAAATGGAGATCTCTTCAATAAGAGTTGAAACCATTAATGCTCGAAAACAAACTGATCTGACAATCTTGGATATGAGTGATATCTGAGATGGCCTTACACCTGTGGAAGACATTGTCTTGGATCCTATAACAGGATTTCTAGTGCTCAAGAACAAAGTCACCCGTATGGATAGAGCACAAAATGAAGACGGTGAGTAGATTAAAGAGTTGAAACGCCGCGTAGCTTCAGCGGAAATGAAGTTAGAAATTGCTCAAACCGATCGATGTAGGCTCGAGATCGATCTCTATAACGAACGGGCAAAAATGCGGGTCATGTTTCAAGAACTGAGGGGCTCTAGGGAGTTTCGCCCAAATGACGCCATTGATGTGTTGGCTGCTCACGGGAATAACAATCAGCCCGAGCCGCATCAATCTCCGGACTCTTGAAAGACTAGTGTTGTTATAATAGTTAAAATACTTAGTAGATTATGTAATAGCTAGTAAACAATGTAATTGCTGACTGATAGTTTCGTCAGTAAATTTTGAAGAAACCTGTCATGGGTTTCGATTTTGTAACTCCGATATAACTGATTAACTATATATGAATGTAAACTTTGTTGTATAAATCTATCCCGTCTTGTGTTGTGATTTAATTTCCAACTTTGTTCTTCTATCATTTCTAATCGTGCTTATTATCCAACATCATACTTATACCACATCTCTTGTTTAATTGATAGAATCATGCCACCTAAAACGAAAATCCAAGCTGCTATTGATAAAATGGTTGCCGATAAAGTGGCTGACGCACTTAGAGTGGCGGGCAACGCAGCTACAAATGCTGCCGCGGCCGCTGAGGCTGCTGAAGCCGCAAAAACTGCCGCTGTTGCCGAGGCACATGCAACCGCTAGGGCCGCTGCAACTAATGTTGGAGCAGGAGGTTCTAATACTACGGGACCAGCTATTGGTGCCGAAAGAATAAATGTCAAACCAATGCCAAGGGGCTGCTCATACAACGAATTCATGAAATGCCAACCTACAAATTTTAAAGGCATTGAAGGAGCTGTAGGGTTAACCCGATGGTTTGAGAGATCTGAATGTGTATTCCTGATTAGCAACATCAGTGAAGACTGCAAGGTCAAATACGCCACCAGTACTTTAATGGATGAAGCATTATCCTGGTGGAATTCTGTAGTTCAACCAATTGGCATTGCAAATGCCTACAAAATTTCCTGGGTCAACTCAAAACAATGATGATCAAACAATATTGTCCTCGTAATGAGGTACAGAAGTTGGAAATTGAATTCTGGAACCACATAGTTAAGGGCACAGATATCACCACATACAATCGTCGATTCAATGAATTGGCAATCTTATGCCCAACAATGGTTCCAACCAATGAGAAGTTCCTAGAGAGGTACATGTGGGGACTTCCACAACCTATACAGGGAAATGTGACCTCATTTGATCCAAAAATGATAGATGATGCAATGGGAATGGCTCGTAGACTGATGGATCAAACGGTTAGAGCAGGAACTGTTCTGATTCATGACATTAACCTCAACCGCAACAATAACAACAACAACCATCCCAATAGCAATACCCACAACAACAACAAAAGAAGGTGGAATGATAGCCGAAGGGGTAACAACAACAATCCCAACCAAAAAAACCGAAACACAAACCACCACAACCAGCAAAACCGTAGGCAAGAAAATACCAGAGGTACTGTTGCTGCTGTTGTTGCACCAGCTGAAGGCGGAGGTTATCAAGGAAATGCTCCTTTGTGTTATAGTTGCAAGTTACATCATGATGGCCCTTGCACCGTTAGATGCAAGAATTGTCAAAAGATAGGGCATCAAACCAAGGACTGCAGAGGGAAGGGGCCTGCTACTGGTGCCAACACCCAACCAGTATTGACTTGTTTTGGGTGTGGAGAATGTGGACACATCAAGAGACAATGTCCCCGTAACAATGGTCAACAAGAAGGTGGAGCTCGTGGTAGGGCGTATGTATTGGGTAATAAAGATGCACAGCAGGATCCGAATGTGGTTACGAGTACGTTTCTACTCAATAACCATTATGCTAAAATCTTATTTGATTCGGGTGCTGATAAAAGTTTTATATCTACTGCATTTGCATCTTTACTTGATATTGCACCCACTACATTAGACACCGCCTTTACCATTGAGTTAGCAAATGGGAATCTTGTAACCACCAACATTGTACTTCAAAACTGTACACTAAACTTGTTAGGTCATCCATTCAAAATAGACCTCATGCCAATAGAACTCGGAAGTTTCGACGTTATAATTGGTATGGAATGGTTATCGCAACGAAATGCAAATATCATCTGTGGCGAGAAAGTTGTACATATTTCTATCGATAATGAAACCTTGGTTATCCGAGGAGATCGAAGTGGAACTCGCCTGAACATCATTTCTTGCATTAAAACTCAAAAGTACATCAAGAAGGGATGTTATGTCTTCATAGCCCATATAATGGAGAAAAAGTTAGAGGAGAAACGACTCGAAGATGTACCTATTGTACGTGATTATCCTGAAGTCTTTCTTGAAGACTTACCCGGACTTCCACCACCTAGACAAGTGGAGTTCCAAATCGAATTGGTGCCAGGTGCCGCACCAGTTGCTCGAGCACCCTATCGCTTAGCCCCTTCAGAATTGCAAGAGTTATCTAACCAATTGCAAGAACTTGCGGATAAAGGTTTTATTCGACCAAGTTCATCACCATAGGGAGCTCCAGTTCTATTTGTTAAAAAGAAGGATGGATCCTTCAGAATGTGCATTGATTACAGGGAGTTAAATAAACTAACTGTTAAGAACCGATACCTACTTCCAAGAATTGATGATCTTTTCGATCAACTCCAAGGTTCAAGCGTATACTCCAAGATCGATTTGTGATCAGGATATCACCAACTTAGAGTTCGAGAAGAGGATATTTCGAAAACGGCGTTCAGGACTCGATATGGTCACTATGAGTTTCAAGTTATGCCATTTGGTTTAACTAATGCTCCAGTAGTATTCATGGATCTCATGAATCGAGTGTGTAGACCATATTTGGATAAGTTTGTGATTGTGTTCATAGATGATATTCTAATTTACTCTAAGAGTAAAGAAGAACATGAAAGACATCTCAAGTTGATCCTAGAGTTACTCAAGAATGAGAAGTTGTACGCTAAATTCTCAAAATGTGAATTTTGGATCTCAAGTGTACAATTCTTGGGCCACGTAATTGATAATCATGGAATTCATGTGGATCCCGCCAAGATAGAGTCCATAAAGACTTGGGCTGCCCCTACAAATCCAACGGAAATACGTCAATTTTTAGGACTTTTTGGATATTACCGTAGATTCATTGAAGGTTTTTCCAAGATAGCAAAGCCTTTAACTAAATTGACTCAAAAGAATGTGAAATTCGATTGGGGCGAAAAATAAGAAGAAGCATTTCAATTTCTAAAAGAGAAATTATGCAGTGCACCTATCTTAGCGTTACCTGAAGGAAACGAAGACTTTGTTGTGTACTGTGATGCTTCGTATAAAGGTTTGGGAGCAGTGTTAATGCAAAGACAGAAGGTGATAGCTTACGCCTCACGACAACTTAAAAAGCACGAGAAAAACTACACCACTCATGACTTAGAGTTAGGGTCAGGTCATTTTGCTCTTCGAATCTGGAGACATTATCTCTACGGCACAAAGTGTATAGTATACACAGATTATAAAAGCTTGCAACACATTCTGGATCAGAAAGATCTAAACATGAGACAACGCCGCTGGTTAGAATTACTTAGTGATTACGACTGTGAAATTCGTTATCACCCGGGTAAAGCAAACGTCGTGGCAGATGCTCTTAGTAGAAAAGAACGACTCAAACCTCTAAAGGTTAGATCGTTGGGAATGATGATCGTATCACCACTACCCTCACAAATCCTTGCAGCACAAACTGAAGCTATCAAAGAAGAAAACCGACCCAAAGAGAATCTCTATGGTATGTTAGAAAACAAAAACGGTTTTGTAAAGTGTTCTGATGGAATGTTATGCTTCAAAGACAGAAGTTGGATACCACTCTATGGAGGTGTACGAGATTTGATTATGCATGAATCGCATAAGTCAAAGTACTCTATTCATCCGGGGTCCGACAAAATGTATCATGATCTCAAAATGCTATATTGGTGGCCTAACATGAAGGCTGATATTGCCAAATATGTTGGTAAGTGCCTGACATGTTCTAAGGTCAAGGCCGAGTGTCAAAGACCATCAGGATTACTACAACAAACTGAGATTCCTATGTGGAAATAGGAAAGAATCACGATGTATTTTGTTACGAAACTACCCAGAACACCGAGCGGTTATGACGCCATTTGGGTAATTGTGGACCGTTTAACAAAATCTGCTCATTTTATTCCAATCAAAGAAACTTTTGATATGGATCAGCTGACCAAGCTATACATCAAAGAAATAGTTTCTAGACACGGTGTACCAATTTCAATTATCTCAGATAGAGATAGCAGATTTACTTCAAATTTTTGGCGGTCCTTCGAAAGCTTTTGGAACTAAACTAGACATGAGTACTGCCTATCACGGTCAAAGCGAAAGAACCATACAAACCTTGGAAGATATGCTAAGAGCTTGTATTATCGATTTTGGTAAAAGTTGGGACTATCATTTACCATTAGTCGAATTCTCTTACAACAATAACTATCATTCCAGTCTTAAATCATCACCTTACGAAGCATTGTATGGTCGAAAGTGTCGATCTCCCATATCTTTGGAATGAGGTTGGCGATGTTCAACTCACGGGCCCGAAATTGTACGGGACACAACGAAAAGATTATTCGATCGAAGAAGACTACAAGCTGCTAGAGATCGCCGAAAAGTTACTACCGACACTAGGCGAGAACCCTTGGAATTTCAAATTGGAGATAGGGTTATGCTGAAAGTCTCACCTTGGAAAGGCGTAATCCGTTTTGGAAAACGTGGGAAACTAAGTCCATGATATATTGGACCATTCAGAATCCTAGAAAAAGTTGGTCCGGTAGCATACAAACTCGAGCTACCTCAAGAATTAAGTGGAATCCATAACACTTTTCACGTGTCAAATCTTAAGAAATGTCTATCTGATGAAAGCCTTGTCATTCCACTAGACGAGATTAAGATTGATGACAAGCTACATTTTATTGAGGAACCTATTGAAATAATGGACCGTGAGGTCAAACAATTGAAACAAAGCCGAATACCCATCGTCAAAGTACGTTGGAATTCTTGCCGAGGGCCTGAATACACCTGGGAAAGAGAGGACCAAATGCGACAGAAATATCCGCATCTCTTCTCGGGTACATAAAACTAAATCATGAGGACATGATTTCCGTAATGGGGGAAGGCTGTAGCACCTCGCATATTTCAGGTCTATATTTTACTATTTTACATTATACAAATTACTTTTAATTATTTATATAAGTAATCTCAAAAATTAAATAGTGTGAATTATCCTCACAACCAACACAAGACTAGGAAAAGTCTATGTGTTCAAAAATACTTTAGTTTCACCACTAGTCATAATTCATATGAATTATTGCCACTTTGCCAATTTTGGGTACACATTTTACCTTTAAGTAATACGCGTGCCCGAACCTACGTTATTAGGTTTTAACAATATAGAAACACCATATTAGACTTATCATACTTTTAATATACCTAGTTGGAGTATGTTGATAAGTTTTAACATTTTTGGAAGTATTACATTTTTACGTTACCCGGTTTTAAGTTTCGTGAGTTAAGGGCTTAACATTAGTAATTATCGGGACCAAACTATACCCTAAAAACCAAAAGTTATCACAATTGAAACATAAACTACCACCTCATGAGGAGGTGGCATTTGGTGGCTTATCACAAGCCACTTGGCTTCTCCTCAACACACATGCAATCCCACTCACCAATCTTTTGTCCCCCATATACCCCAAAGTCACCTCACACCTATCATTTTACATGCAAAATCACACACAACTCTCCCTCCCGTCTCCTCCTTGCTGTCCACTATCATCACCAAAACACCACTTCATACTTTGATTCATACTACAAAAATCACTAAGAAGATGGAGCTAGAGTTGGTTCCTACATGATACTAGGGTTGTTTTGTTGATTTCAAGGGTAAATTAGAATATATTCAAGGCATAAGGGGCTGAAGTAAGAAGGTTATTTCAAGGGTAAGAAGGGTTTGTAAGCTTGGGTTAAGAGGTTGAAGACAAGGGTTGAAGATTGGAAGGGGTTTAGGCTTGATTGTTCTTGTGATCATTCAACCTAAGTCTTGTAAGAAGTTGTTTAAATTTCTTGTCATTCAATATGGTTGTAATGATATTTATGATTATTTGATGTAATTTGATATAAGTAGAACATGTAATAAGGCTTGCATGATGTTGTATGATGAGTGTGTAAATACTCATCATTTTTATTCCATCTGCATTGCAAAAACAGTCAAAAACACTTTGAAAAGTCTCAAAAAGACAGAAAAATATTTAGACTGTATTTTATGCAATAATTGTCAAAATCTAGTCCCTGGTTATTCAAAACATGTAATTTTTCATAAAAGGCCCTCAGGGATTTTCAAGTTGTCAAAATTACCCTTATAAAGTTTAGTTTTGCAAAATGGCAACTTTAGTCCCTGAAGTTTCAAAGATTGATGAATTTACCCTGGACACTTTAAATTGGAAAATTAATATTTTTAGTCCTTTGGTAATTCAAACTTGTCAAAAGTGGTCCTTATAATAAACTTTGCAAAATTACAGTTTTGGTCCCTCAAGTTTGGTGAATTACAAAAATGGACCTTGTTATTTATACCAAGTCCACCAAACCACTTGACCTCCCTACCATTTGAACCCCATCACCAAAAATAAAAACCACCCACGACCCCTTTTTCCCTTTTCTCCTTTATCTGCTTCCCAGAAACCATCAACCTTTTACCCAGAAACTCTCCATCCCAAAACACTCAACCTCCCCTTTCACCCTCTTTACCCAGTTAACCCCAACTCCCAAACCCACTATCTATCTTTCCCTCCTTTCCAAGGTGTGCCACTGTGGCAATCCAAACACATAAGACCCCATGGATGGCTTAGATGATCTCCAAATGGTACCTACCTAGTGGACGGCTGGGATTGGCTCAAGAAAGCACAAATGGCTCTTAGCTGGTTTACTCTCACTCAAGAAGCACAAGAAGACATAGAAGACATGAAAGATTGTAGTATAAATAGGATTGATATGTAGCCTTCAAAGGCACCCTTTTCTTAGTTTTTAAAAAATTCAGTTTATGCTTTCAAGTCTATTGTACTGTTCACATTTTAATCAATGAAATCTTTTTTTTATTTAACTGTTACAATTTTTAGTGCTCATTTAGTAGAACTTAGTTTTCCAAAACAGTGTTAATCAAGTTTCATTTCAGCTTTTATCAAAAGAACTCATAAGTTTTAATTTTGAAAAAGTTTTAAGAGTAAAGACACTACTTATAGAGTGTTTGGGTTAGGGTGGAAAAGGGTCATAAACAAGTTTTTACCCGTTTGACTTCTAAAGTCAAAGCTCCTCTTTAAGTTTTAAATCAGTTGTTTAAGGTAGAGAACAAATGGGATAAGTATCTTGCAAAAGTGGTAACAAAAAAAAAAAGTTGTGAAGATCGTTGTAAGCTCTTAGACGAGGTCTAATATTATATCTAGGAACACATAATAATAAAGGCGGAATATTCAAACATAGAATCAATATTATTATGAACAAGGTTTTTCATTCACCATCTCTAACTAAACAATAATAAAGATCAAAGACTTGATCTAACACTAACTAACTAATAACCACTAAACCCTAGCTCCCTACGCCTAGGTTCCCACACACACACACCTTTAGACACATCTTGTACTAATGACCCTATGTCTCTTTATATACTAGAGACATCTAGGGTTGAGGTCATAATACTTAGGAAACTAAATATTCTTTTAAGCATATCTTGCTTCCAAATCCTTCTTTTGTAGTTTTTCCTTAGTCCTTCATCATTCATCAGACTCATTTGATGATGACAAACAAACACGATTCTGTAGCTCTTGTCCATTGAACATTAACATGTGCATAATGATCTTGGATCATCTTTCTAAGCTCCAATGCTTCAAATCGCCCACCATAAAAATAGTAGAAAACTGGTTTCCCCTTGGTGATGCATGTAGATTGGTTAAACAAAAATAAGCTTCTCCTAAAACCATATGTTAACCCTCATTCTTCAAAATTTTGTGATCCCACTTGTGTCTTAAATCTTTTACGCTCCATACTTATACCCACAAATATAAGTAGACCGCAATAAGAGCTTAGTATTTACAATGTAACTCCTTTAAGTGATTGTGTGCATAAGAAAAATCACCTTGCTAGATTAACCCACAAACCAAGTAATTCCACTTCACCTCAAATAAGTTTTTAATAAATCTAATACAAGCCTTTTAATCCTTTTAAGAACATGACCAAATAACTCTATCTGTGTTAAAGCTCTAATATACTTTTTCAATCGCAGCTTTTGTCTTAGCATTGGAAGCCACTTTCACAATTAAATAAGCCTCAAAAAATAGTAGCACCCTTGTTAGCGATTAGCTTTTATGAGCCTCAGTCATCGTGGTCATTCGTTTGTTGTTTATTAGTGCTTATCTGCTGATCAATTATTAGGTGTACTTTTAGTGTCATTTAGGTAGCTTAGTAGGTTTAGTTCATATTTAGCTTATTTAAGTCTCTCTTAGTGCTTATTCCCATCTTAATTTTAGCTTAGGATTTCCCTTTTTAGATCGGATACATTTGCCAACTGATTTCCCCTAGCATAGCTTAGCGTTATTGGTTCATTGCTAAATAAGATTGCTTGTCCCTAAATTATAGTGCTTATTGCTCACTTATTAGTGCTTTTAGGGGGTGTTTGGTAATCTACTTATTCTGCTCTCAAAGGTGTTTGTTAAATGTTAAAAATCTGTTGAGATAAGCTGTTCGTACAGCTTATTGAGATTGCTTCTTTCAAAAAGTTTTTTTTACAAAAGTTCTTAATTTTTATCTCATCTTCAAACCTGCAAAAGCAAAATCGAAAAAAGAAGACAAAAGGTGGGAGGCTGCTCGAACCGAGACCTCCCACCCTTTGAGAGTGATAATGGTACCTGTATAGCCAATTGCCCTTGGGTCTTTTCTTGGTCATAGTTTGCAACATTTAATATTTAAGGGTATTTGGTTAATTAACTTATTAAACTTAGCTTAATTTTAACAGCTTATACGTATAAGCTGTTGGTCCCTTTTTATTTTTCTTAGGCCCCTGTTAGGATAGAGTAGTGCTCATAAAATTTTCAGATTTTTCCATAAATATTTAATGTTTCTTATAATTTAATTAGTGTTATTTAGTTTTTAATCCGTAATAAATAAAATAAAAGTCAAAAAAAAAAATACCCGGCTTTTTCCTAAAATTATTTTTGGTCATTTAGGATGTAGGAAAATTAATTTCACACTCATAGGACTTAAATTGAATCTTTTCACTTTCGAAGCTCGAGATTAGCTCGGGTTTTCACGGTTTTGTGTTTTAGCATCCTAGACCTTAGTTTAGTTTTGTTTTATCATTCCTTACGCTTAGTAATAGTTAATTTGTAGTACTAGGGTTCCCTTGCCTTAATTACCTTCCCGTTTATTAATTTGTAGAAAACGTAATTCAACTCAAATCAACAAATCATTCAAATCCAATTCAAGTTCAAATCACAAAACTCAACGATTCCTTCCATTCACACCTCATTGGAACACGACCCGGGAAATCACTTTCCCGGTATCACTTTTATCACACCCGTAAGATTTGATACGTTAACCTTTTTCCTAAAGGGTTAATTTGTCAAATTCTACGGTTATTTTGATATACGTTGATATTGTGTTTTTCACCACTCACTTTTACACGAATCAAATTTTGGCGCCGCTGCCGGGGAGGTGTGTTGCGACAATATCGTGATTTTTGCGATTAGTGACTTGAAGAACCTTCCTCGTGAAGTTATTGTTTTTATAAAAATCCAAAAATACAAAAATATTTTTCTTTTCTTTGTATATATATGTAAAAGATTAAAAATACAAAAAGATTTTGCTTGTTGTTTTAAATAAATAGAATACATCAATCATATAACACTTCTCAACTTGAGTGTTATCATAATAAGTTCCCAAACAAAAGATTTAAAACTTGCCTTTGTGTCACTTGCGTGAATACGCTTGTGATTATTGGTTTAAGTTCTTTGTGTTTTTGCTTCAGTCTCATTTTGATTGATTGTGTTTTTGTGCATGTACACTCGTTTTCTTCATAAACCCCAAAAATAATCGTCTTTATCCTCTGACCCGATGATTCTTTCCTTTTATCCCTCTTATCCGTATAATTCTTCGTGATGTCTTCGTCTTACCAATTTGGTTGTGAATGGTGTGGGGGACCTCAAAATGGTGGAAATTGCCCCGGTTGTGGCATTGTGAATCCGGAAAACGGGTTTGTCTATGACCAAAATCCCTACAATGAAACAACTAATTTCCTCAACCAACTCCCGTACCATGAGATGGAAACATACTCTTGTGAGTACTGTGGAGGTCCTCACCAAGGTTTTGAATGTCAAGCTCAATTTAACAATCCAACCTTTGGTTATGACCCTTATCCATACAATTCACCGAATCCGTCACAACAATCGTCTTGTTGTGAGTATTGTGGAGGTCCGCACTATAACTCCGATTGTCAAGCACATAGCCCACTTGTCTATGAGCAGGTTCCTTGTAACAATTATGACTATTCTTTTGACCAACCTCCACAGTACCAAACGATTCAAATACAACCTCTGCAAATTCCTCAAGAACTTCTCCAAAATTGTCTAGATTTACTCGAAGAATTAAAAGATTTGGTTAAAGAAGAGTCTCGTCGAGAAACGTATGGAGAATTATTAGCTGAAGAACAAGTAGCTAGAGTAAGTTCCCAATATTGGAAACCTCTCGTATGCGATTATGATGACGACGATGAAGATAATTTTGATGAGGAATATACGACTCCGAGTGGCAATCCCACTCCCGTAGAGGAAGTTAAAGAAGGAAAAAGTATGGGCGAATTGTTGGCGGAGGAAAATATGAAGAGCATAGGAGCTATATATGTTTATGATAAGGTCGATGAAGGTTGTAATGATTCTCTAAGTGGCAATCCCACTCTCGTTTCAGAGCCTTTCATTTCAGACTCTTCCCTTTCACTCACGCCGGTTGAGAGAAGTGAATTCCTTTTGGAAGATGTCGATGATCCTATTTCTCCGAAATTTTTTGATCCCGAGGACTCTCTCATAATGGGGGATGAGAATCTCAGCACTATTTCGGAAACGGAATCATCTAGTGTTGAGGACCTTGTCCTAATCCCAAGTGAGTCTGAGGATATATCCGACGATGAATTTCATTTGCCTCTTTCTGATTCTCTTGATATTTCTGAGGTTACTTCCGGGATTTTCTCAAATCCTCTTTTTGAATTTAATAATGACTATAATTTTTGTGAAGTAAACCCTCTTTTCAATGAAATGTCTGAGTCCGATACAGAGACCATCACGGAAGTGGTGGAAATTGCTAGCTCTCAGAGCACACCACTTGTCCTACCTCTGTATTCTGACTCATCTCCTCCATCATGTGATGACGATTTTACCCTTACTGATGAGATTTCCATCGAGTATCCTGTTGAACCGTCGTGTGAAGACAAAATTTTTAAACTAGGGATATTCGTTGGAAGAGAAAATGAGTTTTTTAAATGTGATCAAAATGAACTCCTTCTTCCTATGGAGTCATTTGTGCTTGAAACATATATCATCAGAACCTTTCTTCCTTTCGTCACATATGGTGTGATTTCTCCATGTCTTAACTCCTACGGGAGTGAAGATACCATTTTTGACCCCGGCATTTATCATTCTTTTAAGCCGGATTTATCTCATCGAGTGGAACTTTCAAAGACATTCAATATTTATCCTAACCACTTGAATGAAAGTCCGATGGAGATTTTCTCTTCCACTTGCTCCCCCATGGACCAATGAATTCGGGGTCGAGTCAAGCTAGAGACTCGGTTAACAAAAACAGTAGCATTCCATGGGTTTTCACCCATGTTTCTGACTTCTTTCTACTTTCTAACAACTAGGTGTGGGGGGAAACCTCCACAGTGTTTTGCCTCTTGTGTGTTTGCTCATGTTTTCATGAATCCCTTTGATCGTGATGATTGATGCGCCTATTTTCAATCCAGCCGCCCAATATCCGATCAATTTACTAACGTTTATCTGGGGATGTGTTTTCAAAAATCCTTCTTGTGTTAAATAAACAGATTTCGTCCACACACTTGGTTAGTGGTATTACCTTTTTCCGTTCGATAGTATCGGCCGGTAGGACTTTGAATATTGAGGGCAATATTCAGTTCTAAGTGTGGGGAATTCGTCAATTTTGTCACATTTGTACCATTTAGTCCCTAGTACCCCCGTTTTGACCCAAATTTAAAAAATTTTGCACGAAAATAAAGTGTTAATGCTTCGGTGTTAATAGTAGTTTAGTCTTGATTAGGTTAGAACAAAGGGAATCCCGACTCTGCTAGAGTGTTGATCTAGCTGCTCTCTTAACAATTAGGCTAAGTTTTTACGAGTTGTACAAATGAAAATGCTAAGCGTGGAGTAGTTGGTTCTCTTTAGAGCTTATATAAGTAATCTATGGCTTTTTCTCCCAGTAGCTCTTAATTGAACCTAAAATACGTGCTCGTTGTCAAACTTTTGAACATTTAAATCGTCTTGTTACAACAAAAAGTTTTTAAGCAAATTGATATAGAGCTCAAGTTCAACTTTTTGTTTAAATTTTTGGAAAAGCATACTTTCTTAAAATCGGAATAAAGTTGCAAAATAAAAGTATCGTAAAAGTGCTTGAATGATGCAAAAAAGTAAATTCAAGTTAAAGAAAAAAAAAAAAAAAAAGTTGAAAAATGAAAAATGAAAAAAAAAATTAGTCCTTGAATAAAAGTACCAAGTTGCTTATGAATAAATGTGCGGAACTTGCTTTTTCTTAAATTTAAATCGGAAGTTGAACTAGGATTCGTCAAAGTTGTTTAAAAATTTGACGGTGATTTAGAAATTCTTGAAGTCAAAGACCCCGAAAGCTCCGATACTATTCTCGAGGGTGAAAACCTAGCCTCCTTAAATGGACAAGCTGAGAAGAAAGTCGCTACATGGAGTGATCTCACCTTTGAATCTCGAACTTCTAAATTATCGTCGGTTGTAATCCATTTAGGTTTAGTTTTAACTTAACGGTAGCCTCGTAAATCTTTGGAATCAATTCCGCTAATCCGGTACTATTCTCTGTGAAGTGTCAAAATCCCGGTCACTTAAAACTAATGTTTTGGGATGTGCCGAGAAGAAAGCCGCTACATGAAAGAGGCCTTTTCGATCCTTAGACTTTCATCGTTTCCGGTGAGTTAGTACTTTAGTTAAGTGGATAACAACCATAACGAGGTCGGTTTCAATGGTCAAACTTTTGAAAATGAGCACACGAACTTAATTTGTATAAACTGTGGGAGTAAAAAGTTAAGTCTCGACTAACATAGATTATTTGTATAAGTAGTGTTAGCATTTTACCAAAACATTTGCACAATAAGTTTAGACTTAGTTTGAGAGTATAAAAAAGAGGATGACGATTCTAATTCCCTGGAGACACCCATTTTGTGTGAATCCCGTTCCATGATACCACTTTTGTTAATCAAGCATGTTGTTTACTTTCGTCTAGTTTAAATTTATCGCATCAAATAAAAAGTCGAAACGGGGTAATCTTGGTAATCTTGATTCTTTCATTACTTCATATGATTGATTGCTAGGGACTAGCAATTGCCTAGTGTGGGGAGATTTGATGAGTGCTTATTCACTCATCGTTTTTACCCACCTAAGACCTCAAAAGCGACTAAAACACCCAAACACGATCAAAATATGTTAAAAATATCCTCGAGTGTGTTTTGTGTCTTGCGGTACAAAGGATTGAAAACAGAGCAAAACGAGCAAAAGGAGCGAAATCATAAAAGTCTGAAACAGACGGAGCCGGAGTTGATTTTCTACATTTTGAGCCGGACACGTTTTTGGAGTGAGTTTGAGAAACCCATCTTTAAACCAAACCCCGAACCCAAAACTACCAAATTATCCTTCCCCGATACCCAAATGACCAATTTGCCTTTTGACCAAAATATCCAAAATCCCATGTTAACTTTTAAAACCATTTTGTAAAAATCCCATTTTTCCTTAAAACAAATTTTTAATTTAAAAAAAAAGGCAAAATACATTTTTACTTTTATCTTAAACTCTTTTTAAAACAAAATAACTAAACCCTTTTACAACTCCTCTTTTGACCTCTCCCCAAGTGAACCCTCCATTCTCCCCAAGTAAACCCTCACCCATGAACCCCCCTACACCCTTTAAAACATACTGACTCTACCCTTCCCTCTTTCCCCTTTAACCCAGAAAAACACAAAAGATAAAACCCAGATACCTTCAAACCCTTGGCGCCCAAATTTCCCCCTCCTCCTGTCACTCTCATTCCCACATCCCAATCCCACTCATCTCCTCCACCCAAGGCAAAGTCACGAGAACCCCATGCCACCATGGCAATCCCAAACTTACAAAACCCCAAGGGACGGCTCAGATTACTGCTCAATGGTACCTAACTGATCAATGGTGAAAAATTGAAGTCAAGAAGCACAAACTTGATATTTGGCTGTTTCATCTCACTCAGAAAACACAAGACAGAAGCAAGAAAGTGAGAGAAGACATTTTTTTTTTACTTTTAGTATAAATAAGGAGATAGGAAAAATGAAAAAAAACTTGTCTAGAAATTTTGTATTCTAGTACCAATTTACTTTATGGTCATTTACTTTAATTGTCATTTACATTTCCATGTAATTTTTAATTTTAATGCAATTTACTTTTCAGTGTTCAAACCCATTTCAGTTGAAGCAGTTTTGATTTCTGTCTTTTATGTTTCAAAAGAGTTTGTTCAAGTGTGTTTTACAAGCTCCTTTGAGCTTTAATTGAGTTCACAAAGTGTTGCTTTCAGTCTTTAAAGCCTCAAAATCAGTTTTTTTAGTATTTCTGCCCTGTACAGGGGTGTTTGGAACAACACGTTGTGTGGGTCAAGACCCACTTTTGACCCATTTTGATTCTTAATTCAGTGTTAAAGTCTTTTTCAAGTTATTTGGTTAGTCATAGATTCAGATTTCAAAAGCTTTGGTAGTTTTTCTTTATTTTGTCTCACAGTCCCTTTTTGTGCTCTGTCCCTAACAGCAGCAAAACAGTAGCATAGGCCCCTTTTTCTAGCTTATTAGTGTAGGTTTTAGCTTATGTAGGTTTAATTTATTGCTTTTTAGTGAATTAGATTAGTATTCATTAGAATTAGCTTATTCAAAAGCCATTTGTAGCTTTTTGCAGCCCTTTTTCCCTTGCTTATTGTAGTTCCCTGTAGTGCTTTTAGATATTTTAGATTAAGTGCTTGTTAGGTTTCTAGCTTATTAAAGATTTTAAGTAGCTTGAATAAGCCCATGGGACTATTACAGCAGCAGATTTAGACTTTTATTTGTGCTTATTAGCTTAATTTTCTCTTTTTTTTAGGTGCTATTTCAGTGTTCCTTTTATGCCTTTAGATAATTTAGAGTGTTGATTATTAGTTTCTTAGCTCGTTGAAAGCTTAGGATAGCTTATCATTCCCTTTGGCAGCCCATCATAACCAAACAGACCCTTATGTTATTTGTCATAAGATTCCTGGAAATAAGCTGCTAATAGCTTAATTTGAAGTTTTTAAAAGTCAAGTTTTTGATATAAAAGTACTTATTTCATTCACTTATTTATTTGTCAAAAAGAAAAACTCAAAAAAAATAATGGCAAAAAGTGACAGAACCAGGAATTGAACCTGGGTCTGTAAACTCAGGACCTCACGACACAGCCACATGCACCATAACCATCTGTGCTAGGACTTGAACCGTGTCATACTTTAGCATTTTTAATATTTAATATGCTTTTGTCATTTTAAGCTTATTTCATACATTAGCTTTTTAACAGCTTATGGCTTATGGCTGTGTGGTCCATTTTATTTTTCTTAGATAGATAATAGTCTAAATTAGTTTTGTAAATTTATTCAGAAATTTCTACTTTCATTTAGTATTTTATTTTATTTTATTTAGTTTAAATCATATTTAATTCGTAGAAAATAAAGTAAAAGTCAAAAAAATACCCGGCTTTTTTCTAAAATCATTTTTAGTCATGTAGAATGTAGGAAAATTAGTTTTGCACCCGTAGGTCTTAAATTGCATATTTTTCACTTTCGGGGCTTAGTGCGTTCCCCGTTTTTCGCGTTTTTGCATTTTAGCACCCTAGGATGTAGTTTAGCGTCGCTTTATTGTTACTTAGGCTTAGTAGTAGTTTATTTAGTGTTTACATTGTTTTACATGCTTTATTTTCCTTCCCGTGCTTTAATTTGTAGAATAACGAAATCAAAATCCAAATTTGTTAAACCAATTCAAGTCCAAATCACGAAACTCAACGACTCCGTCAATTTCACACCTCGTTGGGACACGACCCGGGGAAATCACTTTCCCGGTATCACTTTTATCACATTCGCGAGCTTTGGCACGTTAACCCTTTTCCTAAAAGGTTGATTTGTCGAATCTTGCGTTTAATTTGATATATTGATATTGTGTTTATTTCACCACTCTCACGATCAACGAATGAGTGCTTATTCACTCATCGTTTTTACCCACCTAAGACCTCAAAAACGACTAAAACACCCAAACACGATCAAAATATGTTAAAAATATCCTCGAGTGTGTTTTGTGTCTTGCGTACAAAAGGATTGAAAAGGCAGAAAACGAGCAAAAGGGCGAAATCATAAAAGTGTGAAACAGACGAGGGGAGTTGATTTTCTACATTTTGAGCCGGACACGTTTTTGGAGTGAGTTTGAGAAACCCATCTTTAAACCAAACCCCGAACCCAAAACTACCAAATTATCCTTCCCCGATACCCAAATGACCAATTTGCCTTTTGACCAAAATATCCAAAATCCCATGTTAACTTTTAAAACCATTTTGTAAAATCCCATTTTCCTTAAAACCAATTTTTAATTTAAAAAAAAAAAAAGGGCAAAATACATTTTTACTTTTATCTTAAACTCTTTTTAAAACAAAATAACTAAACCCTTTTACAACTCCTCTTTTGACCTCTCCCCAAGTGAACCCTCCATTCTCCCCAAGTAAACCCTCACCCATGAACCCCCCTACACCCTTTAAAACATACTGACTCTACCCTTCCCTCTTTCCCCTTTAACCCAGAAAAACACAAAAGATAAAACCGGATACCTTCAAACCCTTGGCCCAAATTTCCCCTCCTCCTGTCACTCTCATTCCCACATCCCAATCCCACTCATCTCCTCCACCCAAGGCAAAGTCACGAGAACCCCATGCCACCATGGCAATCCCAAACTTACAAAACCCCAAGGGACGGCTCGATTCCTGCTCAATGGTACCTAATTGATCAATGGTGAAAAATTGAAGTCAAGAAGCACAAACTTGATATTTGGCTGTTTCATCTCACTCAGAAAACACAAGACAGAAGCAAGAAAGTGAGAGAAGACATTTTTTTTACTTTTAGTATAAATAAGGAGATAGGAAAAATGAAAAAAAACTTGTCTAGAAATTTTGTATTCTAGTACCAATTTACTTTATGGTCATTTACTTTAATTGTCATTTACATTTCCATGTAATTTTTAATTTTAATGCAATTTACTTTTCAGTGTTCAAACCCATTTCAGTTGAAGCAGTTTTGATTTCTGTCTTTTATGTTTCAAAAGAGTTTGTTCAAGTGTGTTTTACAAGCTCCTTTGAGCTTTAATTGAGTTCACAAAGTGTTGCTTTCAGTCTTTAAAGCCTCAAAATCAGTTTTTTTTTTAGTATTTCTGCCCTGTACAGGGGTGTTTGGAACAACACGTTGTGTGGGTCAAGACCCACTTTTGACCCATTTTGATTCTTAATTCAGTGTTAAAGTCTTTTTCAAGTTATTTGGTTAGTCATAGATTCAGATTTCAAAAGCTTTGGTAGTTTTTCTTTATTTTGTCTCACAGTCCCTTTTTGTGCTCTGAAACAGTAGCATAGGCCCCTTTTTCTAGCTTATTAGTGTAGGTTTTAGCTTATGTAGGTTTAATTTATTGCTTTTTAGTGAATTAGATTAGTATTCATTAGAATTAGCTTATTCAAAAGCCATTTGTAGCTTTTTGCAGCCCTTTTTCCCTTGCTTATTGTAGTTCCCTGTAGTGCTTTTAGATATTTTAGATTAAGTGCTTGTTAGGTTTCTAGCTTATTAAAGATTTTAAGTAGCTTGAATAAGCCCATGGGACTATTACAGCAGCAGATTTAGACTTTTATTTGTGCTTATTAGCTTAATTTTCTCTTTTTTTTAGGTGCTATTTCAGTGTTCCTTTTATGCCTTTAGATAATTTAGAGTGTTGATTATTAGTTTCTTAGCTCGTTGAAAGCTTAGGATAGCTTATCATTCCCTTTGGCAGCCCATCATAACCAAACAGACCCTTATGTTATTTGTCATAAGATTGCTGGAAATAAGCTGCTAATAGCTTAATTTGAAGTTTTTAAAAGTCAAGTTTTTGATATAAAAGTACTTATTTCATTCACTTATTTATTTGTCAAAAAGAAAAACTCAAAAAAAATAATGGCAAAAAGTGACAGAACCAGGAATTGAACCTGGGTCTGTAAACTCAGGACCTCACGACACAGCCACATGCACCATAACCATCTGTGCTAGGACTTGAACCGTGTCATACTTTAGCATTTTTAATATTTAATATGCTTTTGTCATTTTAAGCTTATTTCATACATTAGCTTTTTAACAGCTTATGGCTTATGGTACGTGTGGTCCATTTTATTTTTCTTAGATAGATAATAGTCTAAATTAGTTTTGTAAATTTATTCAGAAATTTCTACTTTCATTTAGTATTTTATTTTATTTTATTTAGTTTAAATCATATTTAATTCGTAGAAAATAAAGTAAAAGTCGAAAAAATACCCGCTTTTTCTAAAATCATTTTTAGTCATGTAGAATGTAGGAAAATTAGTTTTGCACCCGTAGGTCTTAAATTGCATATTTTTCACTTTCGGGGCTTAGTGCGTTCCCCGTTTTTCGCGTTTTTGCATTTTAGCACCCTAGGATGTAGTTTAGCGTCGCTTTATTGTTACTTAGGCTTAGTAGTAGTTTATTTAGTGTTTACATTGTTTTACATGCTTTATTTTTATTCCAGTGCTTTAATTTGTAGAATAACGAAATCAAAATCCAAATTTGTTAAACCAATTCAAGTCCAAATCACGAAACTCAACGACTCCGTCAATTTCACACCTCGTTGGGACACGACCCGGGGAAATCACTTTCCCGGTATCACTTTTATCACATTCGCGAGCTTTGGCACGTTAACCCTTTTCCTAAAAGGTTGATTTGTCGAATCTTGCGTTTAATTTGATATATTGATATTGTGTTTATTTCACCACTCTCACGATCAACGAATGAGTGCTTATTCACTCATCGTTTTTACCCACCTAAGACCTCAAAAACGACTAAAAACACCCAAACACGATCAAAATATGTTAAAAATATCCTCGGAGTGTGTTTTGTGTCTTGCAGGTACAAAAGGATTGAAAACAGAGCGAAAACGAGCAAAAAGGAGCCGAAATCATAAAAGTCTTTGAAACAGACGGAGCCGGGAGTTGATTTTCTACATTTTCAGAGCCCCGGACACGTTTTTGGAGTGAGTTTGAGAAACCCATCTTTAAACCAAACCCCGAACCCAAAACTACCAAATTATCCTTCCCCGATACCCAAATGACCAATTTGCCTTTTGACCAAAATATCCAAAATCCCATGTTAACTTTTAAAACCATTTTGTAAAAATCCCATTTTTCCTTAAAACCAATTTTTTAATTTAAAAAAAAAAAAAAAAAAAAAAAAAAAAGGCAAAATACATTTTTACTTTTATCTTAAACTCTTTTTAAAACAAAATAACTAAACCCTTTTACAACTCCTCTTTTGACCTCTCCCCAAGTGAACCCTCCATTCTCCCCAAGTAAACCCTCACCCATGAACCCCCCTACACCCTTTAAAACATACTGACTCTACCCTTCCCTCTTTCCCCTTTAACCCAGAAAAACACAAAAGATAAAACCCAGATACCTTCAAACCCTTGGCGCCCAAATTTCCCCCTCCTCCTGTCACTCTCATTCCCACATCCCAATCCCACTCATCTCCTCCACCCAAGGCAAAGTCACGAGAACCCCATGCCACCATGGCAATCCCAAACTTACAAAACCCCAAGGGACGGCTCAGATTACTGCTCAATGGTACCTAATTGATCAATGGTGAAAAATTGAAGTCAAGAAGCACAAACTTGATATTTGGCTGTTTCATCTCACTCAGAAAACACAAGACAGAAGCAAGAAAGTGAGAGAAGACATTTTTTTTTTACTTTTAGTATAAATAAGGAGATAGGAAAAATGAAAAAAAACTTGTCTAGAAATTTTGTATTCTAGTACCAATTTACTTTATGGTCATTTACTTTAATTGTCATTTACATTTCCATGTAATTTTTAATTTTAATGCAATTTACTTTTCAGTGTTCAAACCCATTTCAGTTGAAGCAGTTTTGATTCCTGTCTTTTATGTTTCAAAAGAGTTTGTTCAAGTGTGTTTTACAAGCTCCTTTGAGCTTTAATTGAGTTCACAAAGTGTTGCTTTCAGTCTTTAAAGCCTCAAAATCAGTTTTTTTTTTAGTATTTCTGCCCTGTACAGGGGTGTTTGGAACAACACGTTGTGTGGGTCAAGACCCACTTTTGACCCATTTTGATTCTTAATTCAGTGTTAAAGTCTTTTTCAAGTTATTTGGTTAGTCATAGATTCAGATTTCAAAAGCTTTGGTAGTTTTTCTTTATTTTGTCTCACAGTCCCTTTTTGTGTTCTGCCCCTAACAGAAAAAGCAAGTAGCATAGGCCCCTTTTTCTAGCTTATTAGTGTAGGTTTTAGCTTATGTAGGTTTAATTTATTGCTTTTTAGTGAATTAGATTAGTATTCATTAGAATTAGCTTATTCAAAAGCCATTTGTAGCTTTTTGCAGCCCTTTTTCCCTTGCTTATTGTAGTTCCCTGTAGTGCTTTTAGATATTTTAGATTAAGTGCTTGTTAGGTTTCTAGCTTATTAAAGATTTTAAGTAGCTTGAATAAGCCCATGGGACTATTACAGCAGCAGATTTAGACTTTTATTTGTGCTTATTAGCTTAATTTTCTCTTTTTTTTAGGTGCTATTTCAGTGTTCCTTTTATGCCTTTAGATAATTTAGAGTGTTGATTATTAGTTTCTTAGCTCGTTGAAAGCTTAGGATAGCTTATCATTCCCTTTGGCAGCCCATCATAACCAAACAGACCCTTATGTTATTTGTCATAAGATTGCTGGAAATAAGCTGCTAATAGCTTAATTTGAAGTTTTTAAAAGTCAAGTTTTTGATATAAAAGTACTTATTTCATTCACTTATTTATTTGTCAAAAAGAAAAACTCAAAAAAAATAATGGCAAAAAGTGACAGAACCAGGAATTGAACACGGTCTCAGAACTCAGACCTCACGACGACCACATGCACCATAACCATCTGTGCTAGGACTTGAACCGTGTCATACTTTAGCATTTTTAATATTTAATATGCTTTTGTCATTTTAAGCTTATTTCATACATTAGCTTTTTAACAGCTTATGGCTTATGGCTGTGTGGTCCATTTTATTTTTCTTAGATAGATAATAGTCTAAATTAGTTTTGTAAATTTATTCAGAAATTTCTACTTTCATTTAGTATTTTATTTTATTTTATTTAGTTTAAATCATATTTAATTCGTAGAAAATAAAGTAAAAGTCGAAAAAATACCCGGCTTTTTTCTAAAATCATTTTTAGTCATGTAGAATGTAGGAAAATTAGTTTTGCACCCGTAGGTCTTAAATTGCATATTTTTCACTTTCGGGGCTTAGTGCGTTCCCCGTTTTTCGCGTTTTTGCATTTTAGCACCCTAGGATGTAGTTTAGCGTCGCTTTATTGTTACTTAGGCTTAGTAGTAGTTTATTTAGTGTTTACATTGTTTTACATGCTTTATTTTCCTTCCCGTGCTTTAATTTGTAGAATAACGAAATCAAAATCCAAATTTGTTAAACCAATTCAAGTCCAAATCACGAAACTCAACGACTCCGTCAATTTCACACCTCGTTGGGACACGACCCGGGGAAATCACTTTCCCGGTATCACTTTTATCACATTCGCGAGCTTTGGCACGTTAACCCTTTTCCTAAAAGGTTGATTTGTCGAATCTTGCGTTTAATTTGATATATTGATATTGTGTTTATTTCACCACTCTCACGATCAACGAATGAGTGCTTATTCACTCATCGTTTTTACCCACCTAAGACCTCAAAAACGACTAAAAACACCCAAACACGATCAAAATATGTTAAAAATATCCTCGGAGTGTGTTTTGTGTCTTGCAGGTACAAAAGGATTGAAAACAGAGCGAAAACGAGCAAAAAGGAGCCGAAATCATAAAAGTCTTTGAAACAGACGGAGCCGGGAGTTGATTTTCTACATTTTCAGAGCCCCGGACACGTTTTTGGAGTGAGTTTGAGAAACCCATCTTTAAACCAAACCCCGAACCCAAAACTACCAAATTATCCTTCCCCGATACCCAAATGACCAATTTGCCTTTTTGACCAAAATATCCAAAATCCCATGTTAACTTTTAAAACCATTTTGTAAAAATCCCATTTTTCCTTAAAACCAATTTTTAATTTAAAAAAAGGCAAAATACATTTTTACTTTTATCTTAAACTCTTTTTAAAACAAAATAACTAAACCCTTTTACAACTCCTCTTTTGACCTCTCCCCAAGTGAACCCTCCATTCTCCCCAAGTAAACCCTCACCCATGAACCCCCCTACACCCTTTAAAACATACTGACTCTACCCTTCCCTCTTTCCCCTTTAACCCAGAAAAACACAAAAGATAAAACCGGATACCTTCAAACCCTTGGCGCCCAAATTTCCCCCTCCTCCTGTCACTCTCATTCCCACATCCCAATCCCACTCATCTCCTCCACCCAAGGCAAAGTCACGAGAACCCCATGCCACCATGGCAATCCCAAACTTACAAAACCCCAAGGGACGGCTCGATTCTGCTCAATGGTACCTAATTGATCAATGGTGAAAAATTGAAGTCAAGAAGCACAAACTTGATATTTGGTCGTTTCATCTCACTCGAGAAACACAAGACGAAGCAAGAAAGTGAGAGAAGACATTTTTTTTTTACTTTTAGTATAAATAAGGAGATAGGAAAAATGAAAAAAAACTTGTCTAGAAATTTTGTATTCTAGTACCAATTTACTTTATGGTCATTTACTTTAATTGTCATTTACATTTCCATGTAATTTTTAATTTTAATGCAATTTACTTTTCAGTGTTCAAACCCATTTCAGTTGAAGCAGTTTTGATTTCTGTCTTTTATGTTTCAAAAGAGTTTGTTCAAGTGTGTTTTACAAGCTCCTTTGAGCTTTAATTGAGTTCACAAAGTGTTACTTTCAGTCTTTAAAGCCTCAAAATCAGTTTTTTTTTAGTATTTCTGCCCTGTACAGGGGTGTTTGGAACAGCACGTTGTGTGGGTCAAGACCCACTTTTGACCCATTTTGATTCTTAATTCAGTGTTAAAGTCTTTTTCAAGTTATTTGGTTAGTCATAGATTCAGATTTCAAAAGCTTTGGTAGTTTTTCTTTATTTTGTCTCACAGTCCCTTTTTGTGCTCTGTCCCTAACAAAGACAAAGCAAGAGTATAGGCCCCTTTTTCTAGCTTATTAGTGTAGGTTTTAGCTTATGTAGGTTTAATTTATTGCTTTTTAGTGAATTAGATTAGTATTCATTAGAATTAGCTTATTCAAAAGCCATTTGTAGCTTTTTGCAGCCCTTTTTCCCTTGCTTATTGTAGTTCCCTGTAGTGCTTTTAGATATTTTAGATTAAGTGCTTGTTAGGTTTCTAGCTTATTAAAGATTTTAAGTAGCTTGAATAAGCCCATGGGACTATTACAGCAGCAGATTTAGACTTTTATTTGTGCTTATTAGCTTAATTTTCTCTTTTTTTTAGGTGCTATTTCAGTGTTCCTTTTATGCCTTTAGATAATTTAGAGTGTTGATTATTAGTTTCTTAGCTCGTTGAAAGCTTAGGATAGCTTATCATTCCCTTTGGCAGCCCATCATAACCAAACAGACCCTTATGTTATTTGTCATAAGATTGCTGGAAATAAGCTGCTAATAGCTTAATTTGAAGTTTTTAAAAGTCAAGTTTTTGATATAAAAGTACTTATTTCATTCACTTATTTATTTGTCAAAAAGAAAAACTCAAAAAAAATAATGGCAAAAAGTGACAGAACCAGGAATTGAACCTGGGTCTGTAAACTCAGGACCTCACGACACAGCCACATGCACCATAACCATCTGTGCTAGGACTTGAACCGTGTCATACTTTAGCATTTTTAATATTTAATATGCTTTTGTCATTTTAAGCTTATTTCATACATTAGCTTTTAATGACTTATGGCTTATGGTTGTGTGGTCCATTTTATTTTTCTTAGATAGATAATAGTCTAAATTAGTTTTGTAAATTTATTCAGAAATTTCTACTTTCATTTAGTATTTTATTTTATTTTATTTAGTTTAAATCATATTTAATTCGTAGAAAATAAAGTAAAAGTCGAAAAAATACCCGGCTTTTTTCTAAAATCATTTTTAGTCATGTAGAATGTAGGAAAATTAGTTTTGCACCCGTAGGTCTTAAATTGCATATTTTTCACTTTCGGGGCTTAGTGCGTTCCCCGTTTTTCGCGTTTTTGCATTTTAGCACCCTAGGATGTAGTTTAGCGTCGCTTTATTGTTACTTAGGCTTAGTAGTAGTTTATTTAGTGTTTACATTGTTTTACATGCTTTATTTTCCTTCCCGTGCTTTAATTTGTAGAATAACGAAATCAAAATCCAAATTTGTTAAACCAATTCAAGTCCAAATCACGAAACTCAACGACTCCGTCAATTTCACACCTCGTTGGGACACGACCCGGGGAAATCACTTTCCCGGTATCACTTTTATCACATTCGCTAGCTTTGGCACGTTAACCCTTTTCCTAAAAGGTTGATTTGTCGAATTTTGCGTTTAATTTGATATATTGATATTGTGTTTATTTCACCACTCTCATGATCAACGAATCAAATTTTGGCGCCGCTGCCGGGGAGGTGTGTTGCGACAATATCGTTATTTTTGCGATTAGTGACTTGAAGAACCTTCCTCGTGAAGTTATTGTTTTTATAAAAATCCAAAAATACAAAAATATTTTTCTTTTCTTTGTATATATATGTAAAAGATTAAAAATACAAAAAGATTTTTGCTTGTTGTTTTAAATAATATAGAAGACACAATCAATATAACATTCTCAACTGAGGTGTTATCATTATAAGTTCACGAACAAAAGATTTAAAACTTGCCTTTGTGTCGCTCGTGATTTGGTTTATTTCTATCGGATAAACAAAATGTGTGAGGGGTATAAGGACGGCCTGACATTAAATTGCGGCTAAAAGAGGCGGGTTTTTAATAAGCTTCGCACTGACCTAATAAGCTTCTCCGCTCCTTTGTGCGTTTATCTTATAGAAGTGATCATTTTACGCGGGATTATTGGTTTAAGTTCACTGTGTTTTGCCTCGGTCTTGTTTTAATTGAAAGTGTTGTTTTGGAAGTGCATGCGACTTCGTTCTTCTAGATCATTGAGTCCTTTGCGTGATCTAGCAGAAATTCCTAGAAGACGTTCTCATAGACGCGTCTGCCCGAATAGTCGAACCCGAGATTCGTACTATTCCAAACAACAATATGGCGGACGAACGAACTATGGCGGAAATGCTCCAGGCACCCACCGAAGTTTATGGAGATGCCACCGTTTTACCACCAATCAATTCTGATCACTTTGAATTGAAGACGCATTTGATCCAACTTGTGTCTACGAATCAATTCCACGGGTTTGATCGAGAAGACCCGTATGCACACATCCGTTGGTTTAACAAGTTGACCTCAACTATCAATTACAAGGATGTACCACAAAAGTGATCAAACTGATGCTATTTCCGTTCTCACTTGAGGGGCAGCCCGGATTTGGCTGGAAAAAGAACCCCCTTGATCCATCGAAACTTGGGAGGATCTTGTTCAAAAGTTTGTCAATTATTTCTTTCTTCCATCAAAGACGACTAATCTTAAAAATGAAATTTCTAGATTTCGTCAAAATTTCGATGAAAACTTTGGAGAGGCATGGGAGAGATTCAAAGATCTCCTCGGGAAATGCCCCCATCATGAATTCACGGAGCTTCAGCAAGTTAATATCTTTTATAATGGGTTGAACGGTAACGATCAAGATTCTTTGAACGCAGCCGCCGGTGGCAATATCTTGAATCGTAAGCCTAAAGATGTGATTGAGATTTGCGAGAAAAAATCAAAAGTTCCTATTTCTCGCAACAAAGTCAATATTCCGAACACTCCTGCTTCTTCATCCGGCAACTCTTCCGAGTTAGCCGCTCCGTTAGCCGCTCTAACGGACGTCATCCGTTGTATGATGAAAGAGGTAAAGGAAATCAAAAGCGAAATTCATAAGCGGGAACCAATCAAAGCCGTAAACAAGGTGTGTGAAACTTGTAGTGGTCCACACGCGTATTATGATTGTCAAGCAACCGATGCTTCTTTTTACCAAGCTCCCGTAGCTTCGGTAAACCACAATCAATACCGACCACAAGTTGATCCTCACTACCGTGCACCTAGCAAGATATGACACCACCGGTTTTCCTCCTACAAAACCATGGCAATCAAAATCGCCTTGTTCCGAATCAAGGTCAAAACTTCAATAACTCTCAAAATTTCAATCAGAACCGGAACAATTTCAACCAACCATATCAAGCTCCAAATCAGAAAAGTTATCAACAACCTTCTCAAGCTCCCTACCAAATGACTTCATGAAAATTACTGAGTCAAGCATACGTTCAATGCAAACTCGGATCAATAACATGAGAGTTGAGCTAAAAAAGGAAATTGATACCACAATGTCTCGGCGGTGATGAGTTGAAGAATATGATGAGCAGTTTCATGAACATGAATATGCACAAAGCTTCGTCATCTTCTGGAGGACTCCCAAGCAATACAGTCCCAAATCCAAATGCCGAGTTAAAAGCCGTCACCACTCGTAGTGGTAAGACGCACAATGGACCTTCGACTCCAATGCCTCCTCCACCGGGAGCAATGAGTCAAGTTACCAAGGATACAACGGACAAGGTGCATTTCTCAAGCCCACGGCAGTACGACACGTCCCACCTTCGGTAGTCCAAGCTTTAAGTCCGGAACCCGAAGTTCGAAGACAATTCTCGAGCCGAAATGACTTCCATCCCAGCTCAAAAGTCTAGTCAGCTCCCTTACCCATCAAGATTGCATGATGAGAAGCTCAAAGACAAAACCAAAGAGCAAATGGAAAAATTTTCCAAATTTTCAATGAACTTTGATATAAGCTTCGTTGATGCTCTCGTTCTAATGCCCAAATTTGCATCCACGCTTAAAGGCTTATTGAGCAACAAAGATAAGTTATCCGAGATGGCTAAAACCCCTCTCAATGAGCAATGCTCAGCGGTCCTTCTCAAGAAGCTTCCCAAAAGGCTTGAAGACCCCGGCATGTTTTTAATCCCGTGTGATTTCTTGGGGATGGTTCAATGCTCCGCCTTGGCGATCTTGGCGCAAGCATTAACCTCATGCCACTCTCGGTATGGAAGAAACTGTCTCTTCCTAAACTTACATCCACTTGTATGACACTCGAGCTAGCGGACCGTACCAAAACTCGTCCACTTGGGATAGCCGAGGATGCCGTGGTGAAAGTAGGAAAGTTTCACTTTCCTACTGACTTTGTTGTAGTAGACTTTGATGCGGATCCTAGAGTTCCCCTCATCTTAGGGAGAGCTTTCTTGAGAACGAGCCGTGCTCTAATTGATGTATTTGTTGAAGAGTTGACCATACGGGTTGACAACGAAGAACTCACGTTTAATATCAACCAGAACTCCAAACCTCTATACAAACATAGTGTTGCCACAATTGATCAAAAATCTGAAAGAATCAATGCAACACTCTCAAATTTCACGGTTAAGAGGAGTCACCAAAAACGTCTTTGAGCTAAAAGCTTTAAAAATCAACCCTGGTTCAAACAAATGGTTTGAAAGTTGTACCAAGGAAGTCAAGAGTGTTCTTGTTGATGATGATCTAGAATCGGAGACTTTATCGGAAGTGGTGGAAATTGCTAGCTCTAAGAGCACACCACTTGTCCCACCTCCGGAATCAGTTTATCGTATTGAGTTTGTTAACTCTGTGAATGAAACCAAACTCTCTTCGGTTTCATCTGGATTGGATGATGATGTTTGTGATCCAATGGGAGACATTCTTCCCATTGAAGAATTGCTCAAAAATGATCCATCACCCCCTAGTCTTATTATTTCCGACTCTTCCATCCCTTCTCTCACTCCGGATGAGGAAAATGACAACTTTTGGAATGAAGTCAATGCCTTTCTTAGTGATGAGTCGATTCCAACAGAAATTGATAATACTTACTTTGATTCGGAGGGGGACATCATTTTTCTGGAAAATCTGTTGATTGAAGAACCGTTTCCAACCCTCCCTACCGGTAATTCTATTGACAATCACCACACAAACTTCAAGACTAAGCTTAAAAATGTCAAAAATGGTGATTTGCTTTTCTTGATGAGGAATGGACTTGCATTCTCATGCACATCTTTATTCCATTCTTCACGGATGGTGTGGTTGCTCTTTCCCTTTTCTCTTTCGGGAATGAGGACACCATCTTTGACCCCGTATTATCCTTTATAGTTTCTACTATTAACAATACCGCAGTTGTATCTCGTCGGTGTGGAACTTTCTGATGTTCATATGTTTATTAACACTGTGAACGAAAGTCCGATCGAGATTGGTTTTCCACGTTGCTTCCCCAAGAACAAATGAATACGGGGTCGAGTCAAGCTAGCGACTCGGGAATCAAAAACAGTAGCACACTATATGGGTTTTCACCCGTATTTCTGACTTCTTTCTACTTTCTACCACCCTAGTGTGGGGAATTGCCCCACTGTTGTATATAAAGTTAAAAAAAAAAATTCAAATAATGGCCGTAGTATTTCCCTTTTACGTTCTATGTTTCGCATAACCGCCGTACTTTGAATATTGAGGGCAATATTCATTTCTAGTGTGGGGGAATTCTCACGAATTTTATCATGTAATTATACCACCCTATTCCCCCATTTTTGGCCAAAATTTTTTTGGAGTAAGTGTTTTGCACTTACTCGACTTATGGTTATCGATCCGCCATGTCTAATAAAAAAAGGATTGGCTAATCCGGGAGCAAACGGCTCTTGGTAAAGATATCTCAAATCCGTTGATGGCTTGCAATTTGCCCAAAATTGTATGGTGTTCACCTCACCATATCTTTAATTAGTGAAGAGTTGGCTAGCCCGCAAGTTTATGGCTTGTGGAAAGGCAGTTGGAAAACCATAATTGGTAATCGACTCACCAAAGATATTTTATCTAAGAGTTGGCTAGTCCAAAAGCAAACGGCTTCTGGTAAAGACAAATCAAAACCGTTGGAAGCTGGTGGTTTGCTCAAAATCATTTGGTTATCATTGTACCAAGGTTCTTACTTGAACTAAAACAAGTGGCTACTCCAAAAGTAATGGCTTTTGGTAAAGAGATTCAAATCCATTAAGTTTTCTCAAAAGATTGCTAGGGACTAGCAATGTTTTAGTGTGGGGGATTGATGAGTGTGTAAATACTCATCATTTTTATTCCATCTGCATTGCAAAAGCAGGTCAAAAACACTTTGAAAAGTCTCAAAAGAGAAAAATATTTAGACTATATTTTATGCAATAATTGTCAAAATCTAGTCCCTGGTTATTCAAAACATGTAATTTTTCATAAAAGGCCCTCGGGATTTTCAAGTTGTCAAAATTACCCTTATAAAGTTCAGTTTTGCAAAATGGCAACTTTAGTCCCTGAAGTTTCAAAGATTGACGAATTTACCCCGGACACCTTAAATTGGAAAATTAATATTTTTAGTCCTTTGGTAATTCAAACTTGTCAAAAGTGGTCCTTATAATAAACTTTGCAAAATTACGCTTTTGGTCCCTCAAGTTTGGTGAATTACAAAAATGGACCTTGTTATTTATACCAAGTCCACCAAACCACTTGACCTCCCTACCATTTGAACCCCATCACCAAAAATAAAACCACCCGACCCCTTTTTCCCTTTTCTCCTTTATCTACTTCCCGAAACCATCAACCTTTTACCCGAAACTCTCCATCCCAAAACACTCAACCTCCCTTTCACCCTCTTTACCTAGTTAACCCCAACTCCCAAACCCACTATCTATCTTTCCCTCCTTTCCAAGGTGTGCCACTGTGGCAATCCAAACACATAAGACCCCATGGATGGCTTAGATGATCTCCAAATGGTACCTACCTAGTGGACGGCTGGGATTGGCTCAAGAAAGCACAAATGGCTCTTAGCTGGTTTACTCTCACTCAAGAAGCACAAGAAGACATAGAATACATGAAAGATTGTAGTATAAATAGGATTGATATGTAGCCTTCAAAGGCACCCTTTTCTTAGTTTTTAAAAAATTCAGTTTATGCTTTCAAGTCTATTGTACTGTTCACATTTTAATCAATGAAATCTTTTTTATTTAATCATTACAATTTTAGTGCTCATTTAGTAGAACTTAGTTTTCCAAAACAGTGTTAATCAAGTTTCATTTCAGCTTTTATCAAAAGAACTCATAAGTTTTAATTTTGAAAAAGTTTTAAGAGTAAAGACACTACTTATAGAGTGTTTGGGTTAGGGTGGAAAAGGGTCATAAACAAGTTTTTACCCGTTTGACTTCTAAAGTCAAAGCTCCTCTTTAAGTTTTAAATCAGTTGTTTAAGGTAGAGAACAAATGGGATAAGTATCTTGCAAAAGTGGTAACAAAAAAAAGTGCTCATTGAATTTTTTTCAGATCTTGAGATCAATGACTTGAGTCTGCTTTGTTCATGTGCCAATTTTACGACTTATTGGGTACTCCAATCTTGCAAATTTGGTTTTTCCTTAATCTTCATAAGCTCAACTTAGCTCTTGTCCATTTTATGTGCATCTTGGTTCTCTTTAGCATAGTTTAAATTGGTTTCCAAAGCGTCCCTCGCCCATTTTGTGAAACTGCATCGATATAACACCAATATAAGCCGATAAGAGCTTATTTTGGGCTGTTATAAGCCCCTTTTTAACCCCCAATCAGTTTTTTATGACCCTCTACTGTGTTAACTCTACTTTTGCAGCTTGTCTTAGCATTGGAAGCCACTTTTTAGCTTACAATTAAGCCTCAAATGACCAATCTTTGTTCAGTGTTTGTGAGCCTCTGATCATCGCCATACAGTGTCATTCGCTTATGCTTATTAGTGCTTATCTGCTGCTTATTAGGTGTACTTTAGTGTCATTTAGGTAGCTTAGTAGGTTTAGTTCATATTTAGCTTATTTAAGTCTCTCTTAGTGCTTATTCCCATCTTAATTTTAGCTTAGGATTTCCCTTTTTAGATCGGATACATTTGCCAACCGATTTCCCCTAGCATAGCTTAGTTTCTGTTATTAAGGTTCATTGCTAAATAAGATTGCTTGTCCCTAAATTATAGTGCTTATTGCTCACTTATTAGTGCTTTTAGGGGGTGTTTGGTAATCTACTTATTCTGCTCTCAAAGGTGTTTGTTAAATGTTAAAAATCTGTTGAGATAAGCTGTTCGTCTGACTTATTGAGATTGCTTCTTTCAAAAGTTTTTTACAAAAGTTCTTAATTTTTATCTCATCTTCAAACCTGCAAAAGCAAAATCGAAAAAAGAAGACAAAAGGTGGGAGGCGTGCTCGAACCCGAGACCTCCCACCCTTTGAGAGTGATAGTAGTACCTGTATAGCCAATTGCCCTTGGGTCTTTTCTTGGTCATAGTTTGCAACATTTAATATTTAAGGGTATTTGGTTAATTAACTTATTAAACTTAGCTTAATTTTAAAAGCTTATACGTATAAGCTGTTGGTCCCTTTTTATTTTTCTTAGGCCCCTGTTAGGATAGAGTAGTGCTCAGAAAATTTTCAGATTTTTCCATAAATATTTAATGTTTCTTATAATTTAATTAGTGTTATTTAGTTTTTAATCCGTAATAAATAAAATAAAAGTCAAAAAAAAAAATACCCGGCTTTCTCCTAAAATTATTTTTGGTCATTTAGGATGTAGGAAAATTAATTTCACACTCATAGGACTTAAATTGAATCTTTTCACTTTCGAAGCTCGAGATTAGCTCGGGTTTTCGCGGTTTTGTGTTTTAGCATCCTAGACCTTAGTTTAGTTTTGTTTTATCATTCCTTAGGCTTAGTAATAGTTAATTTGTAATACTAGGGTTCCCTTGCCTTAATTACCTTCCCGTTTATTAATTTGTAGAAAACGTAATTCAACTCAAATCAACAAATCATTCAAATCCAATTCAAGTTCAAATCACAAAACTCAACGATTCCTTCCATTCACACCTCGTTGGGACACGACCCGGGAAATCACTTTCCCGGTATCACTTTATCACACCCGTAAGATTTGATACGTTAACCTTTTTCCTAAAGGGTTAATTTGTCAAATTCTACGGTTATTTTGATATACGTTGATATTGTGTTTTTCACCACTCACTTTTACACGAATCATTGTACATAAAATTGATGGGTAAAAACTAGTGTAGAAACTCATTAAGACAACTAGTAAGAAACTAGTGAATTATCATGAGTTTTAATATAAAAATTATAAACTTTGGACTTGATTAAGTTTAAGAAGTTGTTAGAGGAAGTAAAAACTAGAATTTGAGCTTTTGAATCACTTGAAATGGACTTATAGATAAAAAGTTATGGTTAAAAGAAGATGGCTAGATGAAAACTTGATATTAAGTCAAAAGTCTTCTGAAACGATTTTAAAACGCGATTTAAACCCTTTTCTGGTCTAAATCAGCAAAAGTGTAAAACACGAAAGTTGCTTGGAATGAAATTTTCTACAAAAACTCATGGGCACATAAGCAGAAGGTGAACGAAAAGTCTTAAAAACAGCAAATACTAAACGGACCTGTTGTGACTAGAAAACAACCATGGTCATGGAAACTTAGTTGTATTTTGATTCTTTGAGACCAAAACAAAGCCAAGGTTAAACCAAGGCTAATGTCTCAAGATATTTTAAATTAGATATGGCCATGATTGTTGTTTCAAAGTTGTTTAATCGTAACTTAGACGCACGGCTAGTTTGGGTATGTTAACCCGAAAATTGTTTCAAAAACTTGGTCATTAGATGAAACTTTACTAGATTTTGACAAAATGACTGTATGACATATAAACTATATAAATACCTTTTTCACAAGTTTAACTCTTATTTAAAACCATGAACTTATTAATCTAAAACCTATTCTGAAACCTTTATATTTCGCAACATGATAATATAACACGCCGAAATCATTTTCATCACACACTTACACATGATATATGTTTCACGACACAACTTATACTATCACGTCAGCACACAAATAGTCTTTGACGAAACACGACACATGTTTTATACAACATTTGTCTCGTCAAATACTTACTTATAAATGATAAGTACTACAATAGTAGGGAATTTCATTATCATAAAGAGGCCTCTTCGGGGTATCGTATCGACGAGTTGTGGATTTACGATTTAAAGTGTCCTGGATCCTCGTGCGATTACTACATGACCTCTTGATTTTGATAGCCGAGCGGTGGTGCGAGGTCATTTATAAAAAGGCTATGAGCCAAGCAAACACTTAAGGGATACCTTAACTTAATATACATGTAAAACATCATAAGCCAACAAACTACATATACTTGTACACTTATACTAAAACATAACTATTATACTTTCGTAGGTAATCACTAAAGATCGCAGTCTCGACATACACTGTTGTTGCTATAAACTACTAACGATAACTACGGTGAGTTCATAGCCCCAACTTTTGTTTAACTGTTTTATAAACTACTTGGGGGAGATACATGCTAAAACGTTTTATTATGGATAACTACTTGCAAACTGAATGCCTTGACTGTATTATTGCATGCCTAAGTTGTTTATGCCAAAAGTCCCCAACATCATGGACCACTAATCACTAGGAGTGAGCGCAAATATAGTGGATAGGCCTATCGGGATTGACGAATCCCGTTTGTGTTAGCCGGATAGGTAACCAAAAGCACTTTATTTGAATTACCTAGGTATATGGCAAAATACCTACCCGGGGCAAATTACTTATATCTATATATATCGTCCGGTGATATATATACAACATTCAGTCGTGAGTTCCATGAGCTTAGAGCAATAATAACTATCAAGAAGATGATTGTACACATTGCAATTATACTACAAACTATTTTCCATTACTGTTTTCAAAAATATGAATTCACTCAACCATTGTGTTGACTTTTCGGCATGTTTTATCTCAGGTCCGTAAGATATGTCTGGCACACGAATGAAGGCACACGGAATAGGCATTTTGAAGACTATGCATATTATCATTCGAAAACTTTTAAACTTATTATGTACATTATGGGACCTCTACTCTGATATTATGAATAAATTCGAATGATAATGTATTTTAAAACGTCTCATTTAGAGTCGTTTTCTGTAATGTGTACTTTGTGCTAGTAAGTAATATCCTCGATTAGCTTCCGCTGCTATTCAAAACTGAGGGTGTTACAACTACCTATGAATGAACATTTAGTATCATACAAGTGAACCAAGTCTAATGGTGGAAGGTTGGAATCGTTAATGCTTTCTCTATCGATGAGTTCTTTTCATCTAATGGAGGTGTTAATGTTCCCAACGCTCTATCTCGTGTTTGGCAAGTGGTAATTTGGACTTCCGGGTACTTCATTTGGAAAGAAAGAAATGCACGTGTGTTCTCTAAAAAGGTTACAAGTACTAATAAGATTGTTCAAGATATCCAACTTAAAAGCTTTGATTGGATAGTGAGAAGATCAAACAAATATAAAACGTTAGATTGGCAACAATGGTTACGGGAACCTCTCGGTTCGGGTACAATAAGGGCTAAATGATTGCTTTGTGTCTACTGCAATTATATCAGTGAGGACAGTTAGTATCGGTACAATTAATTTTGTTCAATATGTTCATTTGGTGCATTTTTTGTTCTGCACTTGAGTTTAGCTAGTGTTTGGTTTTTTCAGTAGGTGAGCTAGTGGTTGCTTTTGGCCTTTTATGTCCTGCACTTTGTTTGAGTTTATATTCAAATGGTGGGTCATGGGTCAAAGTGCTTGTGAGATTAGTTTTGTCATTATGTTGTGGTACTGTACCAATTGTTTAGGGGTTATTGTACTAGGTATGTTGGTTCTTATTTTTGAGTCGAGTCCACAGTGTTTGTAGTGTGTTTTTTTCTTTGGGTCCTTTCTCTTCAATGGTCTTGTTGAGGAGGTGGGATGCCTTTTCTTTTGTATCTTGTTTCTTTGGTTCAATTTATGTTGCCTTTCTAAAAAAAAAAAAAATGAACCAAGTCTAAAAAAATACCTCCACACAAACCAAAAGCTTTGAAGTAAATCATATTAATTTGTTATTTGTTTCATTAGCATCAATGACGTCATTCAAGAAACATATATTTGACTAAAACTAAATTGGACCAATAAATACATGAGAGTTGGACTTTAAGCTTTTAAATGAAACAATCTTTATAATATTAGTATGAAACTAAATTAACTTTTACACTAAAAATTCGTGTATACACGAGATTATAACATATATAGCAGATATTCACTAAATTTGACTTATAGTTTGTGCGTGTAGTACATGACACGATATTAGCTTTGCCCAATGAATTCATACAGACCGTTACAAAATTGTTTACTGAGTAAAAAAAATAACTGGTATGAAGATAATTAGCATGCATGATTGAATTGTTTTTCGAAACAAATTATAGATCACATTGTAGGAATTACGTGTAGTTAAACACGTGGCCTAACGTAAGCATGCTTTTGTTAGAGATGTATCGTCGGAATTGGGACCTAAAATATCCATGATCATTGCTTGAAGGTTTTGGCTTCAAATATGTTGCATTATGCAATAGTCGCTTAAACGGAAGTGGGATTCTTGCCAGATTTTTCGTCGAACTATGGTAACCATGCCGAGTAGGGCGATCAATACGAAGTGGGTTTGATTGTAATGTTTCTGATACAATTTTTCTAGGGTTTGACAAATTCTTTGGAGGGAAAATAAATTGGTTGCAATCGACATCGATCTTTAAAAGTACGTTGATCCTGTAACAATAAATTTGGTTGGCACACTTCTATTCAATCGGTATTTAATAACCATTGGTTTTAAACTCTAACTTATGTTTTACCTCCAAACTATTTTATAAAGGATTTATAATTATAATTATACTTTAAAAAGGAAAAATAAAAGGTTATTTATTTGTCTTTTTCTATATTTTAATACATCTCGGATTATCCAAATTAAAACTAGACATGGTTTAAGATTTAGAGATATACTGTCAAACATTTTTATAAAATTAAACGCCCAACTTGATAAGTTATTGCTAAAGGTTAACATTTTATAAAACAAAATGCCCCAAATGGGACTAATATACAAATTAAAACTATCTCTTTTTCATATAAACTAAACTTTCGGATATCAGATTAATAATTTAATACTTTAACTTATTAATATTATGTATTTTCGTAAAAATTAAAAATAATAATAACTTCACATTGTGAGTTTGGTCATAACTTACTACTTTAAATTGTAAAAACTAAACTTTTATAGATGCTAAATTTATAATAAGTTGTTTATCTGTTCAAAAATACGGATCATAATGTCCACCGGAAAAATGAAATTAATAATAAAAGCATTAAGATGACGCATAAATTATACGATTACCTTTAATTGTTTATCAATTACTATGTAAAAAAGTATGAGAGAATAAAGAAAAGTTTTTAAAAAAGTTGTCGTATATGTAAAGGTGAAGTCAGTTTAACATTATAAACCATTGATGCTAATGAATTAGTTGTAATGTCAGTTTTTAAAATTTTGGATTGTGACAACAAAAGTCACGAAGTAACTAAAAATGGATTAACGAGAAAACTATGGTCTTGAAAGGTTAACTAATAGTTTCAAATTATATTAGAAAAAACTATTTTCAAAGCTTATGTAATTTGATTGTTGGCTTTTGGTTGAGTGGATTCTCTAAATCCGTATTTGATCTTTCTCTACCCGTGCAAGCAATATTGAAAATTCTACATACTCGTCTATAGTTATTTGATGTATGTCGAGTAATATGCAACATCCACTTGTTTAAGTGTTGTTATTAGTTGTTTTCGCTACACTAAAGTAACAGATATGAACAAGCCCATAGGTGTTTGTTCGGTTCTTTATGATACCAATTTCAAATAATAAGGTTTAGTTCTCTCGCGTTCTCTTAATTTTTCCAATCTTACAAAAGATTTTTGAATTTTAATTGGAGTGTGCTTCGTAGTTCGCCATTCTATTAATTCAGACAATCGAGAAGCTAAAATTATGCAAAGAAAAAAAATTCAAAAAAGCCCACAAGTCAATTCGTTGTAGCCTTCAAGAGGTTTGGGCCACTTATCATTCCAAGTCAATGAAAAATCAATAACTATTTGAAAATTGTTAATACAAATAAACCGTAAAAACGCTTATTAATATTTAGTGATCTCTTTGTGTTTTGTTGATAACAAATATAATGTTATCTTAAGTAAAATTATAAGGATACATGTTATTTTTGTAAAGCATCTACATATATAGTCATTCAATACAAATTGTTGTAATAATTCATTTGTTGTAATAGTTTATTCGGATGGGTAAAAACCACAACCCATGACCCATAACCCATGGAGTTAACCCATAACCCATTGTCTAGATGCATTGCATCTTTTAGATACATTGTATCTACTTAGATACCCATGGTCCAAAGTCTAGGACCCATGACCCATGACCCATAACCCAAAAACCCATGGGCAAACAGGAGCGTCTCACGGATCCCTCAAGTTACACTAGACGGATCCCTCAGGCAAGGGATCTGTGGGATCCGTGCAACAATGGCAAGTATTTGCCTATAAATAGAGAGCCATTTCTTCATTGTAACATACCCCTCTTCTTACAAACTATCTCATATATTCTTACATTCTTCTAACCTAAGATCACTTGATCTAGAGAGTAGTTCTTCTTTCTTTTGTTGTGATTCTCATATAGGTCCTTCTCTAAGGCGAGATCACGAGCATTCTACAAGTCATCTAAGCAAGGGGTCCTTGATTGATTTGTTCCTCCACAAGATTTCTGTAGCAAAGATCTTGTATTTCATATTTCACATATTTTTTGTGTTATAGTAGTGTTGGTTTGGTCCTCCATGTTACGGACTCGGTATTTAGCTTTGTACCGGAAAAAGTGTAAGCGACGTTGTGAAGGCTTCTCTGCCGAGTTGAAGGAGTTTGTTGACATAGTGCTTGAACTCTCGAGTAGGTGACTCGGGGAGTGGAGTAGAGCAAGAAAGGTGTCCTTGTAGCCGAACCACTATAAATCGGTTGTGTCATTTCTATCCTTTACTTTACTTGCTTTATTTACTCGCATTACTATTAGATCTATACTTTCTCTTTATCCATGCGATTTCACATAACATCGAATCTAAAGTTTTTGAAACTAACTTAAAATCGGCAAAACTATTCACCCCCCTTCTAGTTTTCCACAATTGGCATCAAGAACTAAGTTTACAAAAGTTTTAAAGTAAACCGTATTTTAAAAACTTTTCAATCACTATGGGTTCTGAAAATTACAAGGAAGGGCAATCCATGCAACGACCTCTACTACTTGAAACTAATGGTTTTATATATTGGAAAAATATATTCGAAACATATGTGAAGTCAAAAGATATAGATCTTTGGTACATCATTGTTGAAGGCGATTTTGAAGCCACTACAAAAGATGAAACCGTAAATTTAGTAAACACACCTCATGATCAACTCACCGATGATCAAAAGAAAAAGCTTTCCAAAAATAGTGAAGCTAAAATGGTTTTATATAATGCTTTACCCAAAAAGGAATTCGAAAGAATTTCCATGCTTAAAACCTCTAAAGAGATTTGGAACTCTTTAGTTGTAACTCATCAAGGAAATCAACAAGTTAAAAACAATAAAATAAATCTATTTGTTCAACAATATGAACAATTTTCAATATCGGATGAGGATACTATTGATCATTATTTTGCTAACTTTAATACTATAATTACATCATTACAAGCACTTGATGAGTCTTTCTCTAGTCGTAATCATGTTAGGAGATATCTAAGGGTGCTTCCATCCAAGTGGAGATCCAAGGTGACTGCAATTGAAGAATCAAAAGACTTGTCAATCCTCACCCTTGATGAACTCATAGGTAATCTAAAGGTCTATGAGCTTGTCCTCGCTAAAGATTCCGAAGCCTCAAAAGAGAAGAAAGAGAAGCACAAATCTCTTGCCCTAAAAGCCAAGAAGGTCTCAAGCGATGAAGAAAACTCCTCTTCGGATATTGATGACGAGGAGTATGCCATGGCCGTAAGGGACTTCAAGAAGTTCTTTAGAAGAAAGGGAAGATATGTCAAAACAACCATATGACGACAAGAAGGGGTTCCGGAAAGGCAAAGATGACAAGAAAGCAAGGGATGAACGCGCTTGTTTTAAATGTGGGGACCCTAATCACTTTATTAGTGAGTGTCCCAAACGTGACGAACAAAAAGCGTTCGTGAGTGGTTCGTGGGGAATGAGCAAGGAAGAGGACGAAGAAATTTGTCTCATGGCAAATGACGAGGTATGTCACAAATACCATAGTAGCTCATCATTAGATGATGATTCATTACATCGCGAATATGATAAACTTTGCAAAATTAGCTTAAAAGTAATTAACAAAAACAAGATTTTGAAAAACCAAAATGAACGTTTAGAAAAGGAAGTCTTTGAGTTAAAAGCTAAATTAAAACGTTTAGAAAAGGCGAAGATAGCAAGTGGCGAATGTGAGCTTTGAGTTCAACTTCAAACACTAGTTGATCATCTAGATTCTAAGATTTCTAGAATGAATACTAATACTCTAGATATGTTATTAGATAGTGTTAAAACAGGAAACAACCAAAAAGGTTTAGGTTTTCAGCAACTTGATGTGTCAACTAGTGAAAACAAAGAAACACAATTCGTTAAAGCAATAGAAAAACAAGCCACTGTAGTCACGGATCCCACGGATCCCACAAAAAGGGAATCGGCTAGTGTAAGGCCAGGGATCCGTGGGTCTGCTGAAGCAAACAGTAGCAATAATATAGCTTCTTCATCTATAACCGATTTTGTTATTGTTAATAAGAAGAAACCAACCCATGTTACTATTAGACAACCACCTCCAAGACAAAATCAAAGTTTTACAAGAAACAAAGGTCCATCATTTTCAAAACCAAACACATTTATAAGGAGACATAATAATGTTTATCCGAGAAGTAACCATCAAATGGGATGGAATCCTAATATGCAAAACAGTTTTCCATTTCAAAACTTTGGACCATGGGATGCATATTCACCTTTTCCATATATGTCTAACATGAATGAAATGTTTAACACTAATGGATCCATGAACAAATGGGGACCAAACTTTTGAGTTAATTTTTTTTTAGGTGTGCTTAAAGGTCGACCTAGATCCGGATGAATGGATCAAGGATAGCGGGTGCACAAGGCACATGACCGGTAATAAAGATTTATTTTCCACATATGAATCCTTCAATGGAGGAAATGTGGTATTTGGAAATAGCAAAAGCAAAATCAGCGGTAAAGGTACGATTCTAACAAATCTCTAACCATTAACGATGTGTGTCACGTAGAAAACCTAAACTTTAACCTCTTAAGTATAGGACAAATATGTGATAAGAAGTGTAACGTACTTTTCAATGAAACTAGTAGTAAGATATTGAAAAACGGTATCACTATAGGTAGAGGAATTAGGAAACATGGAGTCTATGTCATTAAAATCGGTAATGAATCTAAAGACAAACTTTGTCTTACTTCTATGGATGATACTTCGACCTTATGGCATCGAAGATTGGGTCATGCCAATATGAGACTTATTCAATCGCAATCATCCAAAGATCTAGTAAGAGATCTACCAAAATTAAAATATGAACATCACTTTTTTGATGCTTGTAACATAGGAAAACAAGTCCATGCTAGTCACAAAGCTAAAAACATGGTCTCTACAACTAAGTGTCTAGAATTACTACACATGGATTTATTTGGTCCATCCGCTATCCAAAGTTATGGAGGCAACTACTACACTTTGGTTATAGTGGATGATTACTCTAGGTACACATGGACTAAATTTTTAAAGAATAAAACTGAAACGTTCGATTACTTTGAGATATTAAGTAAGAAAATCCAAAGATAACTAGGAAGTCCTATAGTGTCTATTAGAACGGATCATGGTAGGGAATCCGATAATGAAGTGCAATTTAGAGCCTTTTGTGACGCTAATGGTATTACTCACAACTTCTCGGCTCCTCGCACTCCACAATCGAATGGGGTAGTTGAAAGAAAGAATAGAACCCTACAAGAAATGAGTCGCACCATGTTAAATGAGCAATCCATACCTCAAAAGTTTTGGTGCAATGCCGTTGATACATCAACGTACATACTTAACCGAGTTTTAATTAGACCATTTTTAGGTAAAACTCCATATGAGGTACTTCGAAGCAAAAAGCCTACGTTAGAACATTTTAGAGTCTTTAGTAGCAAATGTCGTCAACTTAACACTAAAGATTACCTTACAAAATTTGATCCTAAATCAACCGAAGGTATCTTTTTAGGTTACTCTCCTAATAGCAAAGCTTATGTTATTAAATAAAGAAACAATGGAGGTTGAAGAGTCATTAAACGTAAAATTTGATGAGAGTCCACCCAAGCCTACTCTACCTCTTGTCGATGATGACATTGTCGAAAGTGAAGCTATAGAAATAAAAAAAAATACAAAAAAAGAAGATGAACCTTTTAATAATGAAATCATCAATATTAAAGAGTCTAAAGATCACCCCGTAGATAAAGTCATAGGAAAGTTAAACGAAAGAACCTTAAGGTCTCAAGTACAAAACCAAAGTTGCTTATTTTGTTTTGTCTCAACCATAGAACCTAAGAATACACAAGAAGCTATAAAAGATGAAAGTTGGGTAATGGCTATACAAGAAGAGTTAAATCAATTTGTTTTTAACGATGTTTGGACACTCGTCCCTCCACCTAGTAATCAAACCATAATAGGAACCAAATGGGTATATAAAAACAAGTTAGATGCAAACGGTGTAGTGTCTAGAAACAAAGCTAGACTCGTTTCCCAAGGGTATAATCAACAAGAAGGAATAGAGTTTGATGAGACCTATGCCCCCGTGGCTAGATTAGAGTCTATAAGAATACTTCTTGCTTATGCTTGTGCTAATGATCTTAAGCTTTATCAAATGGATGTTAAAAGTGCTTTTCTAAATGGTTTTATTAATGAATAAGTATATGTAGCTCAACCTCCGGGCTTTATCGATTTCGAAAAACCTAAACATGTGTATAAGTTAAAGAAAGCTTTTTACGGTCTTAAACAAGCCCCAAAAGCTTGGTATGATAGACTCAAGTCATTTTTAATCAAAAACGAATGCACCATGGGGTTAGTTGATAATACACTTTTTACTAAGAAAAAGGATTCACATATAATTATTGTTCAAATATACGTGGATGATATTATATTCGGATCTACTTGTCAAGACATGTCTGATGACTTCTCTAAAATCATGCATGACGAGTTTGAGATGAGTATGATGGGAGAACTAAGTTTCTTTCTTGGTCTACAAATCAAACAAGTAGAAAATGGTATCTTCTTTAATCAATCTAAATACATAAAAGAGATGTTAAAGAAATTTGGTTTAGAAGAGTCAAAACCCATAAGAACACCAATATCATCCGACACTAAACTTACAAAAGATGAAGACGGTGAGTCCGTTGATAACACAAAATACCGTGGCATGATTGGTAGTCTTCTCTACCTTACGGCTAGTCGGCCGAATATCATGTTTAGTGTTTGTCTATTTTCTAGGTTTCAAGAAGATCCCAAAACATTACATCTGGAAGTGGTCAAAAGAATTTTTAGATACATTAAGGGTACGACTCAATTAGGATTATGGTATCCTAAGGGTACGGGTGCAGAAAATATTGTATATGCAGATTTTGACTATGCAGGTGATTATGTTGACCAAAAGAGTACAAGTGGTGTATGTACTTTTATGGGATGTTGGTTAACATCTTGGTTCTCGAAGAAGCAAACGGCATTGGCCATATCAACAACCGAAGCCGAATATGTCTCCGCCGGCAAAGAATGCCAACAAGCACTATGGATGAAACAAGCGTTAGTTGACTACGACATTCATCTAAGTGACATAGCCATTCTATGTGACAACAAATGTGCCATCGACTTAAGCAAGAATCCGATATTGCACTCTCGCACCAAGCATATAGAGATTCGTCATCACTTCTTAAGAGACAATGTTCAAAAGGGGAACATCTCTATTGAGAAGGTAGCATCCGAAGACAACATAGCCGACGTCCTCACCAAACCGTTGAAGCGGGAACAATTCAACCTACTTTGTCTTGGTCTTGGTCTCATGGAACAATCGTCGTAATTAGTTTTTAAACTCTACAAGGTATGTAAACACTAGCCTTCTTCTTTTCTGAGTCTAGGATCTCTATTTCCCACACAACCTCACAAACAATACGAGAATTTTCAAAACCCAAGATAGGTTTTATTTACAACTTATACTTTCATAATTTTCTTTTACTTTTCAAGGTAAGTTTCTTTTACAACACGTAATTTCATATTTTTCCTTTTCAAGGATAAACGTTCTCTTTAAACAAAGAAACTTTTTCAAAAATGCTTTCTAAAAGGATACTTCTTCCCATATCACTTTCATAAAAGCTATTTCTCACGTCTAGGACAAACCTCTTTTTCAGTATTAATACAAAGTAAAAACCCGTTTTCATTGCATCTCATGTCTTTTGAATGCTAAAGAGAACACATAACTAATATGTGTTTTCGGGTACATTCAGTTAAGCAACAATGAATTAGGAGCACTCGGGTTATCTCACATAATAGTATGCTTTTTCACTTCTAGTCCATTTTTCATTTTCTTTTTAGGAGTCGAGATAACCGCAACTCCAAATGGTTTGCATATAGGCACACACTAGGCACAAATGTTTCCAAAAGGAAAATTTTAAGCTGCCTGAGTCACCAGTACCACGGATCCCAGCATTAACGCTGGACGGTTCCCTCAAGGGAAGGATCCGTGAGACAGAAGCTGAAACTCTCTTCTATTTTTCTCACTTTGGCTAGAAACCTCTATATTTTTATCATTTTATCCTTTTTACTGATGAGTATGTTACTTAAAGCTTGTGCTCTCATGATCACATGCCTTAAATTCATATCTAATCATTAGATTTTAGTCCACATGCTTGCATCTTCATCACTCTCAACCTCACAAACAACCATCATCATGTCATCTTCCAACATAGATGAATCACCTAGTGCAAACAATCCATTTCAAGAAATCCAAAATTTTATCCTACCACATTCCGTAGTACCACCATCCAAATCTAGAAAAACAGCATGGATTAGTATCCGGCCTTGTTGTTTAGCCAAGCCATTATCAAATAGTTCATAACCAACTACTCATTCACCACCGAATGGTTCCATAGTAGCACCTCCCTCATCTCCAACAAGCACACCACCATCATCACCTATCAAGTCTCCACCTAAAGTCACTCTATTGGAACTCCTTAAGACTCTAACAAGATCCCAACAAACCAACCCAAAAGAATTAGTCTTTTTAACACCTCCCACATCTCCAAACATAATTTACAAAGACCTTGAAACCTCACCACCTTTAGCTCCCATCCTCTTACAAGAACATCTAGGTTCTTTTCCACCACCACTTCCAAACATTCCGGACTTTGATCCAGATTTTCCAACTTTTCCACCACAACTTCCGCATCTCACAAATCAAACTAACCCTGAAAACTTCAGCACACATTACCCACATCATTTACATTGTGAACATTGCCAATCCACTAGGGATCTTGCAATAGAAATTAGGGAAGAGATGCGATTCATACTTAACCTCATCCTTGATCGCATCAACATCATCACTCACCAAACCTCCATCCATAACCTTATGCAAGCATGGAAGGAATAATATTACTATTTTTTTAGTTTTTCTTTTTGAGTCATTTTAAAAGAACAAACCTTGTTCTTAGTTTTACATGTTTGTATGTGGCATATATACCACTATATTTTGTTCTTTTATTACAAGGCTTTGTTTACATACCTTGGATCTCTATCTTGTTTCTCATCAATCACAATATCTTATATGCATGTTACTACTAACCTTTTCGTTGTAGGTTTTACATTTTCTCACTTGACGCCCCATTCTAGGGGGAGCTACCATCAATGGGGAGTTAGAGATACGTGGACTATTTTTTCACACTTTATTTCTTCATTAGGATCACTTTTTGTTTCGACAAAAAGGGGGAGAAGAAGTAAAACTTATGCTTTCAAAACATACATCTAATCTTAAGTTTTACTCATCATAACATTATGTTTTGTCATCAACAAAAAAGGGGAGATTGTTAATACAAATAAACCGTAAAAACGTTTATTAATATTTAGCGATCTCTTTGTGTTTTGTTGATAACAAATATAATGTTATCTTAAGTAAAATTATAAGGATACATGTTATTTTTGTAAAGCATCTACATATATAGTCATTCAATACAAATTGTTGTAATAATTCATTTGTTGTAATAGTTTATTATGATGGGTAAAAACCACAACCCATGACCCATAACCCATGGAGTTAACCCATAACCCATTGTCTAGATGCATTGCATCTTTTAGATACATTGTATCTACTTAGATACCCATGGTCCAAAGTCTAGGACCCATGACCCATAACCCAAAAACCCATGGACAAACAGGAGCATCTCACGGATCCCTCAAGTTACACTAGACGGATCCCTCAGGCAAGGGATCCGTGAAATAGTAGCAAGAATTTGCCTATACATAGAGAGCCATTTCTTCATTGTAACCTACCCCTCTTCTTACAAACTCTCTCATATATTCTTACATTCTTCTAACCTAAGATCACTTGATCTAGAGAGTAGTTCTTCTTTCTTTTGTTGTGATTCTCATATAGGTCATTCTCTAAGGCGAGATCACGAGCATTCTACAAGTCATCAAAGAAAGGGGTCCTTGAATGATTTGTTCCTCCACAAGATTTCTGTAGCAAAGATCTTGTATTACATATTTCACATATTTGTTGTGTTATAGTAGTGTTGGTTTGGTCCTCCGTGTTACGGACTCGGTATTTAGCTTTGTACCGGAAAAAGTGTAAGCGACGTTGTGAAGGCTTCTCCGCCGAGTTGAAGGAGTTTGTTGACATAATGCTTGAACTCTTGAGTAGGTGACTCGGGGAGCGGAGTAGGGCAAGGAAGGTGTCCTTGTAGCCGAACCACTATAAATCGGTTGTGTCATTTCTATCCTTTACTTTACTTGCTTTCTTTACTCGCATTACTTTTAGATCTATACTTTCTCTTCATCCATACGATTTCACATAACATCGAATCTAAAGTTTTTGAAACTAACTTAAAATCGGCAAAACTATTCAACCCCCCTTCTAGTTTTCCACACAAATATTTAAAGGATGCATAAAAGAAAAGTTTTGTAGTGTTAATACTTCAATTTTGAAGTTCGAAAACGCATCTAGTTATAGACTTACAATTGTTTTGTATAAAACATTTTAGTGCATTACACATATAATCTATTACTAATATTATAGAGTGTTGTGTGGATTGCATATGTAATGCTCTAAAGATAAGATACCACAAACATTTATAAACTACGATTTCAGATATACTCTTTTACTCAAAAGGACTTAATAAAGGGGTAGACAAATGAACTTCTCGTATTCATGTTATCATGACTGAAAAGTATCGACTTAAATGTATGTGGCATAACCGAAGTATCCCATGATCGTTTGCAACTTTTTTTCTAGACCACCCATATATATGTGCTACGCGTAGTTTGAGCTATGTTAAAAAGATATTGATTGCCTAATCACGGGATCAATATATTTTTTGATAAATAATTAAATTATCAAACAAAAGATCCAGTAGATTTCATTGTTAGTTTCAATTCATTACTAATAACTCCATTAAATAAAACTTTTCCTTTCAGCTCGGCTCGAATAAGGTTGCTCGGCTGGAAAAGCTCGAATTTATATACAAACATTATATTTGTTAGGTCACGATTCTATCACATAACGACATATATTTTAGAGAGAGAGAGAGGGGAAAAAACTTATGAATAACATGGAAAGTTAATTTCACAAAAAACCAACACCCTCTTCCTTTAAGGGAGGGGGTATTTATAGTATTTAAAATGAAAGGGGCGTTGCCCTAGGGCTTGGTGTTATGCCCTCAAATGAAGAACCTATGAAATTGTATTGTGACAATTCTGGAGCAATTACATTCGCCAATGAACCATGAGTTATGAAAGGTGCCATTTTCCTAGACGATATCACTATGTTCGAGAACAAGTCAAAATTGGTAACATCAATCTACTCAAAGTTCACACATATGACAATCTAGTTGATCCCTTTACGAAGGCTTTACCTAAGTTAAATCTTAATCAACATGCAAAGAGCATAGGACTTCATTTAGTTGATAGTCTCATGCAAATCTGTGATTGGTATTTCCGGGGTAATCCCTTTACCCAAAAAAAATATGTGATTGGTATTTGGATAAATGATGTATTAAATAATTATTATTTTAATGAATTAAATAAGTTGTATCATGTGTTAATACAAATATAGCCTAAAAACGTTATTTATATTTTATAATCTTTACTATGTTTTGTTGATAACAATAATAAACTTTATTTAAGCAAAGTATAAATTTAGTCAAGTCTTTTATTCATATTGTTAGGATTTAGTAAATCCAGGTATTAAAGTGTCGGTCACCTCAAGTATTTGTAATCGTTAGAAAGCTCGTAGTCGTAGTTATTTAATGTTAAGTAGTATTTAGTTAAGTAATACCGTGGAGGACGGACGGGTCTTTACCCACTGTATGCCTGATCTACAGCCCGTTAGGTGGCGATTTGTGTTAAGACTATAAATACTCTCTACCTCCCAAGGTAGAGAGTTGGAGCTCATAATAAGATTTTTCTTTCTCTCACTAATGTTCCCAAACCTCTAACTTTCTCTTTCTAAAACCATAGTATACGCCTACTTATGTTTGTGTTATGATGTGTATGTGAAATCCAATAAGTTACAAATGGTATCAAGAGCCATGGTTAGATCATCTCTTACATATCCTTGGATTTCTAGTGGTTTTTAGATGGTTTTTAAGGTTGAAAAGGTTTAGTGGTTTTTGCATCATTTGATTTATTTCTAGTGTTAAAGTTTGAATTTTGGGTGTACTTTTGTGTTTAGGATCATTGTATGTTCTTGGGTTTTGATTTGGTAAGCTTGAATCACTGTGGTTGAGTTTGTTTTGGATTGAAAAGTGTGTTTTTGAAGTTTTTCTTGGTAGCGACTTGGTTCTCGTAGTGAATTTCATCTTAGCGACTTGCTTCAATTAAAAGTAGCGAGTTGTAGTGCTTTTGGTAGCGACTTGGTCCTAGCGACTTGTCTATTGAGACAAGCCGAAAAACGATACTTCTGGATTCTCCACTACGCCTAGCGACTTGGTGAAGGTAGCGACTTGCTTTCAATTTTGTTAGCGACTTGTACTTAAGTTTCTTAGCGACTTGGTGTTAGCGACTTGGACCTTACCGAGTTGCTATTTAGCGACTTAACGACTTAGCGACTTGGTGCTTAGCGACTTGTTATCATAATTCTCAGCGACTTGGTGTTAGCGACTTGGATCTTAGCGAGTTGTTCTTTAGTAACTTGATTGTGTCTTAGCGACTTGGTTCAAGGTTTCTTAGCAACTTCGTTGAAGTTTTTCTTTGTAATACGGTTTTCTCTTGATTTAGTAAAATCCCGTGAAAGAATCTATTTCCCGGTTTAATCATTGAGTTATAAAATCCCGTGTAATCTTTAAACATGTCCACCAACGTACCTACAATTATCTCCACTGTTGCCGAGGATGTTCAAGCAGTTGGTTCAGATACTCGTCCACCCATGCTTGACAGAGCGACTACGACTCTTGGGCACAACGAATCGATTGTACTTGTCTTGGAAAGGAAAACAGAGTCAACATTCTCAAGTCTATTGATGAAGGACCTTATCAGATTGACACTACAAGAGACATAATTGACACTGCAGCAGATGGAACAATGATCTTTGGAATGGACGGACCAAAGATGTATGATGAGCTCAGTGATAAGGAGAAAAAGAGATTTGATGCGATATCGGGCTTCAAACATCATACTTGGGTCTTCCAAAAGACATCTACAAGTGATCAATCATAACACCGAAGCCAAGGCTGTTTGGGATAATGTCAAGATGCTTCTCTCGGGTTCTGAATTAACCAAGGAAGACAGAGAATCACAACTGTACGATGTGTTTGAGCACTTCAAGATGAAACCTGATGAGAGTATCTATGAGTACTATGTGAGATTCCACAAGCTTGTGAATGACATGAGGAACATCAAAATGACCATGCCAAACATTCATCTGAACTCAAAGTTTGTGAACAACATGAATCCCGAATGGCACAAATTTTTCACTTCTGTGAAGCTTACCAAAGGACTGAAGAACACCAACTATGAGCAATTGTATGCCTTCCTTCTCCAGAATGAGAGACACGCTATGTTTGAGAAAAGGATTCTAGAACAGTTCAAAACCAACTAGGGAGAAACAAGTTCACCAAATGATTCTACAGAGTTCTACACCAATGTTGGTATTACCACCAAAGCTTCTCAGGTTATTCCTATGGGTGATGGTAATTACAAACTCATCCCGGATCCAGCATATAGGCCACCAGACCCAAACACATTCATGGAAAACTTCATCACTCAACTGTCTCTCATGGTCGGTCAAAACATGAACTCTCTTCCACACACCAACAATAACCTCGAGCGCATCCAATCCACACAATCAAGCAAGCGCCGAGATGGGAAGGTTATGATGCAACCAGTTCAAGAAAGGCAGTATGAACAGGGAAGAGGTGGAGCTGGCAGAGGTTATGCTGCTAATCAAAATCGGGGAAGGATTGGAAATCAAGGTCAAGCAAAGCCAATTAAGTGCTACAACTGTGGTGGTGAGGGACATATTGCTAGGAACTGCACATCTCCAAAACGTCCACGAATGCACGAATACTTGAGACAAGATGCTGCTTGTGCAAGCTCGAGGATAATGGAGCGACTTTGGATGAAGAGGAATTGTTGTTCCTTGCTAAGGGAAATGCCCGAACCTATGATGCTGATGTTGATGAACAACCAATTCAGGAGATAGGTAATAATCATCAAAATGCATTTCAAGTAGCTGACTGTGATGCATTTGACTCTGATGTCGATGATGAACCTACTGCCCAAACAATCTTCATGGATAGCATCTCACCTATGGTCTCTCCAAAGGTCTCTCCACCACAATAGACCAATCCATCCAAAGACAAAATCATTTCAGAGGTATTAAAACTATATGATGATGTTGATGAGCAAAAGATGCATAATAAAGTACAAAATCTTGAAACTTATCAATCATATATTGATGATGAGGGTAATAGCAATATTGTCCCATATGATCAATATGTGAAGTAAAGTGAAAGTGAGGTTGTACCAAGTAATGCATCTTCCGCAGTCAATGAGGACTATGTCTTTGATGAATACACTGCATGTGCCCCTGATGATTCTGTTATCTCCGAACTGAATGCCTATAAAGAACAAGTTGCTATTTATGAACAACGTGCTAAGTTTGAGTTGACCACCCAGGGTGAAATGGATGACCAAATGCGCATAGTTATTAGAAAAAGTAACTTTAGAGAAGAAGTATTAAAACAAGAGTTAAACTCCTTACAAGAAAAGCTTTCTAAAACGCTAAGCAAAAACTGGAAGTTCAAGAAAATGTTAAAATGCTTAAGCAAGAATTCAATGCTAAGGAATCAAAACTTTTGAATGATTTTTCCAATCTAAAAACTTTGAAAAACAAGCTTGAAAATAAGTTGTACACAAGGGAATACCATTCAGACTGTTCACTTGATCACTAAGCATAGAGTTTTAAGCGATAAGCATAGCATTCCACTTGTTGTGGAACCAAATCCAGAGGTCATTAAAAAGGCTAGAGCTGCTAATAATGTGATCTATGATGGAAATGAGATTCTTAAACCTAGACAGAAACCTAGTTGCGTTGAGTGCACTGAGGAAGATAGAAAATTAGATGATGCATCTAGGGAGAAAATGAATAAGAAGCTAGATGATCCTGAATGTAAAGAGAATAACATAACATTCAAACCCCATGATTACAAGAAGGAAAATTAGATTTCCTTGAACAGGTTTAAGCCTCAAACTTTGTTAACACCCGAACAAGTGTTCTGGAAAAAGGATTTAGATAAGCAAAAAGAAGAGAATCTTGTTGTAACAAACCCTCCCCTTAGGAAGATGCCTTCAGCGACTGTGTATCCTCCAAATACACCAATGCATTTAGTTCCTAGAACTATTGCCACTAAAAGCAAGACCTTAATCAGTCAATGATCCGTTCCAAACTGTCAAGTTTATTACACAAGTCAACCACTTGTGAATGGTCAACCGTAATAAAATTCAAACAGTCTAAAACCAATGCAATTTCCCTTGGAATATAGTGGATTCCCGGGTCGTTAAGTCCCACGGAGGATTAATGGTGCTTAAAAACGTTCAGATGTCGAATGATCACAAAGGATAATGATCTGTAAGGATTTTGATTGATAACTACACTACTGATTGATTGGAATGGTAATTGGATACAGAATTGTAAAGCACAACAATCAGATTAAACAAACGTAAATACGTATGTTTACTAAATTCTACGTAAACGTACAAAATAAAACGTAAATTTAAAAGAGTAAAACACCTATGGATATGAAAATGATACTTTTATAAACCTAATAATAAAAGAAAATTATTGGAAAATTAAAATTATTTTTATAACTATTTATTTAATTATTATTAATTAAAAACTATTTTAAACTATTTAATAATAATCTAAAATATAACAAAATGTGAAATAAAGCTAGAAAAATGAAATTATGACTTAGAAAAATCTAAAATATTATAAAACTTATTTTAAAATTGAAAAGATATTTATTACACTTTTTATCTATTTATTATTAATTAATTCCTATTTATTAATTATTTAAAATACACTTAAATAAAAGAAAATATAAAATTAACCTGGAAAAATGAAATTTTAACTTAGAAAAATCTAAAATATTAGAAAATTAATTTTAAAACTGAAAAGATATTTTTTATGCTTTTTACTTATTTATTATTAATTATTTAATACTTTTTAACTATTTTAAATTCTAATAAATACTAAACAAACTAAGAAAATTCTAAACTTTTTTCTATAAATATCCTATGATTACAGAAAACTAAGAAAATTATAAAAACAGAAAGTGCTTAATAATAAGCTGAAAAGAAAAATTAAAAAGCTAATTTCTATTAAATAAACGCTATCACTATTTTAAAAATGATGTTTTTGTGTTTTTTCTTTTATAAACCTATTATACTACTGAAAATAAGCAAATTTAATAAAGACAAAAATTTTACAACTTAAAAATAAGCAGTTTGATGAGCTTATGAGCTAAACAGTTGAGCTTATGGCTTATTTTGATTTTTTTAAGCTCAAATAAACTTACAAACTGGAACCAAAGATAAAATAAGATACAAATAAGTTAAAGCTACTTATATGAAGCTAAAAGGCACAGAAAATCATACTGATAAGCTTAAAATAAGCAAATAAGCACTTATGCTAAGTCTATCTACCAAACAGGCCTGCAGTCATATCTAAAAGCAATTTAAGCTCATGAAATAAGCTAAAAAGCTCAAAATAAGAACTGAGGGTGCAAGATGGGTTGGTGGGCTTTCTAAAAAGTCCAAGCTCACACTGTGGGACTCACTAATAAGCTTGTGATGAGCTTGTGAAAAAGGCTTGTAAACACTGAGTACTAAGTTTACACAGAAATGGGACAACTTAAAAGCTACAAGCAGCCCTATTAAATAAGCTATAAAATGAGAAATAAGCACCAGATTAAAGAGATGGGTAGATTGGCTTTCCAAAAAGCCAAAATACATAAGCTAAAGCTAACTAATGAGCTCTTTATGAGCTTGAGAAAAAGGATGGCTCAACTGTGCACAGGGCACTTTTTCAGACAAGGGCTTAAAAGAAGCTAAGAAATAAGCTGTTTAATAAGCTAATTAGAAATTATAAAAATTACTATGATTAAGATGAGCAGTGAAATATTATAAACCTAAAAGCTTAAGTCCTAAATCCTAACAGTAAGATCACCAGAAAATTAACAAGTTTATTCAAAAACTGCAAATAAGAAAATTTGACTTTTTAATGAAATGAGCTAAGTTGACTTTTATGAGTTTTAAATCAAATCTACTTACTGATTATGTTGTAATAAGGTGAATTAAGACTGGTTTGATCAATATTATCAACTTATGAACATGAAAACATGATCATGGAACATGAAAATCCAACATTTAGTTAACAAGTTGTGATCAAAAGCTATTTTGACTTTCTTATCAAGTGAGGACAGGTTTTTATGGTTGCACTGAGTTATATTGACCTAATATGACTTACATCAAACAAGAACAAAGTCTTAAACACCCTCTAACTCAGTTAACACAATAAATCCAAACAACTCTTTAAGTTTTCAAATGATTTCAAAGATTAAGACCATGCCACTGATTTAAGATCTTATAATATCATATATTAAGACTAAATAAGCATTAAACAGCAATAATAACAACATAGAACTCAGTAATGACAAATATGCTATGATTACTGTTAAACTAAGATTTTTAGTAAATACAAATTAAAGAGAACAAGCAAGCAATATTAAGCTATAATCTAACTAGCAAACTGATGAGTGTCTAAATACTCATCATTTTTGTACCATTTAAACTGCAAAAATATCTGAAAACACTCAGAAATATATCAAAATGATGAAAATATCACAAATAAGTGTTTTATGTGTTGTAAATGCAAAAATATCAAAATCAGATGAAAAACATATCAAGTTTGCATAATTGGCGGTTTTAGTCCCCCAAGTTTCAAAAGTTGTCAAATCTAGTCCCTGGAATCCAAAAATTTGGAGTTTTATCATTCAAGGTCCCTGAAATATTCTAAGTTGTCAAAAATGGTCCTTGAATGAATCTTTGGTCAAATGGCAGAAAAGGTCCCTCAACTTTACAAAAGTGTCAAAAATAGTCCTTGGATATTTAAAAAATGTAAAATAATCAAATATGGTCCTTGTACTATTAAAGTTTGTCAAGTTTGGTCCTTGTGATAACTTTTGAGAAATTGCAGGTTTGGTCCCTCAAGTTTGCAGAATTTACATTTATGGTCCTTGTGTATTAAACAAACCAAACGGACCCCTTTTGTAATTTTAAACCTAGCCAAACCAATAGACCCCAGTCAAATAAACCTGTGACCCCCCATTTTGAACCCCCCCCTACTTATTAATATCTCGGTCAAAAAGTCAAAACGCGCCAAAACCATGTTTCCTGTTCATCTTCCTCACCTCAACTGCATTTCAAAACCACCGGTTTTCCCCTCTCCACCTCACCACTACACTGCCTATCACCTCCCAGCTGTATACCAACCCCCCTCCACCTTCACATCCACCAAAAATCATTAAATGCAAATAACCTGCTAAAGAGATATTTGGCGCCAAAAATGCCACATGTATGAATTTGATGATTCTGAGAGACTCAATAGTCAAGATAAGGTGGGAAATGTTCAGAGATGTCGACAAGAGTGGACAAGATCATTATAAAGAGGAATGGTGCAATGTAGATATCTATCAAGAGAAATTTGTAATTTTAGCTCGTTTTTTTTATGTTTTCAAGAGTATGTTTTAAACTTTTAAGTAATCTTGTATTATCAATTCTAAGTGTATTTTAATCCTTTTTCAGTTTCAATTTCAGTTTTAATTCAAGTTTTCATGTTATGCAAATTTTCCTAGTTCAAAAAAATCTCAAAATGATCAAATGATGTTGTTAGTTGGTATTAAGGACTGATAAGCCCATATAAGCTCCTATATAGCTTATTTAAGCTATTAGAAACCTTAAAACTCAGTTTAGAAATCAAAAAGAAAAATCACCAAAAATACCAAATAAATTAGTTAAAAATAAAAAAGTCCATGGAAGTGAAGGTCAAAGCTGGAGCAGGGTTGATATTGGATGGCCTTGGTATAGAGCTTCTTGGGAAGCTATAGGAAGTATAATTTGGCCTTTGGTTCTCTGTTTTAAGCTTGAACTCCAATTGTAAGCAGTTTTCTCATAATTTGCAATTTTTAATTTAAGTGTTCAAAGTATGTTAATTCTAGTTTAATACTGTCTAATTATAGTTAATATAAGTTAATTAATAGTTTTCTTGGCTCAAAAATCTATTTTGGTGTTTAAAGCTTCTTAACAGTCTCATTAAAGGGTGTTTGGATTTACTTAGGTATCTGTGTTAAAGGCTAATTGAGTTGTTGCTTATTGTTGTTATCTGTCACACTTGGTTCTAATAACCCACAGCAACAAAGAAAACCAGACCTCAATTGTTAAAAAAGTCAAAATAGTCTTTGATCATCTCTTGATCATTAAAGTTGGAATTTCATGTTTAATGATCATGCATTTATGTTTATAAGTTGTTAATATAGATCAAATCAGTCTTAATACACCTTAATACATCATAATCAGTGCTTAGGATCAATCCAAATTTCATTTTAGTCAACTTATTTGGTTTTTATAAAAAGTCAAAATTTCAGTATTAGTGGTTTTTGAATAAAATAGATTAATTTTTATAGGACTACACATTAGCTTTCAATATTTGAGCTTTTGAGATATCAAAATATAGTTGCTTAGCCTTAACCTAGTATTTTTTATAATTTCTAAATAGCTTATTTAATAGCTTATTTCCTAGCTTCTTCTTAGTACTTTTTCAAAAATGTGCTCTGTGCACAGTTGAGCCTACCATTTTCATAAGCTCACACAAAGCTTATTAGTTGGTCATAGGTTGTGAAATTTGGTTCTTTGGAAAGCTAACCTAGCCATATTATAGTTCCAAGCTTATTTTTCCACTTTGCAGCTTATTTGCTAGGGCTGCATCTAGCTTTTTCTTTGTCCCAATTCTGTGTTACATAAGTACTCAGTCAATTCCAAGCATTTTCACAAGCTTGCCACAAGCTCATTAGTGAACCATAGTAAGTGAGCTTGGACTTTTTGGAAATCCAACCAGCTCATCTTGACACCTCAGTTTTAATTTTGAGCTTTTAAGCTTATTTGATAAGCTAAAATTGCTTGAGAAAGTGGCTTGCACTGTTTGGATATTAGGACTTGCATAAAGTGCTTATTTGCTTATTTCCAGCTTTTCAATATGCTTATTTGTGCCTTTTAGCTTAATATAAGTAGCTCTAGCTTGTTTGTAGCTTATTTCATCCTTGTTTCAAGTCAAAGCCTGTTTGAGCTTAAAAACATAAAATAAGCTCATAAACTAAATCTGTTAAGCTTTTAAGCTTCTAAATAGCTTATTTTTAGGTTTCAAAATTTTTGTTTTCATTAAAGTTACTTAATATCAGTAGTATAATAGTTTTCATAAATAAAAACCACAAAAACATCATTTTTAAATATAGTGATAGCGTTTATTTAATAGAAATTAGCTTTTTGATTTTTCTTTTCAGCTTATTATTAAGCACATCTTGTTTTTATAATTTTCTTAGCTTTCTGTCATCATAAAGTATTTTTAGAAAAAGTTTCAGAATTTTCTCTGTTTGTTTAGTATTTATTAAAATTTTAAATAGTTAAAAAGTATTAAATAATTAATAAAAAATAAATAAAAAGTATAAAAAATATATTTTTAGTTTTAAAATTAGTTTTATAATATTCTAGATTTTTCTAAGTTAAAATTTTATTTTTCCAGGTTAATTTTATATTTTCTTTTATTTAAGTGTATTATAAATAGTAATTAATTAATAATAAATAGATAAAAAGTGTAAAAATATATTTTCAATTTTAAAATAAGTTTTATAATATTTTAGATTTTTCCAAGTCATAATTTTATTTTTCTAGCTTTATTTCACATTTTATCATATTTTAGGTTATTATTAAATAGTTAAAAATAGTTTTTAATTAATAATAATTAAATAAATAGTTATAAAAATAATTTTAATTTTCCAATTATTTTATTTTATTTTTAGGATTCCAAAAATATCATTTTCATATTTTTAGGTCTTTTATTTCTTAGAATTCACTTTTTATTTTGTACGCTTACGTATTTTAAACGTACGTATTTACGTTTGTCTAATCTGATTGTTATGCTTAACAATTCTGTATCTAAATATCATTCCAATCAATCAGTAGTGTAGTTATCAATCAAAATCCTTACTGATCACTATCCTTAGTGATCATTCGACATCTGAAAGTTGTTGAAACACCATTCATCCTCCGTGGGACTTAACGACCGTGAATCCACTATATTCCTCTGATCTTAATTGAATTGCTTTCTGAGCTATTTTAAGTTTATTACGGTTGACCATTCACAAGTGGTTAGCTTGTGTGATTAAACTTGACGGTTCGGGATCAATCAAATTTTGGCGCCGCTGCCGGGGAGGCTGTAAGCGTGTTTTAAGCATTCTCGCACCGTACATTGCACATATACCACCTTTTGTAAACAGTTTTTTGTAAAGTTATCAAGAAATCAAAAAGTTTATTAACACTTTTCCTAAAGTGTTAACAACACCAAAAACAATATAAAACAACAAAACAATCGTAACGTTTTCTAGCTTGTGTTTCCTTTAAGGTGATTCTTAAAGAGATCCGATTTGGTTAAACGAGACGATACCAAAAATATTGTCCAAAAGTTTTTAAACCCTTAGCACATATCCATACCTACGTCTTTTCAGTGGTACTTAATAAATACATAAAAATCAACCACCGCGAAATCAAGGCGACACCTACCAACCGGGGTGTGACCATTAATAAGTTCCCGAACAACAGATCAAAACTTGCCTGTGTGTCCTTGTGATTTGGTGTACCTTTTTCAAAGAAGCCATTTCATTTGTGATTATTGGTTAAGTTCACTTGTCGTTTTGCCTCGCATTTGTTTTGAAAATTGATTTTTAAACTTAGTGCATGCGCACTGCTTCTTCCAACTCCACAAGTCCACTTTCGAGCTTGCAAATATTCCACGTAGGCGTAGGGACGTTCTCGCTCCTTCACCGTGAGGAAACGCCTAACACCACCACCCCCGCCGAAATGGCGTAAGACAAACCGATGAATGAGCTTCTCCAAGCACACATCGAGGGTTACGGAGATGCCATTGTTGTCCCAGACCATCGTAGTGATACCTTTGAGCTCAAAACAGGGTTGCTTAATCTTGTAACCCAAAGCCAATTCTATGGTTTTGAGCGGGACGATCCTCATGTACACATTCGATGGTTCAACAAGATTGCATCTACCATCAAATACAAGAATGTCCCACATGAAGCAATTAAGCTTCTTCTGTTCCCATTCTCTCTAGAGGGACAAGCCGGAATTGGCTTGAGAAACAACCCCCTCGTTCCATTGAGACATGGGAAGATCTAGTCACTAAGTTTGTTAACGAATTCTATCCTCCATCTCGAACTACAAGTCTTAAGAATGAGATAATGAAATTCTCTCAAAGATTTGATGAATCATTTGGTGAGGCATGGGATCGTTACAAAGAGTTGCTCCGCAAGTGTCCACATCATGGTTTTACCGAGTTAATGCAAATGGATACTTTCTACAATGGTCTAAACCAAACTAACCAAGACTCTTTAAATGCCTCCGCGGCAGGTAATTTTCTGAGCAAGACCACAAAAGAAGCCTTGCAAATCATTGAAAACAAGTCCTGGTCCGCCTCTTTCGAACAAAGACATATCGGTCTCAGTCTAATGTAGGACCTTCTACTTCATCTCACGTGAGTACATCTAGCACCGATGCTAAGATTGACAAACTCACGGATATTGTTCAAGCTTTGGTTCTTGCTAACCAAAAGAAAGTCACTTTCACACAGACACCATTACATGGTGAAGTGAAGAAAGTCGAAGTCTGTGTTACTTGTGGTGGCCCTCATGCATACTACAAATGTACTGCCACCGATGGTAGTCCTTTTGAAGCCAATGCTATAGCCGGTACTTCAAATCAGGGAGGTAATCAATACCGTCCTCAAAATGAACCAAACTACCGTGCTAATGCTTATCAGGGACCACCCGGTTTTAGCCAGAATCCTAACATGCAAAACCGAAATCAGAACCAACCTAGAATGAACCAAGGTTATCAAAACCAAGGTAATTTCTATCCCGGACCAAATCAAGGTTTCCAACATCAAGGAAATCTTAATCAAAACAATTTCAATCGAGGGAATCAATTTCATGGGAATATGAATCCTAACCAAGGAAATTTTCAAAATCAAGGCCCTAATCCGAACATTAGAGGCCAGAATTTTCCTAATCAAACTCAAGCCATTGTTCCAACTGGACCATCATCTGATGAGTTATTGAAACAATTCATGAAATCCCAAGATGAAATGAACAGGTTGTTGGTCAGTCAGATCGCTGATTTAAAGAAGTCTTTAAATGATCAACCCTCGCTCAGGGAAAACTTCCGAGCACCACGATCGCTAACCCGAGGGGCGATGCAAAGGCGATCACAACCAGAAGTGGTGTTTCATATAATGGACCCGCTATTCCTACTACCTCTTCTTCTTCTTCTCTCCCTAAGGTAGTGGAAAGTGAACCTGAGGCAACAAAGGACAAGGAACTTCCTACTAATAACGGAGGTACCAACGATGTCCATCCCCAAGTTGTCCCGAAACCCAAATCCAATCCGGAGTTGTTTTGAACCTCCAAGTAGCTCCCGTTGAACACCCCAAATCCAAATCTTCTATTCCTTACCCATCACGTTTGAATGAGCAAAAGCTTCGCGAAAAAGCCAGTCATCAAATGGACAAATTTTTTCAAATTTTCCAAGAACTACATTTTGACATAAGCTTTGCAGATGCTATCATGCTGATGCCCAAGTTTGCATCAACTCTCAAACACATGTTAAGCAACAAGGAAAAGCTGTTTGAAATGGCTAAAACTCCTCTGAACGAGAATTGCTCAGCAGTTATCTTGAAGAAGCTTCCAGAAAAGCTTGGAGATCCTGGAAAATTTCTCTTACCTTGTGTATTTCCAGGAATGGTTGAATGCTTTGCCTTAGCAGATCTTGGTGCAAGCATCAATCTGATGCCTTATTCAGTATGGAAGAAACTTTCTCTTCCGGAACTTACTCCTACTTGCATGACTCTCAAGCTTGCAGATCGTACAATATCCCGTCCACTTGGCATTGCCGAGGACGTATTTGTGAAAGTAGGAAAGTTCCATTTTCCAGCTGACTTTGTAGTTGTTGATTTCGATGCTGATTCACGGGTTCCTCTCATTGTTGGACGAGGATTCCTGAGAACAGGCCGTGCTCTCATTGATGTATTTGAGCAAGAAATCACACTACGTCTGGGTAATGAAGTTGTCACTTTTAACCTTGATCAAACTTCGAGGTACTCCACAAACTATGATTCTGAGTCGGTTAACCGAATAGATATCATTGATGTTGCTTCTGAAGAGTACTCTCAAGAAGTTCTTGGTTATGATCATAATTCTTCGAGTGATAATCTCACTCATTCATCTCAACCCATCATTGCCAATTCTACTCCTTCTCTCACTCCATTTGAGGAAAGTGACTTCATCTTGGAAGAGATTGAAGCATACTTGTCTAGTGATTCAGTTCCATGGGAAATTGATCACGCTCCAATCGACATCGAGGGGGACATACTTCTCATTGAGAAGTTGCTTAATGATGATCCATCATCACTCCCTCCCGTCGAGCTTCATAACAAGGAAGTCAAGTCAGTTGAGAAAACTGAAGAATTTCCTGAAGTCGAACTTAAGGACTTACCACCTCATCTCGAGTATGCATTTCTTGAAGGTGATGATAAATTACCAGTCATTATTGCTCGAGATTTGAGTAAAGATGAAAAGACTGCTCTCATAAAGGTCTTGAAGTCACACAAGCCGGCAATTGCTTGGAAACTCTCCGACATTAAGGGTATCAACCCTGAGTTTTGTACTCACAAAATCTTAATGGAGGATGACTTCAAACCAGCAGTTCAACATCAGAGAAGAGTAAATCCAAAAATCCATGATGTTATCAAACAGGAGGTTATCAAACTTCTTGATGCAGGATTAATTTACCCGATCTCTGATAGTCCTTGGGTTAGCCCAATTCACTGTGTTCCTAAAAAGGGTGGCATTACTGTTGTCACAAATGAAGATAACGAGTTAATTCCAACTCGGCTGGTTACGGGATGGCGTGTTTGCATTGACTATCGCAAGTTGAATGACGCCACCCGAAAAGACCATTTTCCTCTACCCTTCATGGACCAAATGCTTGAGAGATTAGCAGGGAACGAGTACTATTGTTTCCTTGATGGTTTCTCGGGTTATTTTCAGATCCCCATTGATCCACAGGATCAAGAAAAGACCACATTCACCTGCCCATACGGAACTTTTGCCTACAAACGTATGCCTTTTGGCCTATGTAATGCTCCTTGCACGTTCCAACGATGTATGATGGCCATTTTCCACGACATGATCGGGGAAACAATGGAGGTGTTTATGGATGACTTCTCGGTCATTGGGGATTCATTTCAAACATGTCTCTCCCATTTAGATAAAATGCTAAAACGGTGTAAAGACACCAATCTTTGTCTAAATTGGGAGAAGAGCCACTTTATGGTCAAAGAAGGCATAGTCCTTGGCCATAAGATTTCAAAAAACGGGATTGAGGTAGATAGAGCAAAAGTCGATGTTATTGCTAAATTACCTCATCCTACTACCGTCAAAGGTATTAGGAGTTTTTTAGGTCATGCCGGTTTCTATCGCAGATTCATACAAGATTTTTCTAAAATCGCCCGGCCTATGAACCATCTTCTTGAAAAAGATGCTCCTTTTATCTTCTCACCCGAGTGCATCAAAGCTTTTGAAACATTAAAGAAAAAGCTTACTGAAGCACCCATTCTCGTTGCTCCCGACTGGGACTTGCCTTTTGAGCTCATGTGCGATGCAAGTGATTTTGCTATAGGTGCAGTCCTAGGGCAACGTAGATCCAAGCATTTTCAGCCTATCCACTACGCAAGTAAAACAATGACTGAAGCTCAAACTCATTACACCACCACAGAAAAAGAGCTATTAGCCGTGGTGTATGCATTTGAGAAGTTTCGGCCATACCTAATCTTGACCAAATGTGTGGTGTATACGGATCACTCGGCTCTCAAATATCTCTTTGCAAAACAAGATGCAAAACCGAGATTGCTCCGTTGGGTTCTCCTCCTCCAAGAATTTGATATCATAATACGTGATAAAAAAGGAGCTGAGAACTTGGCTGCTGATCATCTGTCCCGTCTAGAAAATCCTCACCAAGATGTTTTCGAGAAAAAGGAAATAAATGAAACATTTCCTCTCGAGACACTCAATGCGGTTTCTTTTCGTGGAGACTCTACCACCCCATGGTTTGCTGACTTCGCAAATTACCATGCGGGTAACTTCATAGTGAAAGGGATGTCGACCCAACAGAAGAACAAATTCTTCAAGGATGTTAAACATTACTTCTGGGACGACCCCTACTTATTCAAAATCTGTGCGGATCAAGTCATCCGACGGTGTGTTTATGGACAAGAAGCTATGGACATTCTAAAAGCTTGCCATGCTGGACCCACCGGGGGCCATCATAGTCCAAATTACACCGCCAAAAAGGTGTTTGATTCCGGGTTTTATTGGCCCACTATTTACAAGGATGCCCACGAGTTTATCAAAACCTGTGACGCTTGTCAACGTCACGGAAATATCTCACAAAGAAATGAAATGCCGCAAAACGCCATTCAAGTGTGTGAGATATTTGACATCTGGGGCATTAACTTTATGGGGCCATTTCCATCATCTCGAGGAAACAAATACATACTCGTGGCTGTTGACTATTTGTCAAAATGGGTTGAAGCGAAAGCTTTACCTACCAATGATGCCCGAGTTGTTGTAAAATTCTTAAAATCTCTTTTTGCTAGGTTTGGAACTCCGCGAGCTATAATTAGTGATCGTGGTACGCATTTCTGCAATGACCAATTTGAAAGAGTCATGCAAAAGTATGGTGTAACTCACCGTCTCTCTACTGCGTACCACCCCCAAACAAGTGGGCAAGTGGAAGTTTCCAACCGAGGGATTAAAAGAATTCTTGAAAGGACAGTAGGCGAAAATTGTGCATCCTGGTCGGATAAACTGGATGACGCACTATGGGATTTTCGTACAGCTTATAAAACACCAATCGGGTGTACTCCATACAAGCTAGTGTACGGAAAGGCATGTCATCTTCCGATTGAGCTTGAGCACAAGGCATATTGGGCCTTAAAACATGCCAATTTCGATATTCAGACAGCTGGTGATCACAGAAAAGTTCAAATGAATGAACTAAATGAACTCCGTGATCAAGCATACGAGAACTCTTTGATCTACAAACAAAAGACAAAGAAGATTCATGACTCCAAAATCAAGAACCGCGTTTTCAACGTTGGTGATCGAGTCCTTCTTTTCAACTCAAGATTGAAGATATTCTCGGGAAAGCTAAAATCCCGCTGGTCTGGTCCATTTACCATTACTAAGGTTTATCCTTATGGTACCATTGAGTTATCTCAGCCTGATGGTCCAAATTTTAAAGTGAATGGTCATCGATTAAAGCATTATTTTGGAGATGACATTCCACCTGTGGTTGTCCCGGATCTACAAACTTTCCCCATGAACCAATGAATGCGGGGATCGAGTCAAGCTAGCGACTCGGTAATAAAAAACAGTAGCACACACAATATGGGTTTTCACTCATATTTCTGACTTCTTTCTACTTTCTACCACCCTAGTGTGGGGGAGTTGCCCCCCGCTGTTGTATATAAACCTCTCTCTAAAAAAAAAAAAAAAAAAAAAAGAACATGTATATATCAAAAATAAAATAATGGCCGTAGTATTTCCCTTTTACGTTCTATGTTTCGGCATAACCGCCGGTACTTTGAATATTGAGGGAAATATTCATTTCTAAGTGTGGGGGGGAATTCTCACGAATTTTATCATGTAATTATTCCACCCAATTCCCCCATTTTTGGCCAAAAATTTTTTTTGGAGTAAGTGTTTTTCACTTACTCAGCTTACGGTTATCAGTCCGCCATGTCTAATAAACATAAGGATTGGCTAATCCAGGAGCAAAAGGCTCTTGGTAAAGATATCTCAAATCCGTTGACGGCTTGCAATTTGCCCAAAATTGTATGGTGTTCAGCTCACCATATCTTTAATTAGTGAAGAGTTGGCTAGCCCGCAAGTTTATGGCTTGTGGTAAAGGCAGTTGGAAAGCCATAATTGGTAATCGACTCACCAAAGATAATATTGATAATTTATCTAAGATTTGGCTAGTCCAGAAGCAAACGGCTTCTGGTAAAGACAAATCAAAACCGTTGAAAGCTGGTGATTTTCTCAAAATCATTTGGTTATCATTGTACCAAGGTTCTTACTTGAACTAAAACAATTGGCTACTCCAGAAGTAATGGCTTTTGGTAAAGAGATGAAATCCATTAATTTTTCTTAAAACATTGCTAGGGACTAGCAATATCTTAGTGTGGGGGATTGATGAGTGTCTAAATACTCATCATTTTTGTACCATTTAAACTGCAAAAATATCTGAAAACACTCAGAAATATATCAAAATGATGAAAATATCACAAATAAGTGTTTTATGTGTTGTAAATGCAAAAATATCAAAATCAGATGAAAAACATATCAAGTTTGCATAATTGGCAGTTTTAGTCCCCCAAGTTTCAAAAGTTGTCAAATCTAGTCCCTGGAATCCAAAAATATGGAGTTTTATCATTCAAGGTCCCTGAAATATTCTAAGTTGTCAAAAATGGTCCTTGAATGAATCTTTGGTCAAATGGCAGAAAAGGTCCCTCAACTTTACAAAAGTGTCAAAAATAGTCCTTGGATATTTAAAAAATGTAAAATAATAAAATATCGTCCTTGTACTATTAAAGTTTGTCAAGTTTGGTCCTTGTGATAAATTTTGAGAAATTACAGGTTTGGTCCCTCAAGTTTGCAGAATTTACATTTATGGTCCTTGTGTATTAAACAAACCAAACGGACCCCTTTTGTAATTTTAAACCTAGCCAAACCAATAGACCCCAGTCAAATAAACCTGTGACCCCCCATTTTGAACCCCCCCTACTTATTAATATCTCGGTCAAAAAGTCAAAACGCGCCAAAACCATGTTTCCTGTTCATCTTCCTCACCTCAACTGCATTCCAAAACCACCTGGTTTTCCCCACCTCTCCACCTCACCACTACCTGTCTATCACCTCCCCAGCTGTATACCAACCCCCCTCCACCTTCACATCCACCAAAAATCATTAAATGCAAATAACCTGCTAAAGAGATATTTGGCGCCAAAAATGCCACATGTACGAATTTGATGATTCTGAGAGACTCAATAGTCAAGATAAGGTGGGAAATGTTCAGAGATGTCGACAAGAGTGGACAAGATCATTATAAAGAGGAATGGTGCAATGTAGATATCTATCAAGAGAAATTTGTAATTTTTAGCTCGTTTTTTTAACTTATGTTTTCAAGAGTATGTTTTAAACTTTTAAGTACTGTATTATCAATTCTCAGTGTATTTTAATCCTTTTTCAGTTTCAATTTCAGTTTTAATTCAAGTTTTCATGTTATGCAAATTTTCCTAGTTCAAAAAAATCTCAAAATGATCAAATGATGTTGTTAGTTGGTATTAAGGACTGATAAGCCCATATAAGCTCCTATATAGCTTATTTAAGCTATTAGAAACCTTAAAACTCAGTTTAGAAATCAAAAAGAAAAATCACCAAAAATACCAAATAAATTAGTTAAAAATAAAAAAGTCCATGGAAGTGAAGGTCAAAGCTGGAGCAGGGTTGATATTGGATGGCCTTGGTATAGAGATTCTTGGGAAGCTATAGGATGTATAATTTGGCCTTTGGTTCTCTGTTTTAAGCTTGAACTCCAATTGTAAGCAGTTTTCTCATAATTTGCAATTTTTAATTTAAGTGTTCAAAGTATGTTAATTCTAGTTTAATACTGTCTAATTATAGTTAATATAAGTTAATTAATAGTTTTCTTGGCTCAAAAATCTATTTTGGTGTTTAAAGCTTCTTAACAGTCTCATTAAAGGGTGTTTGGATTTACTTAGGTATCTGTGTTAAAGGCTAATTGAGTTGTTGCTTATTGTTGTTATCTGTCACACTTGGTTCTAATAACCCACAGCAACAAAGAAAACCAGACTGATTCGATGAAAAGTGAGTGGTGAAAAACACAATATCAACGTGTATCAAAATAACCGTAAAATTCGACAAATCAACCCTTTAGGAAAAAGGTTAACGAGCCAAATCTTACGGGTGTGATAAAAGTGATACCGGGAAAGTGATTTCCCCGAGTCGTGTCCCAACGAGGTGTGAAATTGACGGTGTCGTTGAGTTTCGTGATTAGGACTTGAATTGGTTAAACAAATTTTGGGATTTTGGATAACGCTAATCTACAAATTAAAGAACGAGAATGAAAATAAAGCACATAAAACAAAGTAAACTATAAATAAACTACTACTAAGCCTAAGAAATAATAGAGCGAAGCTAAATTACATCCTAGGGTGCTAAAATGCAAAAACGCTAAAAACCGGGAACGCACCGAGCCCCGAAAGTGAAAAAGATGCAATTTAAGTCCTAAGAGTGCAAAAACAATTTTCCTACATTCTAAATGACTAAAAGTAATTTTTGGAAAAAGCCGGGTATTTTTTTGACTTTTATTTTATTTATTACGAATTAAAAACGATTTTAATCTAATTAATTAATTAAAAATACTAAACTATTTAAGAAAAATCTAAAAAATTCACAGAAAGTACTTTGAACAATGATGAATCTAAGAAAATTAAGAACAGTAATGGTTGCTTTGGAAAATAAGCTCAAAATAAGCTAAGGAGAGCTTATGCCTAAAACTGCCAACTACCCTTAAGTATTAGATTTTGCAAACTTAAACCAAGACAAGACCCAAGGGCGACTGGCATTACAGGTACACACTAACACTCTCATAAGGGAGAGGTCTCAGGTTCGACCCCTGCCTCTCCCTTTTTTGCAACTTTATTATTATTATTATTATTTTTTTTTTTTGGAATTTTCTTTTTGCCACTGAATTATAAGATCAAAATAAGGGTTCTTTGAAAAAAAAACTTTTCTTTTGAAAACTTGGAATAAGCTGTATAAACAGCTTATTCAGTTCTGAGCTGGGCAGAAATCCAACCAAACACCACTTTTTGTTACTGATAAGTACGAAATGATACGCAAAAATCACAAACTAGCTAACATTTGAACTACTAAGCTACAAAAAGTAAAAAGAACAACTAAAGAAACAATGGGAATGGGAAATAAGCAGTTGGCATAGGTTACTCTAGGAGAAGTCCTAAAACAGCTAGTGAAATGAAAATAAGCAAAAGCAAACTACAATTAGCACTAGATAAGCAAATCAAACTAAACCTAATCTACTTCTACTAATGGGCACCTAGGAAGACTAATAAGCTAAGGAAAAGACTCAATAAGCACTAAAAAAAATAATAAATCTGTTACAGCAGTGGTGGTTTGCAGCAGGACAGTCCAAAAGGCTTACTTGGGAGCTTGTTTGAGATAAGCTAAAGGTAGAATTGGATCCTGAGCTTCAGGATACTTTGGGTCCACCAACTCCTCAAACTTTTGCCCCCATTAGATACCTGTAATAAGCTGTATACAACTTATAAATAAGCTGTAAAGTGTGTGGGTCTGCTGTAACAGAACAGTGATAGTGGACAGATTTTTGAAATTGTTTAACATACAAAATACTTGACACCTTAAAACTTGAGAACAAAAGTGGCATAAAACTTCATTTGACTCTGGTTTGAGACCCAAAGTGGGTAAAAAATGGATTTTTGACCCACCCAATGTGCTGTTCCAAACAACCTTTTGAGGGCACAAAAAGCTAATAACAGACCTCTAAAATCCAAAATAAGCACACACATATACTATCCATACATCAATCTTATTATAGAAACAAAAATTACCTCCTAAATCTAATCCTACCCTATCTAAATTTAAGCTCAAAAGATGAATGTTGGGGCTGTGATAAACGTGCAGTCTGCTGCTATGGGACAAAAACGCGGCAAGGGGTAGTTTTCTAAGGCTAATATAAGCTACTCAAAAGCTCGTATCCTAACCGAAACAGGAAAAACATGAAAACCATCTATCCAACTACTAATCGCAGCGACTAACTAATCCTAAATCTATCCCAAAGTCACCTAAATCTAAGCTAAGAATTGATGAAGGCTGCTGTGAGAACTAACCAAAACAGTGAGACAGTGAGATTAAAAAAAAAGCTTGAGATACTAACTTGCATTCTAAAATAAAACTACCAATTAACATACACTAAGATAAAACATAATGAGATGGCTCTTGACCCAAAATGGGTCAAAACTTGATTTTTGACCCAAAAGCAAAACGGTTCCAAACAGTCTTAAAAGGCAGGAAATGGTTTTGAAAATGTAAAGGACTTTTAAAAGATGATTTGCATCATCAAATCAAGCTCAAAGTAGATTCAAACACTTGTAGCAAACACTTTTTAGCACTAAAATTAAGTTTTCAAGACAGGAAATTAAAGGACATAAAACTTGCATAAAAAAAAGAACTAAAACTGAAATTGCATTCAAATTAAAAGATACAGGAAATGTTAATGACATGAAAATTAAAATGGGGACTAGAACAATAATTTTCTAGACAAGTTTTTAACACTAACTTCAATTGCCTATTTATACAGGAAACTAAAAAAAAATGTCTTCTCTCTCTTGGCTTCTTTCCTGATGTGTTACTTTTTTGTGCTACTTCTGTGAGTGAAAACCAGCAAAGACCATCCTTTGGCTTCTTCAAATTAATCCTGGTCATTTATCTTTCTTGGTGCCCTCTCCATTAACGACAGCCATTGGATCACTTTTGATTCACCAGGATTGCCAAGTTGGCTATGGACACATGTGACTTGTTCTTGGGGAAGGAAGTGAGTGGGTTGGGAATTTGGGATTGGCTGGGTAAAAGGGATTGTTGGGGATTGAGTGTTTGGGTTGGAGAGATTTTGGGTAATGGGATGGATTATTTTCTGGGTAGCAGAGAAAGGAGAAAGAAGACATGAGGGAAAAAGAAAATGGGTTTTTTTATTTTATTTTGAGGGGAGGTTCAAGTGTAAGGGTCATGGGATATGGCATGGGGTTCAATTGGGCTTGATATTTTAATTTGGACCAAAGTAGCTTAGGGACTAAATGTGTTCAATTTGAATTTCCAAGGACCAAAGCTGTGAAATCTGAAATTGTAGGGACCATTCATGTAACTTCTGAAAAGTAATCCAAGGGTCATAATTGACAATCTCAAATAATAAAAGGACCATATTTGCCAAATTTGAAACTCTGGGGACTAAAGTTGCCATTTTGCAAAACTGACTTTATAAGGCTAATTTTGACAACTTGAAAATCCCTGAGGGCCTTTTATGAAAAATTATCATGTTTTGAAAAACCAGGGACTAGATTTGACAATTTATGCATAAAATACAGTCTAAATATTTTTTCTGTCTTTTTGAGACTTTTCAAAGTGTTTTTGACTGTTTTTGCAGTGTAGAAGGAACAAAAATGATGAGTATTTAGACACTCATCAATCCCCCACACTAAACTATTGCTAGTCCCTAGCAATCTTTTGAGAAAACTGAATGGATTTGAATCTCTTTACCAAAAGCCATTACTTCTGGAGTAGCCAAATGTTTCAGTTCAAGTAAGAACTATGGTACACTGATAACCATATGATTTTGAGCAAATCACCAGCTTTCAACGGTTTTGATTTGTCTTTACCAGAAGCCGTTTGCTTCTGGACTAGCCAACTCTTAGATAAAATATCTTTGGTGAGTCGATTACCAATTATGGTTTTCCAACTGCCTTTACCACAAGCCATAAACTTGCGGGCTAGCCAACTCTTCACTAATTAAAGATATGGTGAGCTGAACACCATACAATTTTGGGCAAACTGCAAGCCGTCAACGGATTTGAGATATCTTTACCAAGAGCCGTTTGCTCCTGGATTAGCCAATCCTTTTGTTTATTAGACATGGCGGACTGATAACCATAAAAAAAATTTGGCCAAAAATTGGGGGAATTGGGTGGTGTAATTACATGATAAAATTCGTGAGAATTCCCCCCCACACTAGAAATGAATATTGCCCTCAATATTCAAAGTACCGGCGGTGATGCCGAAACATAGAACGTAAAAGGGAAATACTACGGCCAGTATTTGAATTTTTTTTTTTTTTTTTTTTTTTTTTAGAAAACTTATATACAACAGCGGGGGGAAACTCCCCCACACTAGGGTGGTACACACGGGTAAAAACCCATGTTATGCTACTGTTTTTGTTAACCGAGTCGCTAGCTTGACTCGACCCCGAATTTATTTGTCCTTGGGGGAGCAAGTGGAAGAGAAAATCTCCATCGGACTTTCATTCAAATGGTTTGGATAAACGTTGAATGTGATGAAAGTTCCACACCGATGAGATACAACCGGCTCAAAAGAATGAGAAATGTCGGGGTCAAAGATGGTATCTTCACTCTCGTAGGAGTGAAGGAAAGGAGAAGAAATGGGAGGAGAAGGCAAAGTGTCAATCTCATGACAACGGGTGGGATGGGTGGGCAAAAGATTGGATTGAGGAACATTAAGGGAATGTTCATAAATCTTATCCACCACTGAAGCAATGAAAACATTCGTATCGGGCTTAGAAGAGGTTCCATCATCCGGCGGTTTCGCAGGCGGACGAGTGGATGATGGACCTAAGCCATAATCGTCACTCTGAAAACCCGAAGGTATCGAGTCATCCGGAGAAAGAAAGTCGACCTCTTCTATAAGAGTGTCACTTGACGAATTATCAGAAGACCAATTGTAAATAAGATTTTCCAATTCGGTAAGGTCGGCTTCAAAGTCGAAGTGAGCATCATCATCTCCCGGTGGATAATGATCAATAAGAGCGAGTTCATCGAAGAACTCCTCGAGAAGGTCTAACGTCGAAGTGGGATTGCCACTATTCTTATCTTCGGGTACAAAAGGAGATGTAAAAATGTCACTATCCTCATTCTGAATATCAAAGATGGGATTATCCGAAACTAGAGTGAATTCAGAATCGAAGTCAAACAGAGGATTAGTGAATGCCATAGCAAAAGTTTTCTCGAACACAACAAGAATATCTTCATTATCCGTATCAAAATCAGTGTCCATGTCAAGATCTTTGGGATCAACATCTCTCACTTCTTCTAAGCTGACGAGCTCAGAAGGTAGCTCCTCCACATACTCGATGTCTCCACACGATAAAGAGTCATCAAACGACGTATAATCATTTTCAGACTCGGAGATCACCTCAACAGAAACTTTTGGGGTAGGAGAAGAATCATTATCGAGAGGCTCATCACACATATTACCAAAAATAACCTCGGATTCACTTGGGGTTGGGACAAGGTTCTCAACACAAGACGGTTCCGTTTCCGGAATAGTGTCAAGATGCTCGTCCCTCATTAAAAGGTTATCCGAAGGTTCTATGGTAGGTAGGCAATATGAGGGCGGAGAGTGGACATGTGCGGTACTTTGTGGGCTTGAGATATGCACCTTGTCCTTTGTCATCTCCCAATCCTCCTCATCCTCGTCATCGAGACGGCAAGCCTCGTTGAATAGGATACGTTGTTGAGCAGCTCGCACATTAGCTAGTAATCTTTCATTGCGAGCTGCTTGTTCCTAGGTAAGAAGTTCTTCATACATTTTCGGATGAGACTCTTCTTGGGCATGTTTATTAATCAATCCTTTTAAATCCTCTAATACATCTAGAAGACTTGGGATAAGTTCTTGAGGATTTGGTGGAGAGAAAGTTTGAAACGACGATTGATCATTGAAATCATAGTACGGTTGTGGTTCATATGAATTTTGTGGAGGGTAGTTGAAATTGTTTTGAGGATAATTGAAAGAATTTGGATTAGAATCATACGCGAATGAATTCTCGGCACAAAACGAACAACATCCATTGACAAGATAGCTTCCACACCACTCGCACATACATTTGTAACAACAGAAACCTTTCGGTAACACGTCTCCACAACCGTAGCAATACTCTTGATCGAACGACGATATCTCGGGTACGGGAGTAGGAATCGAGGGCTCAAAAACATCACAAATGTTAGGTAAAACGATATTTCCCGAAGTTGAAATTTGACGAAATTCATTTAAGCAATTTTGAACAATGTTCATGAAATCGTCCGAAAAAGGTTTTGAAGATTCCGGAGGTGGGATAAATGGTGTGCTCTCAGAGCTAGCAATTTCCACCATTTCCGTTTTGGTCTCCGGTTCTTGCTCTTTTCTCTTAACCTTAACCGTAAATCGCGAAAGATTTGGATCAAATCTAGACGGTTTAGGCTCAGAAACAATAGAACAAATCTCGGGTTGTAGCGGGTGGTCAGAAAAACTTGGAGAATCATCGAGAGAGTTTTTATCGGATAATTCGCACCAATAGCAATATTTGCTTGCACCAGCCCTACCACATCGCTTACATACACGTTCATGATTGAGACAATAAACTTGATCCTCTTCCATACGTCCTTTGCAATGAAAACAACGACGATAATCGATCGTCGCCATGAGAATTAAACATGTAGAGGGTTAAAGAATTAGAATCAAATGGTTGAGAGGATACGAAGGATAGAATTAAACGGCAAAAGAGGGTAGGCGAAATAGAATCAACGAATAAGAGGAATGAGAAGAATATTTTTGGTTTTTTTGCATTTTTATAAAAACAATAACTTCACGAGGAAGGTTCTTCAAGTCACTAATCGCAAAACTTCACGATATTGTCGCAACACACCTCCCCGGCAGCGGCGCCAAAATTTGATTCGATGAAAAGTGAGTGGTGAAAAACACAATATCAACGTGTATCAAAATAACCGTAAAATTCGACAAATCAACCCTTTAGGAAAAAGGTTAACGAGCCAAATCTTACGGGTGTGATAAAAGTGATACCGGGAAAGTGATTTCCCCGAGTCGTGTCCCAACGAGGTGTGAAATTGACGGTGTCGTTGAGTTTCATGATTAGGACTTGAATTGGTTAAACAAATTTTGGATTTTGGATAACGCTAATCTACAAATTAAAGAACGAGAATGAAAATAAAGCACATAAAACAAAGTAAACTATAAATAAACTACTACTAAGCCTAAGAAATAATAGAACGAAGATAAATTACATCCTAGGGTGCTAAAATGCAAAAACACTAAAAATCGGGAACGCACCGAGCCCCGAAAGTGAAAAAGATGCAATTTAAGTCCTAAGAGTGCAAAAACAATTTTCCTACATTCTAAATGACTAAAAGTAATTTTTGGAAAAAGCCGGGTATTTTTTCGACTTTTATTTTATTTATTACGAATTAAAAACGATTTTAATCTAATTAATTAATTAAAAATACTAAACTATTTAAGAAAAAACTGAAAAATTCACAGAAAGTACTTTGAACAATGATGAATCTAAGAAAATTAAGAACAGTAATGGTTGCTTTGGAAAATAAGCTCAAAATAAGCTAAGGAGAGCTTATGCCTAAAACTGCCAACTACCCTTAAGTATTAGATTTTGCAAACTTAAACCAAGACAAGACCCAAGGGCGACTGGCATTACAGGTACACACTAACACTCTCATAAGGGAGAGGTCTCAGGTTCGACCCCTGCCTCTCCCTTTTTTGCAACTTTATTATTATTATTATTATTTTTTTTTTTTGGAATTTTCTTTTTGCCACTGAATTATAAGATCAAAATAAGGGTTCTTTGAAAAAAAAACTTTTCTTTTGAAAACTTGGAATAAGCTGTATAAACAGCTTATTCAGTTCTGAGCTGGGCAGAAATCCAACCAAACACCACTTTTTGTTACTGATAAGTACGAAATGATACGCAAAAATCACAAACTAGCTAACATTTGAACTACTAAGCTACAAAAAGTAAAAAGAACAACTAAAGAAACAATGGGAATGGGAAATAAGCAGTTGGCATAGGTTACTCTAGGAGAAGTCCTAAAACAGCTAGTGAAATGAAAATAAGCAAAAGCAAACTACAATTAGCACTAGATAAGCAAATCAAACTAAACCTAATCCACTTCTACTAATGGGCACCTAGGAAGACTAATAAGCTAAGGAAAAGACTCAATAAGCACTAAAAAATAAAAATTTGTTACAGCAGTGGTGGTTTGCAGCAGGACAGTCCAAAAGGCTTACTTGGGAGCTTGTTTGAGATAAGCTAAAGGTAGAATTGGATCATGAGCTTCAGGATACTTTGGGTCCACCAACTCCTCAAACTTTTGCCCCCATTAGATACCTGTAATAAGTCAGTATACAACTTATAAATAAGTCAGAAAGTGTGTGGTCTGCTGTAACAGAACAGTGACAGTGGACAGATTTTTGAAATTGTTTAACACACAAAATACTTGACACCTTAAAACTTGAGAACAAAAGTGGCATAAAACTTCATTTGACTCTGGTTTGAGACCCAAAGTGGGTAAAAAATGGATTTTTGACCCACCCAATGTGTCGTTCCAAACAACCTTTTGAGGCTAAAAGCTAATAAGACCTCTAAAATCCAAAATAAGCACACACATATACTATCCATACATCAATCTTATTATAGAAACAAAAATTACCTCCTAAATCTAATCCTACCCTATCTAAATTTAAGCTCAAAAGATGAATGTTGGGGCTGTGATAAACGTGCAGTCTGCTGCTATGGGACAAAAACGCGGCAAGGGGTAGTTTTCTAAGGCTAATATAAGCTACTCAAAAGCTCGTATCCTAACTGAAACAGAAAAAACATGAAAACCATCTATCCAACTACTAATCGCAGCGACTAACTAATCCTAAATCTATCCCAAAGTCACCTAAATCTAAGCTAAGAATTGATGAAGGCTGCTGTGAGAACTAACCAAAACAAAGGAGACAGTGAGATTAAAAAAAAAGCTTGAGATACTAACTTGCATTCTAAAATAAAACTACCAATTAACATACACTAAGATAAAACATAATGAGATGGCTCTTGACCCAAAATGGGTCAAAACTTGATTTTTGACCCAAAAGCAAAACGGTTCCAAACAGTCTTAAAAGGCAGGAAATGGTTTTGAAAATGTAAAGGACTTTTAAAAGATGATTTGCATCATCAAATCAAGCTCAAAGTAGATTCAAACACTTGTAGCAAACACTTTTTAGCACTAAAATTAAGTTTTCAAGACAGGAAATTAAAGGACATAAAACTTGCATAAAAAAAAAGAACTAAAACCGAAATTGCATTCAAATTAAAAGATACAGAAATGTAAATGACAATGAAAATTAAATTGGGACTAGAACAAGATTTCTAGACAAGTTTTTAACACTAACTTCAATTGCCTATTTATACAGGAAACTAAAAAATGTCTTCTCTCTTGGCTTCTTTCCGATGTGTTACTTTTTTGTGCTACTTCGTGAGTGAAAACCAAAGAAAGACCATCCTTTGGCTTCTTCAAATTAATCATGGTCATTTATCTTTCTTGGTGCCCTCTCCATTAACGACAGCCATTGGATCACTTTTGATTCACCAGTGATTGCCAAGTTGGCTACGGACACATGTGACTTGTTCTTGGGGAAGGAAGTGAGTGGGTTGGGAATTTGGGATTGGCTGGGTAAAAGGGATTGTTGGGGATTGAGTGTTTGGGTTGGAGAGATTTTGGGTAATGGGATGGATTATTTTCTGGGTAGCAGAGAAAGGAGAAAGAAGACATGAGGGAAAAAGAAAATGGGTTTTTTTATTTTATTTTGAGGGGAGGTTCAAGTGTAAGGGTCATGGGATATGGCATGGGGTTCAATTGGGCTTGATATTTTAATTTGGACCAAAGTAGCTTAGGGACTAAATGTGTTCAATTTGAATTTCCAAGGACCAAAGTGTGAAATCAAATTGTAGGGACCATTCATGTAACTTCTGAAAAGTAATCCAAGGGTCATAATTGACAATCTCAAATAATAAAAGGACCATATTTGCCAAATTTGAAACTCAGGGGACTAAAGTTGCCATTTTGCAAAACTGACTTTATAAGGCTAATTTTGACAACTTGAAAATCCCTGAGGGCCTTTTATGAAAAATTATCATGTTTTGAAAAACCAGGGACTAGATTTGACAATTTATGCATAAAATACAGTCTAAATATTTTTTCTGTCTTTTTGAGACTTTTCAAAGCGTTTTTGACTGTTTTTGCAGTGTAGAAGGAACAAAAATGATGAGTATTTAGACACTCATCACAGACCTCAATTGTTAAAAAAGTCAAAATAGTCTTTGATCATCTCTTGATCATTAACTGTTGGAATTTCATGTTTAATGATCATGCATTTATGTTTATAAGTTGTTAATATAGATCAAATCAGTCTTAATACACCTTAATACATCATAATCAGTGCTTAGGATCAATCCAAATTTCATTTTAGTCAACTTATTTGGTTTTTATAAAAAGTCAAAATTTCAGTATTAGTGGTTTTTGAATAAAATAGATTAATTTTTATAGGACTACACATTAGCTTTCAATATTTGAGCTTTTGAGATATCAAAATATAGTTGCTTAGCCTTAAACTAGTATTTTTTATAATTTCTAAATAGCTTATTTAATATCTTATTTCCTAGCTTCTTCTTAGTACTTTTTCAAAAATGTGCTCAGTGCTTGAGCCTACCATTTTCATAAGCTCACACAAAGCTTATTAGTTGGTCATAGGTTGTGAAATTTGGTTCTTTGGAAAGCTAACCTAGCCATCTTATAGTTCCAAGCTTATTTTTCCACTTTGCAGCTTATTTGCTAGGGCTGCATCTAGCTTTTTCTTTGTCCCAATTCTGTGTTACATAAGTACTCAGTCAATTCCAAGCATTTTCACAAGCTTGCCACAAGCTCATTAGTGAACCATAGTAAGTGAGCTTGGACTTTTTGGAAATCCAACCAGCTCATCTTGACACCTCAGTTTTAATTTTGAGCTTTTAAGCTTATTTGATAAGTTAAAATTGCTTGAGAAAGTGGCTTCAGACCTGTTTGGATATTAGGATTTGCATAAAGTGCTTATTTGCTTATTTCCAGCTTTTCAGTATGCTTATTTGTGCCTTTTAGCTTAATATAAGTAGCTCTAGCTTGTTTGTAGCTTATTTCATCCTTGTTTCAAGCTGTAAAGCCTGTTTGAGCTTAAAAACATAAAATAAGCTCATAAACTAAATCTGTTAAGCTTTTAAGCTTCTAAATAGCTTATTTTTAGGTTTCAAAATTTTTGTTTTCATTAAAGTTACTTAATATCAGTAGTATAATAGTTTTCAAAAATAAAAATCACAAAAACATCATTTTTAAATATAGTGATAGCGTTTATTTAATAGAAATTAGCTTTTTGATTTTTCTTTTCAGCTTATTATTAAGCACATCTTGTTTTTATAATTTTCTTAGCTTTCTGTCATCATAAAGTATTTTTAGAAAAAGTTTCAGAATTTTCTCTGTTTGTTTAGTATTTATTAAAATTTTAAATAGTTAAAAAGTATTAAATAATTAATAAAAAATAAATAAAAAGTATAAAAAAATATCTTTTTAGTTTTAAAATTAGTTTTATAATATTCTAGATTTTTCTAAGTTAAAATTTTATTTTTCCAGGTTAATTTTATATTTTCTTTTATTTAAGTGTATTATAAATAGTAATTAATTAATAATAAATAGATAAAATGTGTAAAAAATATATTTTCAATTTTAAAATAAGTTTATAATATTTTAGATTTTTCCAAGTCATAATTTTATTTTTCTAGCTTTATTTCACATTTTATCATATTTTAGGTTATTATTAAATAGTTAAAAATAGTTTTTAATTAATAATAATTAAATAAATAGTTATAAAAATAATTTTAATTTTCCAATAATTTTATTTTATTTTTAGGATTCCAAAAATATCATTTTCATATTTTTAGGTCTTTTATTTCTTAGAATTCACTTTTTATTTTGTACGCTTACGTATTTTAAACGTACGTATTTACGTTTGTCTAATCTGATTGTTATGCTTAACAATTATGTATCTAAATATCATTCCAATCAATCAGTAGTGTAGTTATCAATCAAAATCCTTACTGATCACTATCCTTAGTGATCATTCGACATCTGAAAGTTGTTGAAACACCATTCATCCTCCGTGGGACTTAACGACCCAGGAATCCACTATATTCCTCTGATCTTAATTGAATTGCTTTCTGAGCTATTTTAAGTTTATTACGGTTGACCATTCACAAGTGGTTAGCTTGTGTGATTAAACTTGACGGTTCGGGATCAATCACAAACACTAAATAAGCATAAAAGCACAGAGATAAGCAGTTTATAAGCACTTGAACAGTGAAATGCCAAAATTAAGAATTAAGCTTACAAGTTGCTTCCAAGCTCAAAACTGAGAACTGATAACCAAGAACACTTCCTATAGCTTCCCAAGAAGCACTAAACCAGGGCAATCCACAATCAACCCTGCTCCAGTTTCTTGATCATTTCCATTGATTTTTGATTTTTCAACTATTTTTTAGTATTTATTTTTTATTTTTTTAGTTTTAACTATAAACTGGATTTTAAAAGTATCTAATAGCTTTCATAAGCTATATAAGGAGCTTATATGAGCTTAGGAGTCCATAATAACAGCTACAAACAACATTAAGCTAATATGAGATTTTTGAACTTGAAATTTGCATAAACTGAATTCGTGAACATAAACTGAAATTGATTATTGAACAAGGTTTGAAATACACTGAGAATGCTAGAAATATAACTTGAAAGCTTAAAAATACACTGGAAATTATAAATTAATTAAAACGACATAAGCTAAGTTAAGTTTTTTTAGATATCTTTCTCCTCTGCTTCTCCTCTTTCTTTATAGACTTTTTGGACTTCCCACTTGATTCTGAACATATCCCACTTGCAATCTTGGCCATTTGCTGCTCTGAATTCATCCTAGCCGTTTAAACTGTTTTTGGCGCCAAAATGATAACACGTGGCTAGGGGCAGTTTTAGAGCAATTAAGGAACCTTGGTGTGTTGTGGAGGTGGAGGGGGGCAATTTAGATAGTAGGTATGGGGATGGGGTTGAGGTGGCAGCAAAAACAGGGGTTGTGAGTTAGGATAAAGTGTTTGATGGTGGGGAAGCATTAAATGCTTAGTGGGTATACAAGAGGAGGGGGAATGAGCTGGAGAGTAGATAGGTGAGGTGGAAAGGTGGTGAGGTGGTGAGGTAAAAACCACCTGGTTTTGGGTTGCAGGCGTGGGTGAGGGAGAAGAATAGTAACGGTGGTTTGACTGAGGTTTGACCCCGTTTTTAGTAATAGGCTGGTGGTTCAAAAGGGGGGGGGGGTCACGGGATATTGACAGGGTTCAAGGGTCATGGGGAGTGGGTTGGGCTTGGTGTTGGGCTTGGGATTGGATTAATAAAAGAGGGTCCGGTTTGGTTTAAATACACAAGGATTATTTTTGCAATTTCTCCAAACTTGAGGGACTGAATTAGCAACTTTCCCAAAGTTAACACAAGGACCAATTATGTCATATATGAATAGTACAAGGGTAATATTTGATAATTTTCCATTTTTAAATATCCGAGGACTATTTTTGACATTTTTCAAAGTTGAGGGACCAAAGTTGTAATTTTGTAATTTTTAAACTTTGAAGGGTTTGTTTTGACAACTTTTGAATCCCATGGACCTTAAATGATATTTTGCTTTATTTTGATTTACCAGGGACTAAATTTGACAACTTTTGAAACTTGGGGGACTAAAACTGCCAATTATGCAAACTTGATACGTTTTCATCTGATTTTGATATTTTTGCATTTAAAACACATAAAACACTTATTTGTGATATTTTTATCATTTTGATGCATTTCTGAGTGTTTTCAGATGTTTTAGCAGACTAAAAGGTACAAAAATGATGAGTATTTGCACACTCATCAGTCAATATGTTATCTTTCAATTATTTGTTGATTTTGAGAAAACTTGTAAGAAAAGGATCACACCCACTGGGATAACTGAAGGGGAAAGGGGTTTTGAGCAAACTAAAGAATGTTATTTAACTGAAGTCATGTCTTTCTTTAAACAATTAAAAAGTCAATTTAAGAGTCTTAAAAAGGGGATGGACTTAGATATTAAAGAAATAGAAAAGGAATTTGATGCGATGATTGTTGAGGTTAGTGACTATGAGCGAGAATTAAAATATAATGAGATTGAGAGGAAGAACTTGCATACCTTGAATGAGAATCTTATTTCTGAATGTATTGCTCAAGATGTGTTTTACACTGCTACAAATTGTTCTATTAATGCTTCTCAATTTCATGAATTATCTGTTGCTCTGAAAGTCTTCCATGATCGTGTCATTGAGCTTGAAAAAACTAACTCTAAACTGCATGATAAAGTTGAACAGGATGATCATGATAACCTGGTGAAACAGTTTTCTAAATTGGAAGTTGAGCATCTTGCTTTGCAATTAAAATATCAACATCCGAAAGAAAATGTTAAAACCTCAAATATCAAGACATCCTTGGATGCTCCCTGAATTTGATGCGTTTTGAAATTAGCAAATGTGATGAACAGATTTGAGCTCATTGTAACACGATCAGAAAGTTGAAAGCCCAAATCTCTCAATTAAAGGGTGAAAAGAACAATGTGACTGGATCCCAAATGCCTCCTCCTTTAGATTCTCAGATTTCTCAAACTTTTCATCTTCAAAACTTAGTTAATGCCTTACAAAAGGAAAACGAGAGTTTTCTAGAAAAAAATGAAAAAGTTAAACGACACTTTAAAGAGTTATATGATTCAATGAAAGTCACTCGTGACCAAAACAACGAAAAAATAACGTCTTTACAAAAGGAAATTGAGAATCTGAGGAGTCGGAAAATGGAAAAGCCACTTGTTTTAATGAGAATGTTGAATCAAAGTCATCCTCAGACTGCAAATACACTGTGACTGTAAAATACATTCCTCCTCATCTTAGGAATAATGAACATGTGTTTCATGACTATTGTGCTCACCTTAAGGATAGTCTAGAATGTCTCCGTGAGATTGTAGAAGAGGATTACATTAACAAACCTCTTGATAGAGAAATTAGGTTTGCTTGCATTCAGGCCAAACGATCTCAAGAGCTACTAGAATGTGTAATTGCAACATGTCATAAATCCTTAGGTGCAAAAGGTAAAGTTGTGATGCCTTGTTCCATGCCTAGTGCCAAGCATTCAAATCATTCTATGCCCAGTTTTAAGAAAGTGAACACTAATGTGCCTTCAAGTAGTTCAGATCCCTGCACAACTAGTTCAGGAATACAAAAAGTAGATCAATCAACTAATGTTCCCATAATTCCCTCTACAGGAGTAATCAGTGACATTAAAGCAAGCGGTCAAAGCCTCCAGGCAATACCAAGCAAGATAGGACCTCGCAAGCTAAGAATGTGCATTGGAAGAGAGTAGAAGATCACCCTAGGAATATTAAGTTTGAGTTGAATAAAACGAATCGTGTTGATTATAGTGTTAACTTTAAGCGTACTGTAATTAATGCGAATTCTACTACTTTTGGCAAAACATGTAATGATGATTACGTGGTTTCTGTTACTAATCTTGAATGTGGTGTGAATGATTTGTCTAATGCTGTTAAACGCCCTGATAAAACTGTTAATGTTAAAATTCAAGCTAAGAAGGCTAAAAGGCAAAGGCGAAAGAAAGTTAGAAAACAGTGGAAACCCACAGGAAGGAAATTTAGTAATATAGGTTATCAATGAATACCTACTGGCCGTAAGATTAATGAGCCTTGCCCTAAAGTTGCTAAATCAATGCCCACTAGAAAATGGATGCCTACTGGTAGAACTATTCCCTTAAGAAATGAACATACTTTGAATAGGTCAAATATGGACACTAGCACTGCATCTATTTCTAATGATTCCATTGTTTCTACTTTTGATGTGGGTGTTCCAATCACTGTTACTAACCAAGTGGAACCCATTCTTGCATGGGGATCCCAATTATCCAGTTATCCATTCTTGTCTGTGTTCAACTGCAGATCGTTCAAATCGTTCTGTGGTACTTGGACTCAGGCTGTTCCAAGCATATGATTGGAGACCGGTCGCGGCTCATGAACTTTGTGAGTAAATTCATCAGGACTGTTATATTCGGGAACGACCATTTTGGAGCAATTATGGGTTATGGTGATTATGTAGTTGGCAAAAGTGTAATTTCCAGGGTATATTATGTGGAAGGTCTTGGTCATAATTTGTTCTCTGTTGGTCAATTCTGTGATTCCGATATAGAAGTGGCCTTTAGAAAACATACTTGCTTCGTTAGAGAACTTGATGGTGTGGAATTATTAAGAGGTACTCGTGGTTCTAACCTATACACCATCTCTATCGAAGACATGATGAAGTCTTCTCCAATGTGCTTGCTGTCTAAGGCTTCAAAAACAAAGTCATGGTTATGGCATCGTCGTCTCAATCATTTGAACTTCGGCACCATTAATAACCTTTCCAGAAAGGATCTTGTCAGAGGCTTACCCAGATTAAAATATGAAAAAGATCATCTTTGTTCAGCTTGCCAATTGGGTAAAAGCACTAAATATGCCCACAAACCAAAACCCACAAACTCAGTAATGGAAGTTCTTCATACCCTTCATATGGATATGTGCGGACCAATGAGAGTACAAACGATAAATGGGAAGAAATACATTTTAGTCGTTGTGGATGACTACTCTCGATTTACTTGGGTAAAGTTTTTGAGGACAAAGGATGAAACTCCATATGTCATCATTAAACTTATCAAACAGCTACAAGTTCGACTCAACAATACTGTTAGAATAGTTCGAACAGACAATGGCACAGAGTTTGTTAACAAAGACTTAATTCAGTTTTATGAAAGTGTTGGAATCAGTCATCAAAGAAGTGTTCCAAGAACTCATCAACAGAACGGTGTAGTTGAAAGACGAAATCAAACTCTTGTGGAAGCCACAAGAACAATGCTAATTTATTCAAAGGTTCCAATGTTTTTATGGGCTGAAACCATTTCCACTGCTTGCTACACCCAAAATCGTTCCCTTATTCATACCTCTCATGGAAAAACTCCATATGAACTTGTTCATAATAGAAAACCTGATCTCTCCTACCTTCGTGTGTTTGGTGCTTTGTGCTATCCAACGAATGACGGTCAAGACCTAGGTAAATTAAGAGCAAAGGCAGATATTGGAGTTTTTGTTGGTTATGCACCAAACAAGAAGGGTTACCGAATCTACAACAAGAGAACCCGAAATATCATGGAAACAATTCACGTTACGTTCGATGAGCTGACCGGTCAAATGGCTCCAGGACAAACCAGTTTTGGACCCGCAATTCAATTTTCATCAAGTAGTCCTATCAGTTATACTCTTGTTTCTAATCCCTCTCCAGCAACTCCTTATGTACCTCCTTCAGAAGATGATTTAAAGAAATTGTTTGATCCAATGTTTGATGAACACTATGAACCAAATGCTGATGAAATGTCAATTCCATCGACAGAGGCTGCTCCTATCCCTGTGAATGAAGTCAACCCTTAAGTCTCAATATCATTAACCCCTTTTCTACTCCCGAAGATGCTCCATTTGAAAACATATTTGCTCCTGAATCATCATCAGAACCATCTTCATCAGGAGATATCGACTCTGCTACATCAGTTCCTCAACAACAGCCACATGAACACCTCAGAAAATGGACACATGATCATCCATTGGACAACATCATTGGAAACCTCTCTCGTCCAGTATCCACATGGAAACAACTTGCAACCGATGCCTTATGGTGCTTCTTCAACTCTGTACTCTCTAATGTCGAACCAAAAGATGTCAAAATTGCCATGAATGAAGACAGCTGGTTCAATGCCATGCAAGAAGAAATTCATGAGTTTGATCGACTTGATGTATGGGAATTAGTACCTGCTCCAAATTGTGCCATGATCATTGCTCTAAAGTGGATCTTCAAAGTCAAACTTGATGAGCATGGTGATGTTTTAAAGAACAAGGCTCGATTGGTTGCAAAAGGATATCGTCAAGAGGAGGGTATTGACTTTGAAGAATCATTTGCTCCTGTTGCTTGTATCGAGGCAATCAGAATCTTCTTGGCTAATGCTGCAAGTAAGAACATGGTAGTCTATCAAATGGATGTAAAGACGGCGTTTCTTAACGGAGATCTTAAAGAAGTCGTATACGTCAGCCAACCTGAAGGCTTTGTAAATCCAGAGCAACCTACTCACGTCTATCGTTTGAAGAAGGCTCTTTACGGTTTAAAGCAAGCTCCAAGGGCATGGTATGATACGCTATCAAAGTTTGTTCTATCCACTGGATTCAGCAAAGGAGCAGTTGATCCGACATTGTTCACCAGGAAGTCAGGCAAACACCTAATTCACGTTCAAATATATGTTGATGATATTATCTTTGCCTCTACTGACCCCAATGAGTGTGACCGTTTTTCTAATGAAATGGGTTCTAAATTTCAAATGTCAATGATGGGACAAATGTCATTTTTCTTGGGATTACAAATTTCACAAAGTCCCGGAGGCATTTTTATAAATCAATCTAAATATGCAAATGAGATTTTAAAGAGATTTGGATTTGATTCTAGTGACCCTGTTGACACTCCCATGATAGAGCGTACTAAACTAGATGAGGATCACTCAGGGATCATGGTAGACCAAACGAAATATCGTAGTATGATTGGAACCTTATGTACCTCACAGCTAGTAGACCAGACATCTTGTTCGCTGTTTGCATGTGTGCTAGATACCAGGCTAAGCCTACCAAAAAGCACCTTGAAGTGGTTAAACGGGTCTTTCGGTATCTCCAAGGAACCATCAACATGGGACTTTGGTACCAGAAGGACACCGGTATGTCACTAACAGCCTATGCAGATGCTGATCATGCAGGATGTCAAGATACACGTCGGGCACGCCCGGAGGTGCTCAGTTTATTGGTGATAAGCTTGTGAGCTGGTCTTCAAAGAAGCAAATGAGTACTTCTATTTCCTCTACAGAGGCTGAATACATAGCCATTTCATCTTGTTGTGCTCAAATTCTATGGATGAGATCCCAATTATCTGACTATGGCTTTGAATTCAACAAAATCCCTCTGTATTGTGATAATAAAAGTGCTATTGCTCTCTCATGCAACAACGTACAATACTCAAGAGCAAAGCACATCGACATTCGACATCATTTCATCAGGGAGCAAGTTGAAAATGGTGTGGTGGAACTATACTTTGTGAGGACTGAATACCAGTTAGCAGACATCTTTACCAAAGCTCTTCCTAGAGAACGTTTTGAGTTTATCCTTCCACGACTTGGTCTTAAGAGCCTACAACCGGAAATACTCAAACGTCTTCAAGAGGAAGAAGAGGAGTAAAAGGTTTTTCCTTCATCTATCTCTTGTAAATATCTATTCGAAAAGCAAAATACAAAATTGCAAAACCTTCAAAAAGCAAAGAGAAAAATATAAAACTTTCAAAAACCCATAAAAATTAGAAAATCTTGAAAAATTCCAAAAATATTGTTTTTTTTTCATGTTTTTCCTTGTTCGGTATCATCTACGGACTTTGTGTTGACTTTCAAAGAATGTCACGGGTCTTTAGATGTTCTTCGAATGTACATAAGATCGTTTCTTATAAAAAAAATACTTTTGGGAGAAAGTGAAACTATGGTTTATTGTCATTTCAGGCAGTAACCCGCTTTTCAATGAAAGAACAGAGCCATGCTTTATCTTGGTTTTCAAATCTCATGCTCTGATTCTATAAACAATTACTTACTATCTTATGAAAACTAATTGCTTTGAAAAATAACTCGGACTCTATTTTTGAAAATCATCTGCACTTAACGTTTGTCAAAATATCTATCTCTCAATCAACAACTTATCTCATTGATTGAGGTGGAGAATGATTTCAATTAAATCAAAAAGGTTATTTATCATACAATTGTTTTTCAAAAGATAATCATGCATGTTTAATCAATGGAGTTTAAAGTCTCAAAATCCGATCCTTATCAGTTAAAACGTTTTCATAATCAAGTCACAATTCTCCTTAAAAGCTTTCAAAATCAATTTAAATCTACAGAGATCACAAATCTCAAATGATTTGATAATTGTGATCAGGAGAGAATTTGTGATTTAAATTGGATTTAATCTGATAATTCGGTAAATGGTTTTATAAGGATGTACAAGCTCTCCTTCCAACATGTGCCAAACGATTTCAAATTTTCCATGCACATGTTGAGGGGGAGCATCTCTCTTAAAACACAAAGATTTGAAACGTGATCAATTTATTTCAATGTGCAGTCTTTTCCTAATATGTGCACAACCTTTTCAAATATCTATGCACATATTGAGGGGGAGCAACTATTTTGAAAACCACATTTTTATATAACTACTCTTAGATGTAAGCCAACCCCTCAAAGATGAAAATAATTTCTATTACAAAATGATGCTTGATGCAAATGTTGAGCGGGAGCTCTATTTCTAAAATATCAAAACAATTAAGATACAAAATACTTTGATAATATATCACAAGTATCTGGATTGATTTTCAAATGGTTTTTAATTGGTTCCAATGGCAGATGAACAATACCAAATAGACCGACCAAATTTACTTTATGTATGGTGATATAAGGAAGATAAGGTTAGGTATTTATTCCCATGATCCACCAGAACCGGAGGGATCTACCCAGGGACAATCCACTAGATAGTGTAGAAGTCCTTAGGTTTGATGGAAAAAAGGAGAAAAGTGAGAAATGGGAAGAGTGCGGACTGAGACTGAGCTAGAACTGGAATAAACCCAACAAGGTTTTAGTTATGAAGTCTCGGTAAGCACTGAAGGGGTTGAAGAATGAAAAAGAAATGAATATGAAAAGGGTGAAAAGAAATAGCCCTCCAATAATTCAACCTTAGGGCAGAAACCGGGTTCAATTCATATACTACTGGTGGTTACCAAGGTAACATCGGTATTGAAGACAAGACGTCATGGACCCAGTGACGCACTGCACTTCAACTTTCCAAACCACTCAAGTTCCTCTTAAAAGGACTTGTTTCATTCTCACGGGGAACCGACATAATCTATCGACTTTCTCTTAGAGATAGTTGGTATTGAAGAAGGAGACCCTCTCCCTAGTCTCCGGCATAGGAACCAAATATGCACAATTCAGTCTAGAGCCACGAGATCATCAATAAATCTCATTAGGACACTTTCAATGAAGACTCTATTTCACACAATGTGGAAAGAGAGATTATATCTTATGAGTCCTACGCATTATCCTTGTGGTATTGCCAGAACATCTGAGTGATATGCATACATATTCACAATGAAGATGGAAAGCCTTCTGGAGCCAACATCAAACAAGCTCCTGGAGGGTGGCATGTGAGATCTATCCAATAGATCAACCATGTGACAACTGAACAGAAACAATGGGGCGATTCAATCTTTTGAATCAATCCTGGTTCAAGTTATGGATTGACGGATACCTTTGAAAAACCGGTCGTTGTGCTTAAAAACTCTTTTCTTTAGCACATCGACTGTGTACAAATATTTCAAAATAAAAGGTGTTTATGATTGATAATTGATTTTCATTAAAATCTTCGTTGTATTGCAAAAACAATTTCTATTGAGCGATACACGATTGTTTTTCAAATCTCTTTTTATCAATCAGTGAATCTCAATTCGCTGGTTCACTCACTCCGTGTTGTCTTCTTTGAGACGTTCTGGTTTGAGAACAGCTAGAGCAGATGCGAAACCCTGTCAAGGAAATTCTTCAGAATTTTACCTGATCACAGGCAGTACTTGTACTGATCAACGGGGAATCGTGGGCCGTGTACCTCAATTCAACGAAAGTGATCAAAGACACTTTCGTACGCTTTATTGCTGACTGTTTTATGCAGGTACACCCCGACGTTTGCAGCTGATCAGAATGAAGCGGTCAATCCATAGCCGCATGCTCACACAACACATTCATATCTAAAGAAATCATGATTAGTGCATCAATGACTCTGATATTTTCACTCCATGCTTCTGCTACGCTGCTGCCTATATCATGAATCAATGAAAGCTTCCGCTACTCTGATGAGAAGAAATCATGATCCAAAATGTGAGCATGTCGGTCCAATAGTCACAACATCACACAATACCAACACCACAATGGATGAGTCAGAGATTTATGATTGCTGATGATCTCAAAGCTGGCTCAAAACTCAGTATCACTTGGATCAGTTAAAGACCTCCACTCAGATTATCCAAACATGCAAAAATGAAGAATCAAAGACTACGAGCTACAAAACAAAGAACATGAACAAGAATCCAAGAACAATCTCAATGTAATATCTGTTTGTATTCTATGTAATTTGAGGTAACCTCCCTTAGGGGGAGATTGTTAGGATTTAGTAGATCCAGGTATTAAAGTGTCGGTCACCTCAAGTATTTGTAATCGTTAGAAAGCTCGTAGTCGTAGTTATTTAATGTTAAGTAATATTTAGTTAAGTAATACCGTGGAGAACGGACGGGTCTTTACCCACTGTATGCCTGATCCACAGCCCGTTAGGTGGCGATTTGTGTTAAGACTATAAATACTCTCTACCTCCCAAGGTAGAGAGTTGGAGCTCATAATATGATTTTTCTTTCTCTCACTAAAGTTCCCAAACCTCTAACTTTCTCTCTCTAAAACCATAGTATACGCCTACTTATGTTTGTGTTATGATGTGTATGTAAAATCCAATATGTTACACATATAGATAAAAGTTTTAATTAACATCACTAAAAGGCTCAAACCATAGTACACACTGTTGATTTTTATCACATGTACACTATGATTCATGTGTCATGCATTTCTTTGAAGAAATGATCATTACCTATTTATCCAAGTCATACACTAGCATAACTAATCAAACATTTTTAGTAAGTCATAAATCAACATTGTAAATTTTATTAAAACACACTTTAGCTAGTTACATTTTACACTTTACAAGATAACTTTGTTAAATGTTTTAATCAAAATGAAATTGATTTATAGCATCACTACTTGGATCATCCTATACTAGCAAAATATAGTAGGATCACAGAGAATATTTCGGAAAGATTTGAACTAGATTTGGAAGATTTGCAAAATCTCATGTCAGGACTGGCGGAACCAAAAAATAACAAGGGCGGACCTTTTTTTTTTTTGGTTCCAGCTAATCCGTGGGTTGTTGAGAAAAATTTGGCTATAAATAGCAGCCCAATTTGAGTTGTTTTTTTCACCACTTATATACATAAATATTGTACATTCTCTCTGACTAATAGTTCCCTGTATCTAACTCATTCATATTCATTTTAGTGAACTTCTTAAATACCAAGAAGATCAAAGCATTATTGAGGACTTACAAGCTTCAACAAGTGTTACAAGTCTCGTATATTCATCACAGTGTGTATTGTAATTGTCCATACATCATTGTTTGTACCAAACCATCATAAAACCCTATAGTGATTGGTTTGTATTTTAGTCCTCAAAATACGTAGTGTGACGGGAGTGGTTGTACTCTTGTAAAAGAACTCGACATCTAGCTTTGTGTCGAAAATAGTAAGTGACGTGTAAAGGTTTTTCTCTGTCGGTTAAAGGAGCATGTTGACTAGTGAAGGGATACTCTCGAGTTGGATACTCAGGGATGGAGTAGGGCAAGGAAAAAGAGTCCTTGTAGACCGAACCACTATAAATCATCGTGTTGTGGTTTGATCATTTATATCTTTACTTAGTTGCTTATTATTATTTACATCTCGAATTCACATAAAGTTTTCAAAGAAAAGAATTTAAAAATGTAAAACTATTCAACCCCCTTCTAGTTTTCTACATTATGTATTTGCATGTTTAACTCCATGAATAACTTATGTTATTCTAAATGTCTATTGTTGATCAATCATATGTAAATATGGTTGAAATAAGACGAATCTGAGGGATTTGTTAAAATATACTTTGTATATTGAAGGAAGGTCCTGCAAAACTCACATGATATTCAAAAGATTGCATATCGGCCTTATCCCAACCGATATGATTGTACTTTATGGATCTTTTTAATTAAGTAAATCATGTATATGATAAACTTTATTTATCCTTAGACTTGAGACACAAGCCGAAATGGAGTGGATGGAGCCCATTTCTGTAAATAATGACTATTTTCAGAAGTGTTGTGAAATTCATGGATTACTCTTGTAGTCAAGATAAAATTTGTTCCTTCGAATTTGTTTTGAAGTATAATACTATTGGGCCCCTCGTAGGGTTGACACGATGTTTGTATGGCCATACCCAATATCGATCTGGATTACGTCCCAATGATTTGGTAATCTTGATCAATCGGAATATAACGAGAAACAGGAGAGTTAAATTATGGAATGACTAAGATCCATATCCATATTTATCACAGTATTTGAAATAAAAGGATAGTATAATGATAAATCATTAATTGTGCTTCATGAAACGCTAACCAATGTCATTATGTATTTTAATATATGTCCAATGTCATTACGTGTTTTAATATATGTCCAAGTGGGAGCTGTTAGTTTGCGAGCATATTTAATAGACGAGTGTCCGGTTCGAACTCGAGCCTATGGGATTGCACGCATTGCGTATGAGATTCAATTATAATAATTAATATATAATAGTTATATTTTAATTATTAAATCACAATAAATAGCTAACGGCTGTTAACTAACGGACATTAAATGTTAAATAAAGGGACTAAAGAGAAAATAGCCAAGAAGAAGGTTCTAGAACCCTCCCCTTGGGCTGCCGGTCGTATAAGAATCCGTAAGGGGAATCCTAATCAAACTTGGATTCTAAGTTATTCAACTATAAATACAATCCCTTGTGTTCATTAGTCGGTAATCTTGTGAAACCCTAGCTAGCCAATTTTCTCTTATTTCTCCCTCTTTTGTCTTAGTCGATTAATTACATAATCCTACAAAGGTTTTGTATTGACTTGGAACGAAACCAAAGTAATTGGTTAGTTATTGCGATCAAGAAACTAGCATTCTAACTGAATCACTATCAATACTTCTATGGGATAAGTGAACCATAAGGGAAAAACCAAACCTGATTTTTGACTTACGAACAATAAAATCACTAGGTAAATAGGAATCACATAAAGAATGTAAGTTTAAAGATGTGTGAAACAATATCGTCTCAAAATGAGTGCCTAAAAAATACTTGGAAATATGTAGAACAACATCCTAATGAAGTTTGTTAGGTGAAACAATAAATTCACTCACAACATGAACACAAGCAATATTAAAAGAAAAATGTTTTGTTTGCCTTAAACCTATCTAAAGTATGATTGTTGCATTTAAAATTAGTTGGTGAAAAATCATGAAAGATAAAGAAACTGCGACACTTATGAGAATATATTCATATAGCATATCTCTATTACATAATATGCAAAAATGTTTCAAAATACCTTTTAAAAATTAAATTTCAATCTTTTATTACCTTCTTGCACAAAAATTGTTGTCTTAAAATTAGCTTTGTTTTTAAAATTAGGGGCTTTTGCATATATATCCTTCCGAAAATGCAAAATTGCATATATATCAAAAGCATGCATAAAAACCATTGTATTATGTGCATAAAAAACTTGTACAAAGGATATATATATGCAATTATTCACTTTGGGAGGGATATATATGCATTTTTGCCTTAAAATTAATGTTGTTTCTAAAATTTTCCTATCTTTGCCATTTTTTTCTTTTCTTAGAGCATCTAGTCAATGTTACCACTGGTAAGCTCCAACAACTGATATATTCTTCTTGAGTAAAGATGGAACATAATAATTGTCATACTTTCCAACTCCTTCAAAACCACTAGATTCCTATAGAAGCTTCATTACATTCTTGGGATCTTGTGTTTCCGCCTTTTGGATCAAACGATTTACAGATTTGGGCCTTTTAATATTCTCTCTGCAAGCTCCATATCGTCATGAAGCTGCAAAACATTCTGGCGAAGATCTTTGTCTTCATCTGATTGTGCCTCAGGCTTTTTTACCTACACCATACCTGAGGCAAAGCATGGCCGTTAACCACCTCTAGCAATGGAAACAACACATGACACATATTACAAAGAAAATGAAGATCAACCATATCATGTTGCATGCCACCACAACTGTTTTCTGAAGTCCTATACAAATGCTCAGAATTAAGATTTTGATAAGCACCACTAGGATCAATTAAGATCGATAATAGTGTTTTACAAGAACTTGGTCAATCAAGAATTAAGAAGAGATCAACGAAAGCTCAATGTATTATCAATGGAGGATAGTTTGATATGAATTTGTTACAAATTGATAACAAAGAGATTACAGAGAGAATTTAAGAGAGAAACTGAATTATCAAAAGCTTAGAAATGAGATACAAGTGTTGGGTATTTAAAAGCATTTGGAAGGAAAGATGGTTGGAGTGTGTTGGTTGTTAACAGCTTCACACGTGCCAGGCACATGTGGGTTGACCTTCTATTGACTTAACTTTGGCACCTATCAATCCATCCCGCTTGAAATGATGCTTGTCCTCAAGCATCTAAGCATTCAAATTTAACAATAACCATCAGGTGAACTTAAGGCTCAAGTGCAGGGTTGAACTTCAGGTTCTGTGCACGTTCAGTGTTGGACTTTCATATTCAAGCTGAACTTAAGCTCTTACACCCTTTATATATATTCTTAGAACCACCTGAAATGAGAAGAACGTCAACTGAGTATGGCAACCATTTGATCCGATCAACATCTTCAGTATGTCCAACTTAGTAGTACCCACCACAAAAGTCGCAAAATAATCAGACCCCACTATTATTTCTAAAGTTTCATTGAGCTTAAAACCATTCTCAAATGAGTTATATCCATCAGCTTTCCTTAACTTCACAGAATGAGAAGAGAGTTGGTTAACTTCAAAGGAGAGTATGGCACGTGCACCTCACGTGTGTAGTAACACTTTCCACTGCTAGTACAAAGTTCCCACTGCTAATGTTAAACTTCCCACTGCTAGTGTTAAACTTCCCACTGCTAGTGATAACTAAACACTGCTAGTACCAATCAATTCCTATCAATATCCTCCCTTCTTCAAAACATTCTTGACCTCAAGAATGGAAATCAAAAGCTGGATACATAACATTTGTAAAATTATCGACGACATCTCATTGCAACCAACTTCTTCTACTTTTAAATCTTTAATCCCTTCCCACTCAGAAAACATGAATCATTAAGCATTAGTCTCTAGCTCTTCACAACCCTCAACAGCAGCCAAAGCTCCATAACATGACTCTTTTCCATTTCTTCTTCCTATTAGGCCATTTCCAAATGTCAAATTTCCACTTTCTGAACTTAACTGTGCATCTCATACCCTCCACTTTCTTTCTTGTAGGCCACTTCCATATGTCAAACTCCAAATAACCAAAATCATCATCATTCTTTTCAGCAGCTTCTTTATCACTCATATTTATTTTAACTTGTTCCGTACCTTCTTCCTGCTTATACCACTGATCATCACAAGTGAATGACTTATTAGAAGGACTATGAACATCAGATACATAAGTAGCCACATACAAACTTTTACACCCATTTGCCCAACCTTCAAAACACTTCTGATCACAGTATGTTCCCAACAGCAGGTCGCTTAAAATAAGATCATTATCCTCTTTACTCATATTTTGATCTACGCCATACGCATCTTTGTTTTGTACCAAGCCGCTACATTTACCTTTTACAACTTCCTTCCCTTTTGTATATTGTAAACAATTGTTCACTAAATTTTCTGGACATTCTTCCCTGCTATTGCTGGAAGCAACTCCAGTAGTCACTGAGTTCACCCCACTTGGTTCAATTCCCTGATCTTTCCCATCCTCTTCGAAATTCACCACTCCATTGACATTCACTCTTCTTGACTCATGCACTTCGAATTCACTACTTTTCCCCACCTCATCAAGAACTTTAACACCCATTACATAATTTTCAAGACGAGGAACACCCATTCGCACTTCTTGAATCTTGTCGAGATTAGACCCATTTTCCATCTCAATTGATTCTTTCATAGTTTCAACCACAACACCATCAACTAATCCCTTTCCCCCCTCAACTGATGCTTCAACAGCTTCAACCACAACATCATCAACTAATCCATTTGTCATACCAACTGATTCTTTAACACTTGGAGAAGATATACATGATTGATTCCTATTTAAATTGCTATCAACTTCTTCCCACATTGCCAAAAAAATACGCTCTCCAAAGGCATTTGGGATTGCCTTTCTAACCACATTTCCAATTTTCGGATGCAACCCCTCAATGAAAAGATCAACAAAATGCATTTCATCCGAACCCATATCACTTAAAAAACTCTCAATACCAAACAAAGACATAAACGCATTTGCATATTCCAAAATAGTACCTTCTTGTTTAAGAGTTTTCTTAATTGGCATTTCCTCAAACACCTTACATGCATCTTTATTTTCCTCAAATGTCATCTCTTTATTAGTATCATTAATTGTCAAATCATTCCCAGTATACAAATTGCTATATGAATTTTGAAGTTGTGGATCATTACCTTGTAATTTTGGGAACTCCACTCCAGGCAACTCACCGTACTGATTTTGCCAAAATTGTCTCACCCTTTGTTCCATGGATTGTCTCAATTCAACCAGTGCTTCATCTACATATCTTATAATATTCTCATCTACCCCATTTTCAGAGTTATTACCCACCAAAGATCTTGTAGAAGGAGCCATTTGTAACCAACAATCAAGAATCAAGAAGCAAGAATCTTGATTTGAACCGAAATTCAAGTGACCGGAATACAAACTGAATTGATCAGTTAATAACAGATTTTGGCGGAAAATGTGAACGGAATTTGTTGCAATGAGACCTCACAAGGAAAGGTCTCTGATACCAATTGATAAGCACCACTAGGATCAATTAAGATCGATAATAGTGTTTTACAAGAACTTGGTCAATCAAGAATTAAGAAGAGATCAACGAAAGCTCAATGTATTATCAATGGAGGATAGTTTGATATGAATTTGTTACAAAATGATAACAAAGAGATTACAGAGAGAATTTAAGAGAGAAACTGAATTATCAAAAGCTTAGAAATGAGATACAAGTGCTGGGTATTTAAAAGCATTTGGAAGGAAAGATGGTTGGAGTGTGTTGGTTGTTAACAGCTTCACACGTGCCAGGCACATGTGGGTTGACCTTCTGTTGACTTAACTTTGGCACCTATCAGATTTTTGAACTTTGGGTGACATTCTTTAAATTGCGGCTACTGGTTAAGGTGTGCTATTATGTTTCCAGTCAGATAACTTTTGAGTCCGATACTTCTCTACTTTAAAGACCTTAATATTGTTCCAAATCCACTTTTCAGACAACTTAAAGCTTAAGTCTACAAAATATCTGCAAAGTGGGGCAATTGTACCAACTATAACTCCAATAGTTTGTATACCGAGAATCACTAACGTTGACCACCTGTAATTCGACTTATAGTCCCTTGTATTTACACCTACAGTCAAAACCAAAAGTAAAAGATATATCATATATGACAGTGCTAGCAGCGCAAATTTCCCCAGAAGCAGAGGTTGTAGCAAGAAACTGAATGGACTTCGAAATATTTTTGTTTGTGTTATATACGGAGTAATACTTGATGCAAAAAGAGGAGAGTACACACGGTCACTTTCTAAATGCAAATAGCACAGAGTTAAGGACTTGGTCACGCGAACTTGTCAAGCTTACAAATTAGCTAGACACCAAAAGTGACATATAGAGGAGAGTACATACGGTCACTTTCTAAATGCAAATAGCGCAGAGTTCTTGAAGGAGCAGTGTATCTATTTTTTTATTGGCAGTAAACAAGTATATACTTTATTAATTGATGTACTGACGAGAAGCTATATATTACATTATACACCACAAAAACCCACAACAAACAGAAGCCCCTGTTACAGTTAATTTATTCATTCAAAACATGATAGAAGTTGTATCAAATAAAACCACAGTGAAGCAAGTAAAAAAAAAATACTATCTGCTGTTGAAAACAGAAAATTGATGATAAATCTATAAGAAAGTACTTTGATACTCCGAAAAAAATTAGGGGTTTGGTGGAAATGGATAAATTAAGTAAGCACGCCGCCAGTTCTCTATAAACGCCAACTCCTCTGGATTCAAGTTTGTAATTTCTCGATCATTAAGGGTGTTTATTATCTGTGTAGTCTCACCGAGAAGTTTGGCTGCAGCAAGTACACTAGCCTCCCTTTTCTTTATAACACTTTCGTGACATTTCATTGCAATGACCAGGGGAAGGTTAGTGAGACAAGCAGCCAATATGTAAGAAATCATTGATGATAATCTCGTGAATAGGTCCTCTTGGCTAACCTCTTCAATGTTGCCTTGGTTCAAAAGCAAGAGTGTTTGGGTTATACGATACATTGAATTGGCACAAATAGCCCTTTCATTTGAGCCATCAATGTCCATAGCCTCCGACTCCGTGACCACGTTTTGAGCTTCATCCCTGAACCATTCAAGAATTTGTCCTGCTTTGTTCACTTCAGGAGCATGGTTCTGCAACTTTTTTCCTAACCATCTGTCATAGAATTCAACTTCTAGCCACAACATTTTAGCTGCCTTTTGAATTCTAACATAGTCATTAGTAGTATTGAGGCTGTCTTCCACAAGTTTGACATATGCAAGACCTTCGCTCACACTAATTAGCAACCTATCAACTCGGTCATTCTGGATTTCCGGAAGAGAAATGGCGATGGTTGTCAGAGTTACCAACGGTAAGCTCCAACAATCGAGATATTCCACAGCATTTAAACATGGAACATGAAGGCTGTCATACTCTCCAATTCCTGAAAAACCATTAGATTGCACTAGAAGATTCATAAGATTATTGGGTTGGTGATTTTCAGCATTTACGATGACGAGGTTGACAGATTTTGTAATGTTTTTCAGTGTTTTCTCAGCAAGCTCCATATCGTCTTGAAGTTGCAAAATATACTGGCGAAGATCTATATTTTGTTCTGGTTGCTGAGGATTTTGTACCACCGGAATGCCTGAGGCAACAAGCATGGCCTTTAATGACTTCTAACAATGAAAACATAGCATGCCACAGATTACAAACAGAAGGTAGAACAACCCTAATATCTTGCATGCTACTACAACTGTCTTTTGAATTCCTATACCAAAGCTGAGAACTATGATTTTCAAATTATGGATGACAATCTTGCATTTGCGGCTATGGGATGAGAATGATATGCTATTTTGTTTCCAATCAGATAACTTCTGAGTCCAGTATTTTTCTACCTTAAATACGTTGATGTGGTTCCAAATCCATCTCTTGGTCGGCTTAAAGCTTAAGTCCGCAAAACATCTAAAAAGGGGGGCAATTGTACCAAGGATCACTCCGATAGATTGTATTATCAAAATCACTAGCATTGACCACATGTAATCCGAATTAAGGTCCATTGGACAACATACACGGAAAGTGACATACACAACAAGAATGTGAATGACAGTGCCAGAAGCACATATTACCCCAGAAGCAGAGCTTGTGGCATGGCAAGCTGATATAAATTGGGGGCTCCCAGTTCCTGCCATAATCCAGTAGTTGCTCACATGCTGCTTTAAATTCTCAACAGTTAATCTTTCTGGTGGTAAGTCTGTTAGAGCTGTATCGTGACCTGCCTGATATTTCAATTCTAGAATCTGTTTGGACTTTAGTATCACTAAAGAAGAACATGCATGTATGATCAGCAACATGAGTAACATAACTACATAAAAGGTGGCTATGTCATTATGCATAGATGTGTACGCTTATAGAGCATTACCATCAGAAAACACCACAAGAAAGTATGAAAGAACACCCGTATTTATTTGAATGCAAACATTCACGACCAAGGTAATTACCAAAACACCTAAAGCTATGATGTTTGTGACAAGTTCCTTGCTGTTCATTTTAGCTAGAGAAGGCAATAAATTGGTCATCATGGTGCACATAAACGCCATGCTTCCGAGCTTCGTAACATGATCTACATTACTTGGCATTGAATTATTTAGATCTATAGGCAGCTTCATTGCAACAACTATCACAAAGAGAGAAGCAGCATTCAGAGTAAAATATTTACATGGAAACCATAGTTTTCTGTTGTGGAAACCATGTAATAAATCAGCAACCATAGCAAAGACGCATATAAGGGAAGCTAACACGATATAAATCCCAATCCATAGCATAGGTTCACTAAACCTGTTTTCCTGATCTGACTCGTCTATTAACAAGATGTAATTCATAAAAGAAGATATTAAATCTTGTGGAATGTTGCTATAAGACTTCAGTTGGTTCACAAGATGGACATACTGATCAGCTAACTTGGAAACCATTCTATGTTTTCTTAAAGAGGGACACAATTAGCTATAAATAAAAGGGGGTCTAGGAGATGGTGTAGAATTGTAGATTACGGACTGATTGGTGAGGATTTGTGTTGATGAAGACTTAAAAGATTGAAGTGCATGTATTTCAAACCAGATACTCCGTAAATGGATTGGCCAGAAATGTGCAAAAATCTTAGGTAAGAAGTGAAGAAGATGAAATAAACAAACTTCTATCTAAGAGTCGTATAAAACTGTCACATCAATTAGCATGTCAACCATCTGACTTTGCCTTATTCATCCTTTGGTTTAAGATTATATTTTGGCGATTAATTTAATTGAAACTACAGCTATTATGCCAGTTAATGAATATATTAAGTTTCATACTTGGTGGTTCCATGTACAATATCAAAGTATAATTTCTAAGACGGTGTATATTATGCTCAGGGTATGAGTTTTTTTAGGAACACTTGCACTTGTTCGTTGTATATATACAAAGATTTTCCTAAGATATTTTTTTGTTTATTTATATATGTATTACGTAAACAAAACTCGTTTCTTGTTATCGTACAAGAAACTGAAGTAAATTTCCAGTTACTTTCCTGTAATTTGGATGGAGATCACTCTCATTGCGAGTTAGATATCAAACTAACATCAGGATCAGTGTCATGTGGTTGTTAAGCTGTCAATTTAATCAACAAGTCAACCTTATGACCTTGCCTTATCCTTTATGACGATCCAAAACATCTCGTTGGTTTTCCTTTTAGTTTAACCATAATTTTTTTTTGCACTGCAAAAGAAAAAAAATAAAAATAAAGGAAAACTTTATCACAAATTCTCATGATCATATATCAATAAGCTCGCTACTGTCAAGTTAATATGCTGACCTATATATTCTTTTTACTTCCAATTGAATAACTAGAATAGACTTTCAGAATTGAGATAACTTTTTTTTTAGTTGTATAATAATCAACCAATCATGCCTCAGATAGTTTGTAAAATTTCGACCACATTATAGTTTACCGTACCATAGAAAAGAGTACAAATAATAAGAATCGGTTAAGGACTTGGTTACGCGAACTTGTCAAGCTTACAAATTAACGAGAAGCTACGGTCACTTTCTAAATGCAAATGGCACAGTTCTTGAAGAAGCAGTGTATCTATTTTGTTTATTGGCAGTAAATAAAGGATATACTTTATTAATTGATGTTTTTTTTTTGGATGGCGGAGATTTATTAGACACATGCTAGTAAGAAGCTAGCATGAACAAAACAAGAAAAGATTACAAATGAATACAAAGAACACTCGGATTGCAACACCAATCAATCCAAGAAATACTACAAAACTTAGCTCTATGTTTTATCCAAAGATAAGATGTCGCAATTATGTCGTCAATGATTTTCATCTTATTAACCTTAACCGCCTGAAAAACAAATAGATTCAGAGCCCTCCATATCCACCTTATAGCACATAAAACCACAACATGAAAAAAGAACTTGTTCACCGAGATTCAAATCACCATCATCAGCCATATCAATAATATATTAATATTTTAGGCTCTATCTAGAGGGATCACATCCATCCCCACCATTTACGAATCAAATCCCAAATATTCCCAGATAAGGAACAAAGAACAAAAATGTGATGTTCATCTTCAATGTTTTCCTCACAAAATGGACATAAAATAGAGTGAAGGTCGATTCCTCTTTTATCAAGATTGGCTCTCATTGGAAGCCTATAATTTTGAATCCTCCATGCCAAAATATTGATTTTACCGGCAATAAGATTATTCCAACGAAGTTTGGTACCTGTTTGCCCCCAACAACTTGGAAGCAATAATATAATTGCTCGTAAAGCAGAAACGGAGAACTCACCTTATTGATCAAGAGACCAACACCAAGAATCTTTATTTGAAGAATAAATAATACTTGAAATTTCATGTTGAAGATTATTAAATTCACATTCTTCTCTACTACCTGACCTTATTGGCCTACGCCACGTCCAAATAACCCGTGAATAACAAGAAACCAAACCCACTAGCTTTTGATTCACATGACAACTTTGGTCTCTTTCTAAAGCGAAAAGACGCACACATTTTTCACAAAAGGTCGTGTTACCGCTCCAAATGTCTGTCCAAAATATTGTTTCTTCACATGAGCCAATCTTCTTATGAAATGAAGATGAAAAAGATATATCAATTTTTGCAAATTCATTTCCAATACAAACAATCTTTCCCCAAGCACCACGAGAGCCACCATCACTTACAACACCTAATTTTCCATCTGGATCATGAAAAGAACAAATAACTTTCTTTCAAAGGGGATTCTTTTCCGTTTTGAAGTGCCACCACCATTTAGCCAAAAGAGACTAGTTGAGAGCTTTGAGACTTCCAATATCTAGCCCACCAAATTCAGAAGACGAGAGAACTTTATCCTATGCAATCCAAGAAATCTTTCGAGAACCACCCCCGCCTCCACCCCCAAAAAATCGTCTTCTAATTCCTTCCAAGACCTTAATTACTTTTAAAGGGGCTTTAAATAGAGAAAAATAGTACAAAGGAAGACTTCCTAAGACTGATTTTGACTAAAGTTAAACGGCCTCCATATGAAACATTTTTTGCTTTCCAAGAAGATAACTTATCTCTAAAACAATCAATAATAGGTTGCCAATGAATAGATCTCGACATGGAAGCTCCAACACGAAGGCCTAAATATGTGAAAGGAAATGAAGATGGCTCACAAACAAGTTTTCTAGCCAAGACTGAAACTTCATTACCTAGAACCCCGTGATACGCCCCGGGCTTTATGTTATGTTATATTTATTTAGGATATGTCTTTGTGTCGCATTAAGAAAGTGTCATTGTTAATATATGTCTTTATGTTTGGCTTGTTTTACAAGCTAGGGTTATTCGGTTATATATACCGAATCATTGTTATGAATGAATCAATCAAGTTTAAGATCAATAATTCTCTAGTTCTTCTGTTATATTTCTTAAGGAGCTCGCACACGCTTGAAGTGAGAGCTTTGAGACTTCCAATATCTAGCCCACCCCTAACACTGTTCACGGGACTGTTCATATGTACTATTCACCAGTATTGTTCATCCGAAGTACTATTCATCAGGTACCGTTCATCGCGGCAAGCCCAGATTTGGCTATGGGCCACATGGGCGACGGCCCAGGGGCAACCCAAGAGTGGGGGGCATCATTCTATAAGTCTATGTTTAGTTATGCTATATTCATTTAAAGGCCAAGTTAATATAAAGCCCGCCCAAGTTAATATAAAGCCCACCCTACACTAATGAATGAGTAGCTCAAAACTGGTTCAGTAAAAAGAACGAAGGATCATTATATGACTAATTCAAAGCTCATTTTAATTGACATTGAACCTACATACTAACGTACACAATATATGACTTATTCAAATTAGGATCGCTAAAAAAGAACGAAACAAGCGAACAACTACACGACAGTTTTAAAAGGGTACCATTTACAAATCACTATCATACCATCACATACATAGAGACGATTTATGAATTGTGGTTACAGTTTTAAGAGTCGAATTCAAAACAATTAGGGCATCAAACGAATTAAGCGACGATCTTTTCTTCTCTTCATCAATTTGATCAGGTGATATGTTCCGTGTTTATTATTTTTGCTTTTGTAGAGTATTAGATAATTTACCCTCTATTTTGTCATATTGTGTCGTTCACAACCGTCATGTGCTCAAAATAAGAAACGAAAAAAAAAAACCAACAAGAATTAGAGCGACTTTAATCCGATTCTATAGATGGGTATGTAATTAGAATGAAAAAAATAATAATTAAGTTGAAGAAAATAATGACGAGGTTAACGTTAATATAGATAATGAAAATCCTATATATAATGAAAACCTATAAAATGATAAGGTTAACACGAATGATGATAATGAAAATCTTAAAAACAATGAAAATTCATAAACTAATGAGGTTAATGTTAGTGACGATGATAAAATCCTAATAATAAAAATCACGAAAGTCCTCAAGATTGTTATGTTGACGGAGTTGATCACAATATTTTTGAAGTAAGAGTTTGGGATGGTTTTAGAAATAGTTACTTGTAAGCAAAGGAGCTGAACGGGTTAGCGATTGTGAGTATTGAAAGTAGTTTTGTTTAGCAAATGTTAACTATGACCAAATAATTGATGATTTTGCTTAAAAAATGCACGAAGACACCGATTTAGGTGATCAATGTTGTTGAACTTGTATTCAGAGTTTATCTCCTCATATTGTAACGTTTTATTTCATGAATAAAAATCGGCGTGGGGATGAGCCACCTGGCTTGACCAAGTTCCAAACCCCTAAAAGAAAATGTGTTGTTTATTTATAAGGGGCATATTTCACGCTGCTCGCCCAGGGCATCCGAAAACTCAGGACCGGCCCTGCATCGCGGGTACTATTCATAAAAAAATTGAGTTATTAATCGCTTAAGTATTATTCATGGCATGAGGCGGCAACGATCAGGACGCGGAATATGCACTCTCTAAACTCTTGCAAATAGGTACGGTGGCCGAATATGAGAACGAGTTTGTGGTACTAGCAAATCGAGTAACATGGATCTCTGAATCTTTACTTACATTGTTTTATATCTCCGGACTTAAACTGACGTTACAAATAGAACTGTTGAGGGCAAGGCCTACAACTTTAGAAGAAGCCTTTTCCTTAGCCCATTTAGTTTTGAGGCAATTGAAGAGAAGGAGAAAGAGCATATAATTAAAAAGAAATCAGATACCATTCCATCGTTACAAAGTGCATTCGCTTCACCTGAGATTAAAAGGTCGTTAGATGCTGATGAATATATTGGTGTTGATGTGGTTAATAACGCGATAGATGGTGTTTTTGATATTGGTGGGAGTAATGAAGTTCATACCAAGTTTGAAGAATTTTCAGAAAATAAGAAAGGTATGAAAGTGATTGTTGTGGGTGGTCGTGAATTTGATGGTCATTTTGGTGAAATAAATTTGAATTTAAGTGAGGGATTAGCGTACAACAGGGTTAGTCCTATACGCACTTCTTTGGTGGCTCATGAAAGTCCACGGGTTCGCCAACTATGGAAGGAATTGGTATTGGTGATGCTCACGGGCTAATGGATAATGGACGCAACCATAAATTTGTTCAACCAAATGTGTGGAAATGGATATCGGACTCTCAATCAGCATATTCTTCGTATCACCTTGAGGGCAAGGTGATTTTTGAAGGAGTGGGGAGTGTTACGGCATGGGTAGCGGAAGGCAGAAGAATGGTGTTGTGTTATGTCCAAGGTAGTGGAAGGCGGAAGAGGAAAAAGGTGTTCGTTGCGGTAGCGGAAGGCAGGAGAACTACGAGAGTGGAAGATAGGACTAGGCTTAGGATTAGGATATGGGATCCAGGAATCAAGAGAAAATTTTCAAGACCACACCTTGAGGACAAGGTGATTTCGAAGGAGTGGGGAATGATACGTCCCGGGTTTTATGTTATGTTATATTTATTTAGGATATGTCTTTGTGTCGTATTAGAAAAGTGTCATTGTTAAGATATGTCTTTATGTTTGGCTTGTTTTACAAGCTAGGGTTATTCGATTATATATACCGAATCATTGTTATGAATGAATCAATCAAGTTTAAGATCAATAATTCTCTAGTTATTCTCTTATATTTCTTAAGGAGCTCGCACACGCTTGAAGTGGTGCCTTATCCGATACAACCCCTAACAGGGTCGTATCACCCCGACACCAAAAAGTTTACCTTTTTTCAAGTTTAATTTCAGCCCGGAAAAGAGATAAAAACATCTAAGAGATTAGGTTTTGGGCATTTTCTTGAGACCATTCACCCATAAAAATAACATCATCGGTGAACTAAAGATGAGAAAGAAAAAGCTTGGAGCTTGGAATTTTAATACCATTATATCTAACTTTAGTCATGGCTTCTAACATAGCAACACGCAATCCTTCAGCAGCGATAATAAACAAAAATGGTGACAAGATGTCACCTTGTCTAACCCCTCTTTTTAATTGAAATTCTTTAGTTGGAAAACCATTAACTAAAACCAAAGTGAAAGCCGAGTTTAAACAACCTCGAATCCATTTATGCTAAATAGCACCAAAACCCATTTGAAGCATCGTTATCAAGGAAATCCCAATCTAAAGAGTCAAATGCTTTTTCGAAGTCAACATTAAAAATTCGACATTTTTTTGTTTTTCTTTTTAACCCATGAGATGACTTCCTTTAAAATCAAAGGACCATCAAGAATATGCATACCTTCCACATATGCGGTTTGAACCTCACTAATTACCGAAGAGATCACATTTGTTAATCTCAATGGTAAGATTTTAGCAATGATCTTATATAGGCACCCAATGAGGGTCATAGGCCTATAATCGACAAGTAAGATAGGATCACGGACCTTAGGAAGTAAGGAGATAAAAGATGAATCACACCCCTTATGAATAGTCCCAGCTTCATGAAAATGCATCACAAACTTAGTGATATCAGGACAGAGCAAATCCCAAAATTTCTTGATAAAATTAAACGTAAAACCATCGGGACTCGGTGATTTGTCATTACCACATTCCCAAACCGCTATCTTTATTTCCTCAACCCTAAAAGGAGACTTTGAGCATCTGAAAGTTTCTTGAAAAAATTGCTCACCAAGAGGTCTAGAAAAAGAGTCTTACTTGAACTTACAAGAAAAGAAATCAAATATCTCATCTTTAATAAGAGAAGGATTTAAACCACCAATGTGTAGACCATGTAGACGATTTCGCCTCTTTCTATGATTAATGTAACCATGAAATAAGCTAGAGTATTCGTCCCCTTCCTTAACCCATCTCACTTTAGCTTTGATTTAAATCCGAGATTCTTTCTTGGTCACCTTGTAAAAGTTGATATTTAAGAGTGCATCTATCAAATCTCTTGGCTTGATTAAGGGGGCAAGTTTCCGATTTGAGATCATAAGTATCAAGTTGTTGTTGCAAGTCTGTAACCTTTTCTTTTAATTTTGTCATTTTCAACCTTCCTCCACTCTTTTACTGCAAATTTCAAAGCTTTCAATTTCTTCAACAAACTCACATCATGCCTATCATCCAGATCGTCCTTACTCCAAGTAGAAAAGACAATGGTTTGGAGCTCTACATGATTAAGCCAAGAATTAAAGAATTTAAAAGGGCATAGACCAAAATCTGAAGATGAAGTAGAAAGGATCAATGGGCAATGATCACAAAACTCACTTGGAAGAGCAATGACATGAGCATTTGACCAAATCTCAGCAAACGAAGAAGAGGCAAAAAATCTATCTATTTTGCTAAGCTTCCACGCATCACTGTTGATGTATGTGAACTTTTTCCCACCAATTTGAAAGTCCATGACATCAGAGTCATGAATAAAATTATTAAAATTTGCAGCCAAGGATGGATAAAATGTAGAACCCATTCTTTCCTCCGAAAATCAAACTTCATTGAAATCACCAAGAAAATCCAAATCCCGTCAATCGACCATCTGAGCTTCCATAAATTCTTCCATTGAGATAACTTAGACTAGATGAGGAGCATAGATATTAACTAGAATGCATAAATCATCAACCCATTTCCATTTACCAATTATAGCCAAAAATCCATCTCTTTGAATGATGTTTATTTTGACAAAAATATCAGGATTCCAAACACTAATCAATCCACCTGATTTTCCTTTAGCATTTAGAGAAGCAAAATCACAACGGTTCGAATGCCATACTGAGAGAATGGAAAATTTGTTGATATCATCAAGCATAGATTCTTGAATACCCAAAAAAAGAATATGATTTTCCCAGCACAACCTACTAATCCATTGAGTTTTAGAGGAACACCTAACACCTCGACAATTAATTGATGAAACATTCAATGGTAAACAGTAGGAACACCATTACATTATACTAACGAGAAGCTATATATTCCATTATACTTTCACCAAAAAATCCACAATAAAACACAAGCCCCTGTTACAGCGAACAGTTTACTAGAGGGCTAGCAAAACAGCAACTTAATATAATTCATTAGGATTGTCCTTCGAGGTCTATGAGACTTGTAAGCTGATTGCAAGTATTGTTTTATTAATATAATTCACCATTTCACCAAAAAAATATCAATATCTTAATTCATACATTCAGTAACTGAAAGAAGTGGTATCAGAGAAAACCACAGGGAAGCAAATAAAAAAAAATGCAATATCTGCTGCTGAAAAAAACAAAAACAAATTGATGATAAATTTGTAAGAAAGTACTTTGATACTTCGAAAAAAATTAGGGGTTTGGTGGAAATGGATAAATTAAGTAAGCACGCCGCCAGTTCTCTATAAACGCCAACTCCTCTGGATTCAAGTTTGGAATTTCGCGATCATTAAGGGTGTTTATTATCTGTGTAGTCTCACCGAGAAGTTGGGCTGCAGCAAGTACACTCGCCTCCCTTTTCTCTATAACACTTTCGTGACATTTCATTGCAATGACTAGGGGCAAGTTAGTGAGACAAGCAGCCAATATGTCAGAAATAAAAGCAACATTGTTTGGGTTATACGATACATTGAATTGGCACAAATAGCCATTTCATGTGAGTTATCAATGTCCATAGCCTCCGCCTCCGTGACCACGTTTTGAGCTTCATCCCTAAACCATTCAAGAATTTGTCCTGCTCTGTTCACTTCAGGAGCATGGTTCTGCAACTTTTTACCTAACCATCTGTTGTAGAATGCAACTTCTAGCCACAACATTTTAGCTGCCTTTTGAATTCTAACATAGTCATTAGTAGTATTGAGGTTGTCTTCCACAAGTTTGACATATGCAAGACCTTCGCTCACACTGATTAGCAACCTATCAACTCGGTCATTTTGGATTTCCAGAAGAGAAATGGCGATGGTTGTCAGAGTTACCAACGGTAAGCTCCAAGTGTCGAGATATTCCACAGCAGTTAAAGGTGGAACATGAAGTCTGTCATACTCTCCAACTCCTGCAAAACCATTAGATTGTACTAGAAGATTCATAAGATAATTGGGTTGGTGATTTTCAGCATTTACGATGACGAAGTTGACAGATTTTGTAATGTTTTTCAATGTTTTCTCAGCAAGCTCCATATCGTCTTGAAGTTGCAAAACATGTGAGCAGATAATCTCGCCCCATTGCTTCATCCATAAAGACAGAAAGTTTAAGGGCCAAAGTTGCCCATTTCAAACATTTAAACCGCCAAGCAGTTATTATGGTTAGATTAGTTATGTTAGTTATTGCAGAACCATCATGTCGTTTGGAAGTACCCATTCGATATCTATATATAGATGGAACATGTAAAGAATTTCGATAGAGAACATATTGACAAGTTATTCATATCATTTGCAATTTCGTTATAATCTGTTTTACTCATATTGGGACCAACATTTGGCATCAAGAGCCTGCCTGTATATACTCGTTACACCGAATACCACAAGAAATCTGAAACCAGAAACCAATACCTATTATTAACGAGTACCATCAGAAACCAGAAACTTTTGAACGAAGAAGAAGGAACCAAACAGACGCGCTGAAACTTTTGTTTCAGGAAGAAGAAGAAGAAAGACGCAACGTATTCATTGAACCATACGCTGCCTGGATAACTTGATAACGCAAGGAAAGTAGTGCACGACCATACTTGTGTAGAAATTGCATTCGACAAGCCACCAAACTGTGGTGACTTGATACACACGTTACTTCGGTATTTGATTTCGGAACGCAGCAAGTAAGACAAAATCTTGTTATACTCGTTATTTCTGTAAATCATACAACAAAAAAAACAAACATATTGTTTGTCGAGACAAAAAAAAAGGAGAAGAAGACGTACGTGTGAAAAAAAAGGACGTTGCTTGGATTGAAGAAGAAGGGTATACCGAACCAGAAAACATATCGAACTGTTTTTGGAAAAACGCTCGCAATACAAAAGAGAGACAACAACAGGAGCATCCTGATCATTTGCTCGCAAGGATACCGTTGGTATTTCTGTAGGTTTTTGTAGATACGGTGTGAAATAAAAAGAAGAGGTATTGTTTGAACGCGGACAAGCAACGAGGGCAACAAGGACATCACTTGTTGACATACGACCGTCGAATAAAACTTGGAGATAAAAGAAGCAAGTTCGACATAAAAGAGTTCGAGACTTGGAGATAAAAGAAGCAAGTTCGACACAAAAATCCGAGACTTGGAGATAAAGGAAGCAAGTTAACAAAAGAAAGGACAACGTGATTCAAGGGAAAGAAAAACATAGTTGGTATATTCTAGTGCCGACAAGAAGGGAAACGCGAGTGACAAATACAGGTCACACGAAAAATCTTAAACTTTTGGATTTCCTTTCATATTTATAGTATAGATATTTAGTTTATACAATTAGAAATCCATAGTTCCATATTAGGATTCCCGGATAACTATTTCTGTTCCCGTAGTATTAAGTGATACCACTAGTTAGAAATCCCTATACGAAGTAGAAAGTGAAGATCATAAGCACCATCAAAATGCCCGGTGACAACGCAAGTGGCAGTAACACTGCACCAAAACCCGTAACCCCTATGACACAGTATCAATGCCCAAAACTCAAAACCACAAACTACACAGTTTGGACTATACAAATTAAGGTGATACTAGAAGCACAAGGCTTATGGGAAACAATAGAACCTAAGGTTGATACACAATTAGATGTTAAGAAGGATAAGGCAACAACCGCCTTCTTATATCAAGCGTTAACCGAAGATGTGATCTTACAAGTAGCAAGTTGCAAAACAACAAAAGAATTATGGGATTCGTTGAAAAAGAGACACGTTGGAGAAGAAAAGGTGCAACAAGCACGATTACAATCACTGATGATTGGATTTCAGACTCTTCAGATGAAGGAGGATGAAACGGTGGATGCATTTACAGCCAAATTAAACGGCTATGCCACGAAGGCAACAGAATTAGGAAAGACATTGGATGAATCACTTTTAGTACGAAAACTATTAGACTCCACACCAGATAGGTTCATTCAAATAGTAGCATCCATAGAACAGACGAATGATCTCGATGACATTACGTTAGATGAGATCGCTGGAAAGCTTAAGGCATTCGAGGAGAGAATAAAACTCCGAAAGGGAGGACAAGTAGATAGCCAGGACAACTTATTATTCGCACAAGGCGAACACTCTAGAAATAAGAAACGATTTACCAAATATAGAGGTAGATCAAACCATTCACGAGGAAACTGGCAGAATAAGGGAAATAGAAACAACTCGAATGGAGGAAACTCATCCCACTCGGTCAATAATGGAAAACAAGGATGGGATAAGAGCAAAATCACATGCTATAATTGTGGAAAACTCGGACATTACAAGAAGAATTGTAGAAGTCCACCAACAACTCAAGAACAATCAAACCTTATCTTAGAAGACGATGAACCATCATTACTAATGGCTACACACGAAACTGGAGAAATCTTGTTAAATGAAGAACAAGTACAACCCCAAAAATATGCTACAACAGATGCTAGCATATGGTATTTAGATAATGGTGCAAGTAACCATATGTCAGGCACCAAAGGCCATTTTAAAGATATTGACGAAAACATCACTGGACGTGTTCGTTTCGGAGATGGATCGTATGTAGAGATAAAGGGTAGAGGTTCAATACTATTAGGATGTAGAAACTTACAACAGAAGATGATTTCGGATGTTTACTACATTCCAAACCTCAAGAGCAACATACTTAGTCTAGGACAACTTACCGAAATAGGTTGCAAAATCATAATGGATGGAAATTTACTGACTTTGTATGATAAGAACAAGAAGTTGTTGATGAAGGTAGAACGATCTAAGAATCGACTTTACAGTATTAGATTACATATAGTAGCACCTATATGTCTCTTAGCAAACGTAGATGACCAAGCATGGTTATGGCATGCTAGATTAGGTCACCTGAACTTTGATGCAATAGATAAGATGACAAGGAAAGGTTTAGTAGATGGAATACCAAGAATAAAGCATGCAGGACAAATCTGTGACGCATGTTTATTAGGAAAACACATCAGAACACCATTTCCAAACCAAGCTAAATTCATATCAAAGAACCCATTGGACTTAGTATATGGAGATCTTTGTGGTCCCATAAGTCCAACAACATACTCCAGAAAAAAGCTCATCTTCTTATTAGTCGATGACTGCACTCGTTTTATGTGGGATTACTTTCTAAACTCGAAAGATCAAGCGTTTAGCACATTCAAGGAATTTAGACACCAGATCGAATCAAAGTTGAAGTTAAAAATCAAGATGCTAAGAACTGATAGAGGAGGTGAATTTACATCACATGAATTCACCAAATACTGTAAGGAAAATGGAATAGAGAGACAATTGATAGCACCATACTCACCTCAAAAAATGGTGTAATAGAGAGGAGAAATAGAACAGTGTTATCAACAACTAGGAGTATGATGAAAGCGATGAAGTTACCCTTAACTTTTTGGGCGGAAGCAGTAAGGCACGCCATTTACATACTCAACAGGGTACCGACGAAAGCCCTGGAAGATAAAACACCATATGAAGCCCTCTACAACAGAAAACCAAACCTAGAATACCTAAGAATATTCGGATGCACAGCTTATGCTAAGGTTACGATACCTCACTTGAAGAAGTTAGATGATAGAAGCATTCCAATGATTCACTTAGGAGTTGAAGAAGGATCAAAAGCATGTAGGCTATATGATCCAGTAGGAAAGAAGAAACATGTTAGTAGGGATGTAAAGTTTATGGAAACGAAATCGTGGGATTGGAATAATAATGAAGAGGATACGAGTACTGAAGATACGTTTTGGACTAGCTTTGTAATAGATGGAGTTGACTATGATAATCCTACGCCAGTCAACATAGAAAACACTGACAACACGTATCAAGAACAAGAACCTATACCAGATCCACCCTCACCAATCACACCACCATCATACACTTACAACCCTAACTCAGAAGATGAAGAAAGAGCTACTATAAGCTCATTAGAAAGCTCAGATCCAAGATTTGATCATAGACCTATACAAGGTTTAAAGGATATTACGGAAATTTACCAAACTGCACGTGAAGTAGAAGCGCCAAGCTTATTCTTTACAGAAGAAGAACCCCGTAATTACAAGGAAGCATCAAAAGATGAGAAGTGGATTGAGGCCATGGAAATTGAATTAGATTCAATTAACAAAAAAACACATGGACCATTACCACATTGCCCGAAAACCAGAAGGCAATAGGACTCAAATGGGTTTATAAAACCAAGAGAGATGCACAAGGAAGGATCATAAAGTATAAAGCTAGATTAGTAGCAAAAGGTTATGTACAAGAACAGGGAATAGACTTCGATGAAGTGTTTGCACCAGTTGCTAGGATAGAGAAAGTTCGATTGATATTAGCGCTAGCAGCATATCATGGATGGCAAGTACACCACTTAGATGTAAAATCAGCATTTTTACATGGAGAATTGAAGGAAGAAGTCTATGTTACACAACCTGAAGGTTTCATTCAACAAGGAAACTTAGGAAAAGTCTACAAGCTAACTAAAGCTTTGTATGGCTTAAGACAAGCACCAAGAGCTTGGAACGTGAAGCTTGACCAAACATTAAAGTCATTAGACTTTAAGAAATGTAATCTCGAACAAGCGATCTACACAAAGAGAAGCAAGACTTCTACACTTATCGTTGGATTATATGTAGATGATTTAATAATCACAGGCACTCCAAAGAAGGAAGTACCTTGGGATAGAAGTTACACATACAGGAGGAGAGATTACAATCAAGCAAACTGGATACATTAACAAGATCTTAAAAGAGACAAGCATGACGGACAGTAATGACACGAAAACACCGATGGATCCCGGCACTAAGTTGGTCAAGGCGGAAGATGGAAACCCAGTTGACGCAACTTATTACCGAAGTTTAATTGGAAGTCTCAGATATTTACTACATACAAGACCAGATCTTAGTTATTTAGTCGGACTACTCAGCAGATTTAGGCAAGACCCGAAGGATCATCACCTGAAGGCAGTGAAACAAGTAATCCGATACATTAAAGGAACGAAAGACCATGAAGTAATATACAAGAAAGACGGAAGCTGCAAGATTACAGGATACGCGACAGAGTTATGGAGTTAATCTGAGATCAAGGAAAAGGAATTACTGGAATAGTATTTTACTTTGGAGAGTCACCTATCACTTGGTGTACTCGGAAGCAACCGACAGTAGCGCTCTCATCATGTGAATCAGAATTCATGGCGGCTACTGCAGCAGCATGTCAAGCCTTATGGCTAAAACGATTACTCGTGAATTAACGGATTAGAAGAAAAGAAGATAACACTCAGAGTTGACAATATATCAGCTATACAACTCGTAAAGAACCCAGTATTTCACGGAAGAAGCAAGCATATAGACATTCGCTATCATTTCATTCGGGAATGCGTAGAGAATGGTCATATCAACGTAGAACACGTAAGTGGAGAACTTCAAAGAGCAGATATTTTAACTAAAGCATTACCAAGACTCAAGTTCGTGACTATGCGACAAATGCTCGGAGTTCAAGACTTAGGATGAAGCAACGATCAAGATTAAGGAGGAGAATGTGAGCAGATAATCTCGCCCCATTGCTTCATCCATAAAGACAGAAAGTTTAAGGGCCAAAGTTGCCCGTTACAAACATTTAAACCGCCAAGCGGTTATTATGGTTAGATTAGTTATGTTAGTTATTGCAGAACTATCATGTCGTTTGGAAGTACCCATTCGATATCTATATATAGATGGAACATGTACAGAATTTCGACAGAGAACATATTGACAAGTTATTCATATCATTTGCAATTTCGTTATAATCTGTTTTACTCATATTGGGACCAACAAAACATACTGGCGAAGATCTATATTTTGTTCTGGTTGCTGAGGATTTTGTATCACCAGAATGTCTGAGGCAACAAGCATGACCTTTAACGACTTCCAACAACGAAAACATATATAGCATGCCACAGATTACAAACAGCAGGTAGAACAACCCTAATATCTTGCATGCTACTACAACTGTCTTTTGAATTCCTATACAAAAGCTGAGAACTATGATTTTCAAATTATGGATGAAAATCTTGCATTTCTTGGCTACGGGATGAGAATGATATGCTACTTTGTTTCCAATCAAATAACTTCTGAGTCCAGTATTTTTCTACCTTAAATACGTTGATGTGGTTCCAAATCCAACTCGTGGTCGGCTTAAAGCTTAAGTCGGCAAAACATCTAAAAAGGGGGACAATTGTACCAAGGATCACTCCGATAGATTGTATTATCAAAATCACTAGCATTGACCACTTATAATCCGAATTATAGTCCATTGGACAACATACACGGAGAGTGACATACACAATAAGAAAGTGAATGACAGTGCTAGCAATCCAGTAGTTGCTGCTATAATCCAGTAGTTGCTCACATGCTGCTTTAAATTCTCAACAGTTAATCTTTCTGGTGGTAAATCTGTTAGAGCTGTTTCGTGACCTGCCTGATATTTCAATTCTAGAATCTGTTTGGACTTTAGTATCGCTAAAGAAGAACATGCATGTATGATCAGCAACATGAGTAACATAACTACATAGAAGGTGGCTATGTCATTATGCATAGATGAGTATGCTGATAGAGCATTACCATCAGAAAACACCTCAAGAAAGTATGAAAGAACACCCGTATTTATTTGAATGCAAACATTCACAACCAAGGCAATTACCAAAACACCTAAAGCTATAATATTTGTGACAAGTTCCTTGCTGTTCATTTTAGCTAGAGAAGGCAATAAATTGGTCATCATGGTGCACATAAACGCCAAGCTTCCAAGCTTTGCAACATGATCTGCATGACCTGGCATTGGATTATTTAGATCTGCAGGCAGCTTCATTGCAACAGCTATCACAGAGAGAGAAGCAGCATTCAGAGTAAAATAATTACATGGAAACCATAGTTTTCTGTTGCGGAAACCATGTAATAAATCAGCGACCATAGCAAAGACGCATATAAGGGAAGCTAAGGCGATATAAATCCCAATCCATAGCATAGGTTCACTGAACCTGTTTTCCTGATCTGACTCATATAAAAAAAAAGCTGTAATTCCAAAAGGAAGATATTAAATCTTGTGGTATGTTGCTATAAGACTTCAGTTGGTTCAAAAGATGGAAATACTGATCAACTAACGAGTTGGAACCCATATCTATGTTTTCTTAGAGAGAGGGACACAATTATGGGCTGACTGGTGAGGATTTGTGTTGATGAATTAGACTTAAAAGATCGAAGTGCATGTATTTCAAACCAGATGCTCAGTAAATGGATTAGCCAGAAATGTGCAAAAATCTTAGGTAAGAAGTGAAGGAGATGAAATAAAAAAACTTGTCTCTAAAAGTTGTATAGTTGAACAGATAGAAGTCTCTAGCCATTTTCTTGTAATTTGGAGGTGTGAGAATAAAACTTTCATAAATAAATAAATCTTATTAAATGAGGATCAATTAGCATGTCAACCATCTGAATTTGCCTTATTCATCCTACAACTATGTATATCAATTTATGAATATATTAAGTTTCATACTTAGTGGTCTCCATGTACAATATCCAAATATAATTTCTAAGACGGTGTATATTATGCTCAGGTATGAGATTTTTTTAGGAACACTTGTACTTGTTGGTTATAACGTAAACAAAACTCGTTTCTTATTATCGTACAAGAAACTGAAGCAAATTTCCAGTTACTTTTCTGTAATTTGGATGGAGACTCTCATTGTGAGTAAGATGTCAAACTAACATCAGATCAGTGCCATATGGTTGTTCCGTTTTTGTCCATGTTTGGGCTGAGACTTATGGAGATAAAAACATGCATTACTGGAGGTGGGTTTTTTTTTTTTTTTTTTTTTTCTGCACTGCAAAAGAAAAAGAAAACTTCATCACAAATTCTCACAATCATATCAATAAGCTCGCTACTGTCAAGTTAACGTGCTGACATATATATTCTTTACTTCACAAGCTAAGACCTTTCAGTTTAATTTCATTTTACTGTTTGCAATCTTTAAATATTTGAGAATATCTAATTGAGTTGTCCTAGGCAGGGCTTGAACCCACAACCATTCCCGGATAGCAATTCAACGATACCGGCTACAAATGAGCTTTCAGTTTGTTTCCTAACTATGCATTAGCAAGCTTATCTTATTTTATTAACCGGGATTACAATGAAAATTATATGATATGGCTAATATATCAACCAATTATGCCTCGGATAGTTTGTATAAACACATTCGACCACATAATAGTTTACCATACCCTAGAAAAGAGTACAGATAATAAGAATCAGTTAAGGACTTGGTCACGCGAACTTGTCAAGCTTACAAATTAACTAGACACCAAATATGACATATAGAGGAGAGTACATACGGTCACTTTCTAAATGCAAATGGCGCAGAGTTCTTGAAGAAGCAGTGTATACATTTTGTTTGTTGGCAGTAAACAAAGATATACTTTATTCATTGATGTACTAACGAGAAGCTATATATTACATTATACACCAAAAAGATCCACAACAAAACAGAAGCCCTGTTACAGCTAACAGTTTACTAGAGGGCTAGCAAAACAGCAGCTTATCTTATTCCGGACTATTTTGAAAGAAGGTGTTATGGTGCCCATAAGAATCAATTTATCTTAATTCACACATTCAGAAACTGACAGAAGTGGTATCAGAGAAAACCACTGTGAAGCAAGTAAAAAAAGACAATATCTGCTGCTGAAAACAGAAAATTGGTGATATCTGTATGGTAGTGTCGTGTTACTCGAAGAACATTAGTGGCCGTCAGGAAATGGGTTATTTAAGTAAGCACGCCGCTAGTTAAATGCCAAATCATCTCCATTTAAGTTTGTTAGTTCACAACCATGAAGTATGTCTATTATATTTGTAGTCTGACCTAGAAGTTGGGCTGCAGCATGTACACTCGCCTCCCTTTTCTCTATCACACTTGTGTGGCAATTCGTTGCAATGACTTGGGGTAAGTTGGTGAGACAAGCAGCCAATATTTGAGATATCATTGACGATAGTCTCTCGAATAGGTCCCTTTGGCTAACCTCGTCAATGTTGCCTTGGTTCAAGAATGTTTGGGTTACACGATACATTGAATTGACACAAATAGGCCATTCCGTGACCACTTTTTCAGCTTCATCACTGAACCATTGAAGAATTTGTCCTGCTGTGCCGCGAGCATGGTTCTGCAACTTGTTTCCTAACCATCTGTTGTAGAATTCAACTTCTAGCCACAACATTTTAGCTACCTTTTGAATTCTAACATAGTCATTAGTAGTATTGAGGCTGTCTTCCACAAGTTTGACATACGCAAGACCTTCACTCACACTGATTAGCAACCTATCAACTCGGTTATTTTGGATTTCCGGAAGAGAAATGGCGATGGTTGTCAGAGTTACCAACGGTAAGCTCCAACAAACAAGATATTCCACACCAGTTAAAGGTGGAACACGAATACTGTCATAAATTCCAACTCCTTGAAAACCATTATACTGATTTAGAAGATTAATAAGATTTCTGGGTTGGTGATTTGTAGCATTTTGGATTACAAGGTTAACAGATTTTGTAATGCCTTTCAATGTTCTCTCAGCAAGCTCCATACCGTCTTGAAGATACAAAACATACTGACGAAGAAGATCTATATTTTGTTGAGGATGCTCAGGGTTTCGTACCAACGGAATACATGAGGAAACAAGCATAGCCTTTAACAACTCCCAACAACGAAAACAATGCTTGCCACAGATTACAAACAAAAGTTTGAACGACCTTATCATCTTGCATGCCACCACAGTTGTCTTCTGAATTCCTACTGAATTCCTATACAAAAGCTGAGAACTAGGAAATTTGAAATATGGATGAAAATCTTGCATTTACGGCTACGGGATGAGAATGATATGCTACTTTGTTTCCAATCAGATAAAGTCTGAGTCCAGTAATTTTCTACCTTAAAGACATTAATGTGGTTCCAGATCCATTCGTTGTTCACCTCAAAACTAATGTCTGCAAAACATCTAAAAAGGGGGGCAATTGTACCAAGGATCACTCCGATAGATTGTATTATGAAGATCACTAACATTGACCACTTATAATCCGACGTATAACCCCTTGGAGATACAATATAGAAAGTAAAAACAAGAATAACAATATGACCGAGAGCGCTAGCAGCACATATTATCCCAGAAGCAGAGCTTGTAGCAGAGCAAGCTGCGATAAATTGGGGGCTGCTAGTTTCTGCCATGATCCAGTGGATCCTCACATGCTGCGTTAAATACTCAACACTTAATCTTTGTGGTGGGTCCCCCACAGCGGTTTCATAACCTGCTTGGTATTTGGATTCTAGCATCTTCTTGGACTCCACTATCGCTAAAGAGGAACATGCATGTATTATCAGCAACATGAGTAACAGAACCACGTAAAGGATGGCTGCGAGGTTATGGATGGTTGCATTCCCTGATACATCTCTAGCATCAGTAATTGTCCCATGTAAGTCCTCATTATTTATATACAAGGTAAGAACACCCGTATTTATTTGAATGCAAACATTTACAACCAAGGTTATTACTAGAACACCCAAAGCAATGATGTTTGTGAAAAGTTCCTTGTTAGTCATTGTAGCAAGAGAAGGCAATAGATTAGCCATCATGGTGCACATAAACGCCATGCTTCCAAGCTTTGAAACCTGATCAACATGACCTGGCATTGAATTATTTAGATCCATGGGTAGCTTCATTGCAACGGCTATCACAGAGAGCGAAGCAGCATTCAGAGTAAAATAATTACATGGAAACCATAGTTTTCTGTTGCGGAAACCACGTAATAAATCAGCGATCATAGCAAAGACGAATATAAGGGAAGCTAATGCAATATAGATCCCAATCCATAGCAAAGGTTCACTGAACCGGTTTTGCTGATCTGAACTGTATATTAACAAGATGTAATGCTTGAAGGAAGATATCAAATCTTGTGGAATGTTATTGTACGACTTCAGTTGGTTTAAAAGATGGATATACTCAATTAACGAGTTGGAACCCAGAATTCTTTTTGTAGGGAAGAGCATGATATAATTAGCTAGAAATACAAGGGGCGTAGATGGTGTAAATTACGGCTTGTACATCAATTAATGAGTTAAGTATGTTGATATTTTTCCAGAGAAAATTTTGTGTTTTGATATTTGAATTGTTTTGGCCTTCCCACGAAAAACTTTCAAGCTCCGCCACTTGTCACTTGCGTGTACTTTGGACAGAGATGTGAGAATATAAAGTGTCAAATCAATTAACAAGTCAACCATCTGACTTTGCCTTGTTCATCCTTTGGTTTAAGAATATGTCGTGCCTTTTGGTTTAATCGAAACTACACCCATTTTATATGTCGGTAATGAATATTTTGGAATTTGGATAATTCCAATAACGCAAAAGACAAGGATTTCTTAACACGTTAATACAATGTCAACATACACTATTGAAATACAAAGAAATGGTATTTGAACAAAATTTAATGTATGTATGTATGTATTGAATGGAGAAACTCTCAAAAAAAAAAGTCTTTGAGCTTCTTCCATGGAATCATGAACAAGTATCGAAAGGCATTTACATAATGGTGTTGCCCCAAAAGAATTTTTGTAACTAACATACATGCAAGCAAATAAACAAATAACTTTTTTTTATAAACTGGTGAACAATATATTAACAACAACGTTTGAAGCTACAAAATAAAGTGCAGATAACTAGAACTATGACAGACCTATAGTTAACTAGAAATAGCACATACAGAAAACAGATACATGCTACACAATGCTAAAACACAAAATTATCTTTTGAGCTTACTGCACTTGTGATTTGTCACGAATTCACCAAAAGAGGATCGCATTTCCCTCTTAAATGGAAAGGAACTAAAAGCCATTTGCAACTTACTTCATCACAAACAAGACTATCAGACCCATCCATTTATAAGGCATCATCCCTCCATTCATATTAAACTACCAACCTCCAACATGAACTTCCTCAGGCCTGGCTACATTTCCTTTATCTAACATTACATGACAAATCTGAAACTGCAGACCTATACCTCACAGTGGAAGAGCAATCATGTTAGAAAAGGCATAGAAGCACCTCTCCTCCCCTAGGCATCACCATGCAACTAACTACGTTTCCTTATCCAGCTAAGCACAAGCATATGATACCACTGCAGCCAACATCCTCACAGTAGTATATATAGAATGCTCATCTGTTATAAAGTTGTATCAATAACAGTTAGAGGGAACACTATAAGATTGCTTCTTTGCCATCGTTTTGGTTAGAACAAAGCTAGGACCAAGTAGTCCCATCTTGCATGAGTCACTATTTTCAGTTACTTGTTCTAACCCCATTTGTATAATTACTATCCCAATCACCAATAACCTCTCTACTATCATCTGAATTCATGAGAACTTGCCATCTTTTAGCCACATTCATTACCTGTCTAGACTTCTTGACTCTTAAAATGCCAATTTGAATCTGATATTGTTTATAATCCCAGCTAGAACCTTTTTCGAGTCTTTTTTTTTATTAGTAAAATCCTATTTATCCTTTCATGCCATATCCAGTAGTATACACAAATACCTTCTTACAAAGTTGCAATGCTCAATATAGAATTAGTGCATGGCAGACAACTCATATTCTCAATAGTATCCTTCTTACAAGTTACAACACTTTATGTAATTTTATTCCTACTATGACGAACTAGATCCACTAAGAAAACGGCACCGAGTCAATAGTCGAAATCAAACAACCAACACTTGAGACTCAACCAATCGTCTAATTATCAACACATGTTCTACAGTTACTTTAAATTTAAACTTTATGTATTAATTACCTTAAGAGTAGTGATTGGGAGACCTAAATCATGTGCCTAAAGATATGACTAATTATATGTGTCATCATCCTGATGGCTACAGCAATGAGACCCACTTTTTTATAAACCATCATGATTATGCCACACGTTTTTAGGCACATCTTTAGGCACATAATTAGTCTTCCCAATCATTTTCCTTACCTTAAAGCAATGATGAAAGTGAAACTTGAACCAAATATCTTCCTCCTTATCGATCCTTCTCACTACCTTATTCTCATTCGATATGCCGCTCTTGTTTCTATAGGGTTTTAGTAAACTTGTTAATGTAATCTATATAAAGGTTTTTTTTTTTTTTTTTTTTTTTTTTAATTATTGAATGCAACTTTTAGAGAAAATAAAAATAAAATGGTGAGTCAAAGGAATGTTTTGTCTGCGTGTGTGTGAGGAAAAAATGATGCTCTAACTTGAGCCATAAGAGAGGAAGGTGTGGGCTCGTCATACCATTTCGCCGTCTGACGTGGAGGCTCGCCGCGCCTCGCCGCCACACCGGCTGAGCTCGCCGAGCCTCTCCGTCCATGCCCTCTTCGTGGTGACAACGAGCTGAAGCTCTGACACATGGATATATTTTGTTTTCGAAAATTATATCCGTTGCAAAACGGATACCTTCCCTTTTTATTTTTATTAAAAAAAAAAAAAAAAAAAAAAACCTTACCGCCCCTATAAATAACATATCATAACCACCATTTTTATCATCTTCATCAATTTTCTATCTCTTTAGTTCAAAAAAAATCTCACAATGTCTCAAAACCCAAATGACGGAGGATATTTCACAAACCTACTAAATTCAAACCCACCACAATACGGGGGTTGATATTTTCGTTTTCGTAGTACAGATATTTTCCGAATAAATACAAAGGCAATGTATTTGTAGTATTGGGTAACTCAAATGTATTAGATTTGAATCCCCGGATCGTTCCTAGCGAGGGATGAATGGAGTTAACAGCTCACGTCGCGTGATTCGGGATTTGAAAGGTTAAAAAGAGATTTTTGATGATTTCTAAACTACGAGGCAAGCAATAATAAGGGAAAGCAATTAAAAGTACTAAATCTATGGTGCAAACAAGGAATTTAAACTAAGTACGCAAATTAAAACTAAAAACGCAAATAACGTAATTTATAAAACGTATATTAAAATGCAAATTAATCTAATTTAACTCCTAAAAGTGAAATTATATTTTTATACAGCTAAAAACATGATTTAAAAATTATCTAAAATTTAAAACTAATTTTTTTGGTTTTTCTTGATTTTATTTGAATTAAAAACTATTTTTGGACTTTTAAAATTGATTTAAGAAGCTAACAATTATGAAAACTTACAAGAAAATTACAAAACTATTTTTCAAAAATCTAATTTAACTAAAAATAATTTTCAAAACTGAAATTGTATTTTTCCGACTTTTTCTCTATTTATTATGAATTTAAAACTAATTAAAACTAATTAAATATCTAGAAAATACTATTTAAAAATACTTTTTATGACTTTTTGATTTTTCTAAACCTAAGAAAATTAATTTTGTATTTTTGTGATCCTTTTCTGATTTATTTCAATTAAAAGCTATTTAAAAACACTAAAAACTTATTTTAAATGGAGAAAAATAGCAATTGAACTCAGAAAAATGTGAAAATCTACAAAAAAAAGTTCTAAATAATACTGAGAGGCTATGAAAATTATTAAAAGCAATTAGTGAATTTAGAATAAGCGTTTGGGCATGAAACTGTTATGAAAAGCTAAAGAAAATAAGCTAAAAGCTTCAATTACTCTACCAGAAGCTACATTAAGCTAAGATAAGCGTTAGCCAACTAGAATACATCTACTGCAACTGTGAACAACCAAATAAGCACAAACTGGAAGCTAAAAAGCACTTGACTAAATCCTAAAAGCTAAAAGGCAAACAGACTCTACCAAGTTCTAATAAGCAAAAAGGGAAATAATATATCTATAATAAGCTAAAGGGAAATGCAAACTTAAGTACTAAACTATATCTACCCTAAATAAGTAAATAAGTTGAATTCATGTCAAATAAGCATTTAATCGAGAAGACTGCTGCACAGCAGTCCATGGGGCAGAAAAGGAGCTTATTGCAGGCTAAAATAAGCTATAAGACAAGCTCCTAAGTGCATAAAAAGGCAAAACATGTAAACTTAATACTATAGGCTACCAAAGGAAACAAAAATCAAGCATTATAAGTATCTTATTAAGCTGATATTAAGTAGAGTAAACTGCTGATCAGGGAGATCAGTATGAGCAAGACAGAGAACAGATGGGGCAGAAAGGTGGACATTTTGCAGGCTAAAATTAAGCAAGAAGTAAGCACTAGAATGAGAATAAAAGCAAAGCAGGTTACATCTACACTAACTACTACCCAAATAAATAAAAATCAAACAATAAATCCAACTGATTAAGTAGACAACTCACTTTGAAATCACCTACTTGGACAGAATAAGTGCAGCAGGACAGAATAAGAGACAGAATTGGCAACTTGAGACCAAGAATTAAGCCACCCAAACACTTTTAATGGGCACAAAAGCTAAATCAGGTAATCTAAGGTGTATCAAAAACTAGTAAAACCAAATTTAACAAACTAGGGAACTAAATTAGACCATGAAATTCATTATGGAAACTGACTGGTTGGACATAAAAATGGACTGATGACAGGTTTTGAAACAAGAGTTGAAACACAAAAGGGACTTAGCAAACTAAAAACTATGATTGGCAATGCTTCAAAAACAATTTATAAACTCAAATGACTCAGAATTTACTGACCAAAACCATTTAAACCATGAAATTGAACTAAATCCAAACACTCCTTAATCTATCCAAAATCTTATTTTAAAACTGAATTAGCTTAAAACTAAGGTGCAGTTTGACTTAATGGCTTATGAAACTAAGAAATTAATGAAAAGCAGTAAGGGTAACATACTTAAGCTGAAAATAAGCTAAAGCATACTTTGACTTATTTTTGGACTTTTTAGAAGTTTTTAGTTGACTAGCTTAAAATTAGCTTACTGAAACTGAAAGTTATTTGAAGAAGTAAAGTTGAGCTTATAAAGTAAATATGAAACTGAAATAAGCAGTTTAATAAGCAAACACAAAATAAGCAATTTTCTCAAAAAGTAATTTTGAACAATAAGATCTCTTAACAGAAATTAGAACCTGAACTGAATTTAAAAGCAATTACAAAACTAGATTTAAGAAAGCTTAATAAAACAATACAATAAGCTAAATTAATCTAATCTATACTACTCCTAGTTTCCTAACTGCCTTCAACTTGTGACTGAGGAGTGCTTTTATAGCCACATTTAGAAGCTCCTAGATGCCTTGGATTCTCTCTTGCTTCAATCTTAACCCTCTGATCTCATCCCTTGATTCTCCATCTTGTCACCACTTTGATTCTTAGCCTTTAGATCAAAATAATGATGTGTCTTGGCCAATCAAATGCTCCCTTTTGTCCACCTTGGCAATCCTCATGTGTCACCACCTCTGACACGTTGTCAGACACTTAAGTACGGGTAACTTTTGGTGTAGCATGGTCACGCTCAGTTCTCGAGTTGAAAAGGAAGAGGAAATTAAAGGAAACGGAAAGTTTTTTGTGTTCTTGAGTCTTTTTTAAAGGAGGAAAGGGAAACGGAAAGGAAATAGAGAGGAAGATTTGATAAGTAAATCTTCCTCCCACTTTTGGGAGGAAAGGGAAAGGAAACGGAATCATATGTTGTGTAAAGACTAATATACCCTTTTTAAAACATTTGACATTAATAATTGAAGGGCATATATGTAATTTGACCAAGTTATTTTCTTTTTCCTCTCACTCAAGAACATGATTATGATTACTTTCTTTTTCCTTTCCTCTATCTCAAGAACATAACAACTAACACTTACTTTCCTCTTCCATTTCTTTTCCCTTTCCTATTCTTTTCCATTTCCCTTCCCTAAAAACTCGAGAACTGAGCGTTAAAGTGGGGAAGATGGGGGAATAGTAATTCCTGGGTTTCTTTTAGGGGGCGTTTTATTTTTGGGTATTTTTTATAGAGTTTGACTGGAGGTGGATAAAAGTGGGTTGACTGGTTAGTGAATAGGGTTCAATATTTTGTGAAGGGTCGTGACAAGTATAGGGAAAAGGGGGTTCAGGTTTGTTGGTTAAGGGAAAGGCAGGGAGGTCAAATGGGTATTAAGGAAAGGGGTTTATTTCATTTTTAGATTTGGAAGTTATTTTTCGTATTTAGACTCTTAGTGTAAAAAGAATATTTCATGAATTTTTACAATTTAGAAGGACTAATGGTGAAAGTTATGAAAGTGAAAGGGTAATAATTAAATGAAGGGTATTAGGGTGTAAATGGTAAATAAGAGAAAGTTGAGGGGTAAAAAGTGTAATTTTGGTAAATTGAAGGTGAATTGTAAAAATATGGGAAAGTTGAGGGTAAATTGTGAAATTTGGTGAAATGTGAAAACTCCCCGATCATGATCAGAACTCCGTAATTTGCACTTTTGAGCATCCAAAACCCATAAAATAGCATCCCGCATCGGCTTTTGCTCTCTTCTCATTCTCGTGCTCGGTTTTCTTCGGTTTTGTCTTTCTTTTGTCCGTTTTCTGATGTCCGTATCTGCACATGCATAAACTCAAGAAACAAACAAATATTAAGCATTAACGACTCGTTTGCGGTTATTTTTTGCCTGATTTTGATAAAGAAAAGGTATGTGTTTTCGCAAATACCAGGGGTTCTTCAAACCTGTCTACCCCCTCCTCGCAAAATTCCAACCCGTCTCCACAAGAAATTTTTCTTAACCAACAATATGCGTTTCAACAAGGATTCGCAAGTTACCCTGCCCGATTTTCATCACCACAGTTTTTTAACCCGTCACAACCTCCACAGTTTTTTAACCCATCACAACCTCAAACGTTTCCCCAAATGGAATCACAACCGTCCAAAATCACGTGAACCGGCCAAATGTAGAGGGAAAAAGACGAAGGCAAAAAAAACAAAACAAGCTGTGGATTTTGAGGTAGACGATGACGAAGATGTGGAAGTCATAGGCCAGGCAGACAGGAGGAACTGGAGTAAAGGCTGAAGAAAGATTGCTTGCGCAATGTTGGATAGAAATTTTCCAAGATCGAGATATGGGAAATGACCGTTCCGAAGATTTCTTTTGGAACGACATTATGGACATTTTCAATAATCATACCACCGATGACCAGCGTACCAAAAATATGATCACTGGTAAATGGTCGAGGATTAACGGTGATTGCCAAAAATCAACGCTATTTACAAACATCTGCAACGTCGAAGTGGTGAAAATGACCACGATCATGTCGAGAATGCTAAATCGAAGCTTTGCGCAACGTTATCTCTGGGAAGGAGTTCGGGTATGAAAAATGTTGGGATATTTTGAAAAATTACCTAAAGTGGGATGCCGACGATCCGATTGACATTACATGTCTCGAGGATATATTCGGCCCGGACAAACGACCTCGTCATGAAAGAGATGACGGCAGAAAGAATCGAGCCGCAAAGAAACAAAAGTCGACTTCAACGTCGAGCGCTGCGAGCTCCGGTGGGAGTCAATCGAGTACTTTTTTGGGACATATATCCGAAAAATATGCTTAAAAACCCGAAGCTCAAATGGCTTGTTACGAGGCGAGGCGGGAGAAGGAAATTGCTATCCAAGAGATGAAGGAGATGAAGTTTCTCATGCTAAATCCCAATTTGGCCGATGACCCGGCAAAAGCACCGATCATCCGAAAGAGGCATGAAAAAATAGTGAGGAAATTTGCCGAACGAGATGATTAGGTTTCGTAGTATTAGTATGTGTTGTATTTTTTTTCCCGTGTCGTTTTTTTACGTATCGTGTTTATTTTTCTTATTATTGTGTTGTTTAATGTATTTTAATTAGTAATGAAATAAATTTAGTTTATTTGGAAATTTGAAAAAAAAAATAAAGTTGTAGTGGTGGGCTCCAAATGAAGAGGTTGAGGTTTGTTGTGAGTGAGGGAGATTAGTTGTGGAGGTTTGTTATGATTATGTGGCAGTGGCGTGGCAGTGATGAAGAGATGAAGGCTCTTCACCACACCTTCCCCTCTAAGAGCACATGGTATGTTAACACTCAAACGAGTGTTAAAGGTTAACATTTGGGCGTTATAGCCCGTTAACCACACCGTTGTCCATGTTAACTTGGTGTTAAAGGTTGGGTGTTAACCAAATAACGTGCGTTATGGCCTTTTTTTTCATTTTTTTTTCATTTATGCCCCTAAATGAGGGGTTGTTTTTGTAAATTGTTGGTGAGTTAAGGTTTAACCTTGGGAATGTTATGATAAGGGGTGTTTTTTTTGTGAGTTACGGTGAAATGTTAAAGCTGATGTGGCGCTGACGTGGCACTGTGTTAAAGTTTAACTTGTGTTATTATACCGAATGCTCTAAGAGCATCTGTAATACTCGCTTAGTCGCTTTTTACAAAGTTTTTCATTATTTAGAAAAGTTTTTCATATATTTGAGCCACACATTTCAAATAAGGAAGAGAAAATTAGGGGGAGATGCATCTATTTATTTAGGTGCATCTGAAATGTGCGGCTGTAGTTTCTTCTCACCATTCTCATTTTAATTTTACTTCTCATTTGATCCTTACTCATAACTTTTTAGCATTGAGGAGAAAGACTCGTGAATAGCTTTTTCTAAAAGACTTGGTATTCTTGAAGTCTTTCTATCAAGTTTTTATAGTACTTTTATATTGTTGTTTAATGATGTTAAGAGTAATGTAAAAGTCTTTGTCAAAAGCTTTTGCATTGTAGAAGAAATTTGAGAATAGCTTTTTGATATTTGGAATCAAAACAAAAAGTCATTTTTGGTAGAAGCATTAAGACCATAAGGTATGGTAAAGAGCAAAATATGTTCATTTAGGCCTCACCGGGTGTCACCTCACTTCACACTCCCACTTCAAAATACCCCCTCACTCATAACACAAAACAACATATTCATTTGGGCCTCACTCAACCCCAATAAGGTATGGTAAAGAGCAAAATCTGTACGTCCAGTTGCGAATCCACGACACGATACTATTCACTAAATATAAACCTTTCGGTGGACTACAAACCGTTACAACTTCACTCCACCGACATGCACTAAGATGGGTGCTCACAAAGAAGAGCTACTTCCAACGGTATTCCCCCCTCGGAAACCACCCAAAAGAATCTCGTGATTCGACTTAACTACAAAGACTACTAAGACTTCCCATCGGAAGTATCAAACCCCAACTAGATCTCCAACGATCTAGGCTTGGTCACCAAGACACAAGACTTCCCTTACAACCAAATCGAATGACAGAATGTTTGATTATTTATCAAGCCCTAACCTAACCTAGAAACTCGATTCTAATAGAAAGGGTATAGATAAGAAAAACCTTGACACAACCACAATAGTGGATTAGGTTCTTGTGATTCTTCCCTTGCAAGGATATGTGTTCTTTCAAAGATGATATGTGATAGATTAATAACACAAGGTAGAATTAGAGGATTGAGAGAGGAGAAATTAGAGAGAAAGAATGAATGGCAGGGGGTGATAAATACAATAGGCAAAGGTAGGTATTTATAGGCCAAAATCCCAAAAGTTGAAAAACTTTTACGAGGCTGGCGCGTCGCTGGCGTGTCGGAGCGCCAGAACCTGTAAAGTTTTTTCCTTGGGACTTTGGTCTTTTAACTACCCAACCTTGCTAAACCTCAATTATACTTCACACATTAGACCTTTTCATTATTCATCCTCAAGGTCAACCAACTCAAATAGCCATTTGATAAAAATCATTTTGTGAAGTGTTTTAGTAGAACCAATTATCAAAGAGAGAAAGAGAGAATGTATAATTGGGTAGAGGTAGTTTGGATATTCCTCACATGACATAGATAAAACTGTAAAAGAGAAAGAATATGCCATATAATATTCATTTGCTTGGAAAAGAAGTGTGGATGTTGTGTTAGAGTGAGAAAAGAAGAATTTGAATTTGAAATTCAAATGTTGTGAGAGAAGAAAGAGAGAGAGGGGAGAGAGGTTTGGTTAGGATTGACCTATGGTTAAGTTAGAAGAGACGACATGGTTAGGAGGAAGAGAATATGCCAAGAATATTCTATTACTTGGTGAAGAGGGTGAGTGATGAGATGAAGTGAGTTGGCATGGATGTGATGGAAATGTGATGGGGAGCCTTTGGTGAATTTTAAATTTGAATTGTGAGATGAGAGAAGTAGTGATGAATGTTGTATGTGAGGGAGGTGAGTTGTATGTGATGTGAGAGTGATGTGATGAGGAGCCTTTGGCTTGGATTCAAATTTGAATGCTGGATAAGGGTGTGAGTTGACAAGTGTGTGAGGGAAGGAAAAGAATGTGAGAGGAGTGTGTGTAATTTGAATTAAAGTGAGGATGATAGTGTATAAGAGAGTGAGTTGTAAAGATGTGATTTTGAATTGATTGGGAGCCTTTGAGATAAATTCAAATTTCAAATAGAGATAAGGTTGTGTGTGTGTGTGGAAGAAGGTTTATGAGAGGATGTGTGAAATTTGAATTCAAAAGGTTTGTGTGTAAGCGTAGAGAGTTGGAGAAGAGAGTGAATATGAAAATGGGTGATGTGTTTGAAATGTAGTGATTGAGAGGAAATGTGATGAAAAAGAGGTTGATATGGAGAATGTTGTAATGTAAGGGGACAAAGGTACAATGCAAGTAAAAGGAATATTAAGGGAATGTTGGGGATAAGATTTGAAAGGATTTTGAAATGGTTAGAAGGTTTATTTGGTATAGAAGATAATCAACGGATTGATTAAGGCTTAATTGCATTGTCATTAAGAAAGAAAATAATTGACAATGATGATTATGGGTTATGTTTTGGATAAGAAAATCAAAGGTTACTCATAAGTCTAAACAACTCAACGTCAAGTATTCACAATCTCATAATTCATGATTTCCTACAACTTGACGTAATCAATAATCATCTTGATGCAAAAAAACTAAGTGCTTTGCATCATGATAAAGCATATCCCATAACGGGAAAGGAGACGTTTACGCAAAGGGATCTTTGACTTTGTTTGAAAAATAAGGGAGTAAACCCGTTACGTGATTAAAGAAGACGTAAACACGGATTATGGTCATATGAATACTTTCACTTGATGTCACGTGAAAGATATGAGTTTCCTAGGTTTAGAAAGGCCTTGGCTAGAGGCGTTTAATAAAATACTTGAGTTGGCGTTTTGTCAAAAACAGGAAGTTGTGATTTTGGATCCCTCTAATTCTAAAACCCATTTCGAATGTTCCTAATGAAGCACATATCATATTCATACATGTATTGAAAGATTCACATTTGTCGGGTAAGGGAAAATCCGACTTTCAAAAACTGTCATGACCTTAACAGAAACCTAGCGCGCTGTCGGCGCGTCGGAACCCCAACAGAGCGTCATGCCCAACTATTGGGTCGGTTGGTTTTTGGCTAACGTTTTGTGATTTTATGTATTGTGAAGGTTTATTTGTCATCATTAAAACATAAGAAGACCTAATTAATGTTGTCTCAACAATATATATATATATATATATATATATATATGTATATGTATATATATATATATATATATATATATAGTTTTGTTTTGTTTTTTTGTTGTTGAAGGTTTCGTGATTTTTTCCTTTCATAGTGCTTCACGGGTGTCTTGTGATAGGGGTCGTGGTACTTAAATTGTGATTGTGAGGGTTGTGATTCAAAGAATTGTGCTTGGGATTGAAAAAAATTTGGTTGTGATTGAAAGAATTGTGGTGGCGTATTTCTTGGATATTGGAAGTTTTGGAATAATTGTTGTTGGTTTTGATGATACGCAAGTTGATACATTTGCTCAGGTGGCATTTGTGTACCAAACGAAGGAACCAGTTGAGAGGAAGATTTAGAGTTTTATAACGATGGGGTAGACGGATTTGAGGGGTTCGAGGAAGTCGAGTATTGTTGTGGGTTAGAGTTGAGAAGAGAAGTAAAATACCCGTCGTTTGGACTTTGAGACATTTTTGTGTGTGTTGAGATATTGAAAGTAATGTTTTTTGGTAGAGAATTGTGTGAAAGTTTTGATTAAAATGGTGTATTATTTATAGAGTGTTAAGTGGGTTTAATTAAAAAAAAAAGAAATTAAATTTCAAATGTATTAATCAAACAGCGAGCCACCTAAATACGGTGACGAGTGAACGGCGAAAAATGAAGAGGTGTCACGTCAAAATCACGCCAGCCCCCTCTTCACCATACCCCTTGCTCTAACACCCTCTAAAAAAACCACTAAACTTATTATCTTTAAATTTTGTAAGACCTTTGCATTATCTATTCCAAACAATTCTACCAAACTACAAAATTTAAAACTACACCACATCTAAATCCAAAACCCACGTATCAAACAACCCCACACGTTTTTCTTCTTCTTAGAGCACTTGGTAAGGTGCATATTAACACGCCAAATGCATTCAAGTTAAATGAATAGTGTGCCATTCTCCATACCAGGCAACACGTTATTTTTGTGCTAAATAGGATTCAACCAAGCAACTGGCTCACGCTAAAAGTAAAAAGTGGGCATTTTTATTTATTTATTTTTTGTATTGTGAGTGAGTGAATATTTTTAGTAAGGTATTTTATGGGACTCAATAACATGTTAATGGTGTGTTATGAGAGAGAATGTTTTAGTTATTAGTGTGTTATTGAAAGGTGTATGATGTGACGTTGATTTGACATACCAATAACGTGTTATTAATAGCTTGCATACCTTGTGATCTTAAACGTGACCTCCAATTTTCAAAACACCCCCAAAATAATACTCCGTAGTAGTGTACTCCATAATATTTTAACATTTCCAAACTAAAAAACAATAAGGGTGCGTTTAGTTGAAGAAAAAATTCTCTTGTTTTCTATCTCTAGTTTTGTAAAAATTTGGATGGGAAATTTATCTCCACAAAACACTTGAAAATATAGAAAATGCGTTTAGTTGATATTTGTATTTTCTATTTTGAAGAAGGGGATGGAGGGTTGGGGGTTATAAAAAAAAACAAAGAAAACAACTAAAATTTATTTTCTAATTTTCCTTGTTAGATTAGAAATTGAAAATTTTGTGTTTACAAAACATTTTGTTAGAAAAAAGATAATTTAAACGCTATCTCTATTTTCATTTTTTTTTCCACAAAACATTAAAAGCACCCTAAATATTCCATTCCACCCCCTTTATTCTCCCAAAACCCCTCCCCCATCATCCTCTACTTCACTGAAACAAAACAAAACAAAACAAAACCCTATAAAACGAAAACAAAACCTAATTTCGAAAAATACAAAATTCCACACTACTAAAGCACATAATCACACACTGTATGATCATACAATGGGAGCGAGTAGAAAGCTTCAAGGTGAAATCGATCGTGTTTTGAAGAAAGTTTACGAAGGTGTTGAGGTTTTTGGTAATATTTGGAACAAGGTATATATAATTTTTATTTATTTATTTATTATTATTATTTTTAAATTTTATAATAATTTGTTTATGTGTTTGATGTGTAATGTATGATGTGTTATGTGTAATGTGTAATGATCGTTGTTGTGACGAAACGAGTTGTGTACTGAGTTGACTCGGACGAGTTGAGTGTCGCAAATGTGCCTAAATTTAGGCGACTCGGTAGAGAATTTGTGAATAGCCGTGTCTGACTCGTGAGTTGTTGTTTGACTCGTTCTGAGCCGACTCGGTTTGTAACCGTCAGAGTCGAATCGGATTGAAACGTGCGGAGTCGACTTGGCTGGTGACGCGTCCGGGATGACTCGGCTCACGACACGTCCTGGATGACTCGGCTCATAGCGCGTCCGAGACGATTATGTTTGTAGCGCGTCTGAGTCGATTATTTTAGTAACGTGTCCATACTCGGTTAACGCGTTTCTAAATCTTCCGGACTGACTCGGTCTGTAACGCGTCAGAGTTTACTTGACTCGGTCGGTAACTAGTCGGAGTCGACTTGTCTCCAAACGCCTCGGTTCGTAAAGCGTCCGAGGTGACTCGGTCTATTACGCCTTTGTCCGTAAGGCGTCCGAGGTGACTCTGTCCGTAACGTGTCCGAGCCGACTAAGGTCTGTGACATGTCCGAGGCGACGCGGTTAGTAACTCGTCTAAGTCGACTGGTTTGTAACGCGTCCGAGTCAAAGTAAAGAACAAATTACTCGTCATTGAATCACTGGAAGTCGTTTGTATTGTTTCAATGTAGAAGTTGTGTTGGGAGAGATTTTCATATATAATCATTGTATATGTTTAATAATGCGGATTATTGAAGGTCTAAAATTGTGAATAGTGAAATATTGATGCGTATGTGTAACAATCTAGTTCTGTTGATTAGGTTCACGATACTGATAATGCTAATCAGAAGGAGAAATATGAGGCTGATTTGAAGAAGGAGATTAAGAAGCTTCAGAGGTACAGAGATCAGATTAAGACATGGTTACAGTCTAGCGAGATCAAGGATAAGAAGGTTAGCTTCATTTTTATTGTATTTATCGATTATTAGTTGTTGTTCTGTATGAACGAGGATTGTCTAAGGCGCAGAAGTGTGAAATGTTGTTTGCTGAAGTTTAATCGTTAAAATGTTCATATGCTAATTGCGTTTGAAACAGATAAAGTGGTTTTGTGGGTTTGGATAGAAACAAACTGATTATGTTTATTTGCTTATTTGACTTCATAGATGTTGAATATGTGGGTCCCAAAATCTGGTTGTATCATTTAACTGTGAATATCTTTTGTTACATGCCGTATAAGTTGTGAATGATTGTCTCTCTGCTATATTCTGCTAGCTGGACATAGGAACCCATTTAGTGAAGGCTGAGAAATCTAACGATATTTTAGTAAAAACTCATTAGCTAATCTGTTCCAGTATTGAGAATCGGACTAGGGTGAAAGGTTGTTAAAATGTCAGGAGCAAAACTTTTAATTGGGAAAGATTGTTAAAATGTAATGTGGATATACTATTCGTCACATTTATGAGAAAATGGGAGGAGGCGAGGAGCTAGGGAGAGAAATGCGTGCCTGGTTTTTCTTGCTCAACAGATGGTGATTTTAGTTATTACTAAAGTTATATAGTTGGTGTTTTTTGTATCAAAGTGGTCTGTAGAGGCTAGGTCGTAGATGCAATGTTGTGGGCTATATTCAGTATTGTGCAAGTATTGTGCATGAAGATATAATTTAATTGCAGTATTACATTTGCTTTGTCGTCATCTTCTTTGAAAAGGATAGTCAAATCTGCAGCATCAAATAAACGTGTTCTGCTCGTAAATGCTTTCTTTTAGTAGTTCAAAATAAAACTTGCTGTGCTCATCATTCTGTTGTTATTAGACCGGTTTTGTCTTTCAAATTGTATCTCAAATTTGTTTGTAGTATTTAGGAACTAGGATATATGTGGTTGAAAAAGATTCTAAGATTTTAGTTTCTGTTTCGAACATGTCTTTCTCGGTTCTGTCTTTTCTTATTGACAACAAACTTTCTTTCTGACAAATTTGACACAGGTTAGCGCCTCTTATGAGCAGGCTCTGATAGATGCTCGCAGGCTTATTGAAAAAGAAATGGAACGGTTTAAGATATGTGAAAAGGAAATGAAGACAAAAGCATTCTCTAAGGAAGGCCTTGAACAACAGCCTAAAACGGTATGCATTACTATATCTAGTCATACACCTGTATAAATAAGAAATTGCGCATCCGTGGGCACAACCCTTTCCGTTCTAAACAATTCTTTATTTGCTTTCTATAAGAGCTTATAGTATAGAACGATGTCAATCATAGGTATGAGTTGCGTAAGTTTCAAACTGCACGGGTGCTTTACCCTTTTCTTTTTTGTTTGTCAATGCTAATTACAGGTTCGCTTTTTGAAATGCTTGTTCATAGACGTAATAGTGATAATGAAGTACCACATTTTATGATTTTCAACCATGTGGGATGTGCAAAATAACATTAAGATTAACATTGACTTTAGCTCTGTTTTTGGTGATGCTTCTTTGTCGACTGTCTATTGTAGGATCCAAAGGAGAAAGCCAAGTCAAAGACTAGAGATTGGTTGAACAATACGGTATGGAATTATACCTTAGTTGACGTCTTGCCTTTGCTTTTTATCTGAAAAGCTATCGCACGTAGTTTTTATTTTTTTTTTATTTTTGAATGATGTCTTCAAACTCATCAATGATATTTTTAGGACGTTGGTATATGTCAGTGTTCATTGTGTTTGTGTTACTAGCTTCTATTGATCATCAGTACCCCGTTTGGGGGTAATATTATCATGTTAATTGTTTTGTTGCTCAAGCACTTCTCCCTGAATTTGGTAGACATTTCTGTGCCTTGACTGGTGTATATAATGCATACATAGATAGTTCTGTTGGGAGTGATCATATTATAGAATGATTATGAATTATTGAATCATCCAATGGCCATTGTATTATAATATACTATTTGTTTGGTTAGGTGTCTGAGCTTGAGTCTCAAATCGACAGTTTTGAAGCGGAGATTGAGGGGCTATCTGTTAAAAAAGGGAAAACAAGGCCACCAAGATTGGTAAGTGAAAATTAGGGATCTCAACTTCTATAGGTCATCTGTTACAGTTTCATTACTTGATGATTATGTTGTCTCGCAGACCCATTTAGAGTCATCAATTAATAGGCACAAGGCTCATATTATGAAGTTAGAGTTGATATTGAGACTGCTGGATAATGATGAGTTGAGCCCTGAGGAAGTCAATGATGTTAAGGATTTCTTGGACGACTATGTGGAACGAAATCAGGTTAATTCCGTTTTCAGGATCTTTTTTAAATGTTTGAATTCTTGCTCTTGCCTCAAATCTCTGTACTAAGGATTGTCTTCTGCAGGAGGATTTTGATGAGTTTGATGACGTTGACATGCTATACAACACCTTACCTTTGGATAAGGTTGAGTCACTGGAAGATCTAGTTACCATTGGTCCACCTGCTCCTGTCAAGGTAAATTGAAAACTCACTTGCTAAATATATATATGTTGTATTTTCTGTTTGGGAATTTTTTCAAATGAACTTTAAGACTGAAATTGTGCAAGTAATATTGCAAGAGTTGAGATCAATATAGAACTCATATTTGTCATAGAACAAATGAACCAATCATAACCCTCCATTTTTTATCTAAATTAATACAAAATCATTTTCCACATTTTTTTTAAAACAACATATCTTACAAACGGTAAATCTTCAAAATATAAAAAATACACCATCGTGACGAAAATTAAATTATCTTTCTATAGATATGCACTTTTACATATTTTCGACAAACATTTTTTTTCAAAAATTCCGTCCGAAAAAATCATATATGATTTTTACGAATCATATATGATTTTAAAAAATCATGTATGATTCGATTTTACGAATCATATATGATTTTTACAATCATATATGATTCTCAAAAATCATATGTGATTCGTAAAAATCGAATCATATATGATTTTCACAAATCATATATGATTTTTGTTGACGGAAATTTTGAAAAAAAAAAGTTGTTAAAAATATATAGTAGTGCATATCTATAAAAAGATAATTTAATTCTCGTCACGATGGTATAATTTTTATCGCGTAACGATTAACGGTTTGCGAGATATTTAATTTTTTAAAAAAGAGTGAAAGTTTATCATAATAAAAAAATGAATGGCTATTATTGGTTGATTGGATCTATGGTAAATTTTGGTTCTATATTTAACTTTTGCCAATATTGCAATAGCCAAATACTAGTTTCTTATTTAATGTATGTCAATAGTCATAGGGGTCATGTTAGTTTGATCTGTGTTTTGACAGGGTGTTGCTTTTAGCATAAAATCTGGCTTGTCTACTTCTTTAGCTCTGTCACCGGTATGTTCCTATACATTAAGCTTCCAAGAATATGCCATATGTCTATTGCTTTCATGTGTAAATGTCTGGAAAACTAGACACATCTATGTAAAAGCTGCACAATACTTTATCAATATTCATGGGCCTGGTATGCCATTTTCTAGTAATCATAAAGATATGATATTTGTTATGCACCTCATGATCATTTTATAGAATTGCATCACAAGTAAGTATAATGAACAATTGACAACGGCCAAAGAGAACATTGGGTTGCAGCCAACACATGATACTGGGTACAATTAACACAACCTTGCTTGCAACAGCTCCTCTTAGAAACATAAATAAACTGAAATACCTTCAAATTTTTATGTCATATTCATTTTACAACTTCTTTGACATATGTGGTGTCCTGGCAGTATTTTAGACTTGTTATATAAGTTCCTTGGAATTTCCAATCAATAATATGTGATTTTGGCTTTGTATTTTTTCTTAGGGTGCAGTTGCATCTTCTCATCATCAACACGGAGATTCAATCCAGAAGCAAGTTGCTGAGAAGGCTCCCCAGGAAGGTATCTCAGAGTTCGGGGGAAGAAATCCACCTCCAAAGATCAGTGCAGTCGCATCTGCTCCTCCATCACCAGCAGGAACCCATGCAACCTCTGTTGCTATTGTTGCTTCTTCAGTTCATTCAGGCCCAATTTCTGCTAAGAGCGTTTTGGACAATTCAACCTCTTCTGTCCCTTCATTACCAACGAACAATGCTGTTAAGGGTGTTTTGGACAATTCAATCTCTTCTGTCCCTTCATTACCAATGAACAATGCTGTTAAGGGCGTTTTGGACAATTCAACCTCTTCTGTCCCTTCATTACCAATGAACAATGCTGTTAAGGGTGTTTTGGACAATTCAATTTCTTCTGTTCCTTCATTACCAATGAACAATGTTGTGAAGGAAGAAGATAATTCCAACTTTCCTGGTCGAAAGCCATCTCCAGCCCTTCCTGAAGCAGGACTAATGAATCTTGTTAGAAGCGCTGCGAATCCACTCTCAGTAACCATCCCGAGTACCTCTGGTAGTATTGTTTCTAGCAATGGATCCCTTGGTGTTGCTTCAGAAACACCCAGGAGAGCTATGTTAGGGGCTGACGATAGACTTGGCGGTAGTGGAATTGGGCGGCCGCTGGTCTCTTCATCAAGTATTAGAATGATGCTCCCCCAAGCTGTCAAGACCAGTGAAGCTGTTAGCGGTGGTAATGGTGAGATAGGAGGGGTGACAGGTAGGATGTTTTCTGGAGTTTCTGGCATACAATGGAGGCCGGGAAATCCCTCCCAAAGTCAAAATGAAGGGGTATGTTACCATGTTTTCCTCTATTTACTTTATCTGTAGTTTATGATTGTCGTACCTTATTTTATTTTTTGTCAACTGTTATCTCTAACTGAGATTACTTCTAAAAAACAAATTGACTGCTGATTCTATCATATGAAATTGGGTTAACCTAATATCTATCTACTATAATATATAAGCCGAAGCTTATACATTTAATTGTTTGGAAAAGTTCATCTTTTTAATCTTTTTTATACTGTAAAGAAAGTGTAACTACTGAAGATGTGACAGTAGTGAGGATATGCACTATCTTTTCTGCTTTTAAGCTGGTTTTTAACTTGTGCTTCATTAGTTTGTGAAACATTATCTTATTGTTTTTTGAAAGAATATATGAAGGAACAAGTTGTGTAGTTTTGGATAATGTGATATGGTGGTTGGCCACACTGATATTAACTAACCGCAGCAAATGAACTAGCAGTTTGACACACATATATTAAATAACTTTTTATTTTTGGAAAATCGAACAGTATTATTTACGGCTTTTGATTCCATCATCAGGTAGAATCACAGTATGGTTCTAACATTACAAATAAATGTGACAGTAAAAAGAATAAATTGTAAGTGAGATTACTAGAGAGCAAAGCTATTTAAAGGCTCAAGCACACTAAGGTGCTAACTGTTCCTCTAGGCCTGGTCGCAGACACGCCTCATGAATACAAACATGCAATACAAATCGTATGAAGATCTGTAAAAATATATGCATATACAACTCAAATAGGCAGCGTTATACCAATCAAGACATCAGATAAAGCTCAGTTCCATACTTGAAATATCATACACATTTGCACGTAACATATAACTTTGCCAAATAGGCCTTAGTCTCCTGGTTTGTTATGATATACATATCTTGCTAGCTCTGAACCTCTAGTTATCCTTATGTTGATTTCAGCTTTGTGTAACTTTTATTTATATTTATTGGAACAGGTTCCTTTAAGAACTGAAATTGCACCAGACCACAGGGAGCAATTTTTGCAGCGATACCAACAGGCACAGCAGCAGGGTCTGAATCTTAAACTATTTACTACACAACATAACCCACTTCAACAGGTATGTCTTGATGCTTGAACATTACACCATCACTATATGTTACTATATGAAGTATAAGGGGGTGTTTCTTTGTCACTTAATGGGCTGGTTGCTAACATATTGGGGCCCAACCAGTCAAGTTTGGTGTTTCCTTTTACCTATTAATCTATTATATGGAATGAGGCTCTGAGTCTGTAGGCCCTCAAAAACCTCTCTCTTCCCTAAACCAGACGTTCATTTAGACAAGCCAGAACAATTTTCCCTTTTCTTCTTTCACCTTCATATCTTCAATTTCCCTCAGTTTCATTCACCCAAAGTATTTTCCATCTCGAACCGTAACAATTGTTGCCACTATTTACATTCGACCTTCAGATACCTTCGTCCATTCATGTCGACTAGAGGTGGAAAAACGGGCGGGCCAGGCGGGCACGGGCAACGGGCTAAACGGGCACTAGCCCAACGGGCACGGGCCAAACGGTCTCATGTCATACGAATCGCTTTAGAAAAGGCCTAAAACGACAAAAAATTCCTTAAACGTAACACCTCATTTATATTTGAGTAACTAAATATATAATATCTATAAGTTTTTCACTAAAAACAATTTAATGTTCGAGAAAAACATGTGCCCATTTAACTTCTAAATGGGCAATACATGCCCATTTAAAAAAAAAGAGGGGGCTAAATGTGCCCAAATCTTTTAAAAAGTTGCCCATTTAGCCCATTTTTTTTATTTTGGGCGCAAATTGCCACCACTAATGTCGACGGTGGTTATTCCTAATCTCGTTTGTGTTCTTCCACGATGGTCAGACTTACGGATGTGTTGCAGATCTTCACTTGGTCGGTGCTACTTCACGTCAAGTTAGAATCACATGTATTTTTCTATTATTTTGGTTAATTTTGTATGGAAACCATCCAAATCCATTTGTTCGTCGCAAGCCTTTAACCATATACTGTTTCAAAGTCTTTATTTTGGGTTCACCCTTCTTTCATTGTTTTAGGATAGATGGGTTTTTGTTATAGGTCTAGTAAAAGTATTGTGACTTTGATTTAACAAGTAGGATCTAATCATATGGGTTTTTTTTTTCATTTCTGCACAATTTGGTTGTTGGGGTTGAATAGTCATTCAACAATATTGAGACAGAAAAGAGAAAGAACATGTATGTTTACAGCTAGCACTTCAAATCCGCACTTAAAGAGGAACGGCCCCTAAGATCACTTTTATATTTACAGTTCAATTCTCGAAGTTCCACTCCATCTGTTGGAGGACCAGCTCCAGGTCTTATTAACGCCACATCAACACAGCAACATGCTAGTTCAATCCATTCACAGTCTGGTCAACTTACACTCATGGCGACTGGTTCAAAAGATACTGGTATGTTAGATTAAACAAACAGACTTGGACTTCTAATGTGTTTGGTATTGGCCAATTTTGAAATCTAAAGTATATTTGTGTTTGAATATTATCTTGAAATAAATGTATTTAATCATCCTTGTGAATAACAATAGATGTTGGCCATGTGAAAGCTGATGTGCCTCAGCAACATCAAAGTCTAACTGATGATTCTGCTACTAGTTCTGTGCTTCACAAATATACTGCCAATGAGGGCGATTCAAAGGTGTCAAACACATCAGTTACACAGGTATATGGTGTTGGATGTGTATTTTGCCTTTTGAAGTTGTAACATTCAGATAATCAACTGTTCTGAGTGTTTTGAAAATTTCAAATAATTAATGCACCTTTATGTTTTTTATATTTTTAGGCTGGAGTATCTGGCTCAGTGACTGAGCCTGCACAAGTTACTCACGATATTGATGTCTCTCCTCAACAATCTTCACAGTCCACTCAAACTGCTAGCCTTGGAGTCATTGGTCGAAGAAGTGTTCCCGACCTTGGCGCAATTTGGGACAGCCTCAGCGGCTTAGCTACCTTGGATACCTCTTATGATCCGCAAACCACCATGCAGTTGCTCGAGTCCTCCTTTCGCAAACTTCCACTACCCAAAGATTCTGAACGAGCAAATTACACACCAGTATGAATATTTCTTGTTCTTTCTTATGCTATATGTTTTTAAGTTGAAACTAGCAATTTCAACCCTTTTACTTTTGAATGGGTCGATTCGGGCTGTGTTTTATCTCTAACTGGTAAAATATTAAAGTTTAAAAATTTTAAAAAGGAAATGGGTCAAATGGGTTGAGGTCAGAATGGTAACGGGTTCAAAGTTTAATCTATTTCTAATCATTTTATTGAGAAAAGAAATTAGATATTGAAATAATGTATGACACACTATCTATAAAAGATTAGAGAACTTTGGGCCAAAAGTACTCTGGGTCAATCAGACGACCTAACCCACACCCAAAACTTACCTGATTTTACATGCCCGTTTTGCTACCTTTACTTTTAGCTCACAAATCTTAAATACCTTACGTATGTTTCGTTTTATTTACTTTTTTACTGATTTTCAGAGGCACCCTACTGTGACCCCTAAAAGCTATCCTCAAGTGCAGGCTCCAATTGTTAGTAACCCAACCTTTTGGGAACGGCTTGGATCTGACAACGTTGGGACTGATACTCTGTTCTTTGCATTCTACTGTCAGCAGGTCATGCTTCTCTTATAGTTTCTTTTTTCTGTTAGACTTGTGTAGTTTGGGTTAATATTTTTTTCAAAAACGGGTAGAGAATTATATTGATGATGAGACCGACGACAACATTTTAAACTTGTTTGACGAAAACAAAAGATCTGACATATTTTTTTTAATGTAATGTAGTAAAAGAGGCAACAATTATATTTCTATGACTAAATTAGGTAGTATAATTCTATAAACAAGCAACTCTTACATAATTGCATAGGGGTTCAAGTAGTGTGGTTGATTAAATTATTGAATTAGGGGAAAACAGCTGCCTCTTGAAAGCAGGTAGAATTTTGTGAGTAGTCAATATTTCTTTATTGTTAGTACCAATTTGTTTGGGTCTATAAAATTTTTAAACGGCTTCCTGCACGATTTATCTTTGTGGATACAATCACTTGGATTTCATTCTGAAACGTATCATTGTTATGCAGAACACCTATCAACAATATTTAGCTGCTAAAGAACTGAAGAAACAATCCTGGAGGTACCATAAAGATTACAACACATGGTTTCAACGACATGAGGAGCCTAAGGTTTCCACCGATGATTTTGAACAAGGAACATACGTGTACTTTGATTTTCATATGGGAAATGATGAGATGCAAAATGGCTGGTATGATTACTTTAAACCTAGCTTTTCATGTATGATTACCATTTAGAGGTGGCAAAGGTACGTTGGGTAATTTGTGTAAAAACGAGCCTAGGTTGAATTGGACCACATAGATTGGATCAACCCGCAGACACTTTTTCCCTCCAATTTTAAAATATTCTATAAATGATTAAATGATCAAATACGTTAACTGTGATTACAAAGGAAAAGCGTAGTTACAATAGAAATCTAACTTGCTGAATAAACGGTCTAGGAGGATATATAATCTAACTTGTTGAATGAACGGTCGAGGAGGATATGTACACTAAATATAGGCTTTTGGTATGCGTTTCCCTCGGGGTTATATTGGCACATGATCATTTGACTTGATTGATATATGCCACAACTTTATCAATTAACGGGTCAAAATTAACACCTCAAGTTAACATACTGATTTTAGATTCATTTATTTTTCCAACTAGTCCAATTGGATGTCATTTGATCAGGATTGAATAATTGTTTCCAGTCCAATTGGAAAAAATTAACATGTAGATTTTTTTCCATGGAAAAGTTGCAACTCAGCTTACATCTTATCTTTGTTAGGAATGCATTTAACTGAATATTACTCCGTAATTCATTTCTGCTTGAAGATAACAAATAGTTGGGTGATTCGTGAATTTCAGATTTGTGCTCAATTTTTTGACGGTTGTTTAATTTAATTTGTAGGTGCCAAAGAATCAAAACGGACTTCAAATTTGAGTACCAGTTTCTTGAAGATGAGCTTGTCGTGTAAATAGTAGCGAGAAGATTCATGCAGCAACATCTGTGATTAGCTTGTAGTCCCTATCATGTTGGCATACATTGAGGTTTTGCATAGTTGCATTGTTTCTTTTGAAGTGCGCGGTAAGATTTCTTTTTTCTTTTTTTTGCTAACTTTTGATCTTAAAGAGAGAAATATCTACGCGCGTAGACTTGATGTCAACCTATCAATCTCAATGGCGAAAAAGAATTAGGATTCTGTTACATCTCTTTTGCACTTTTTGACTCGTTTTAGATTAAACATGACCACATCAACAGATTTAAACATATCGCTCAATCATAAAAATGACAAGTAGTTGCTCCAGTACAGTCTTAAATTCGAAATTACCTGACAAAAACTAAAAGAGTTGTACAGACTTTGTTTGCCTAGAGTACTTTATGACCATCTATTGGGTTTGGTGTATATAACACCAATTTAGTCATTGATTGATCATCCTCTAGCTTGTTTAAAACTTCTTTGCGTATCTTGCTAGTCTTTATATGTATCGATCTTTTTTTGGGTAACCATGGTTTCCGACCTTTTGGCCGACTATTCCACGGGGTTTGAACCCACAACCACATACTCAAATCGGTAAAGCTCTCTTTTTAGTAGGTTGGCGTGACCATTTTAGGGTTGTATGCACCTAGCATGAATTGAACTTAGACCTCTTACACTTAGTGGTGATAGTCACAAGCCAATTGCTACTAGGTCACATTTTATGTATCAATCTTGAAAAATATTTTTAAAATAAATTTGCGCGAGAAACAAAGGTAAATGTCGCCTACAATGTCAATTGTAAGTTAAAATGCACACAATTCTTTTCTGTTTTGATATTTTAATGAAGGTGATACCGGGAATACAGGATTTCTAGATATCAATGTTTTGGAGGTTAGGTTGAATGTAATTCAAGTTGAATGTTGTTGATAATTTATCTTCCATTTTGATTATATGTATTCATTTACTGTAACACCTATATATAAATGTAAAATATTCCTTTTTAACGTGTTTGTGGCCAAGCGGTATCACCTTCGCATATCATTATTTGTATTTTGAAGTCAGAAAACTAAATATTTTTCATATTTGTCTACTGTTATGCATCCTATTTGCACATTTGAGTCGATTGACTAACACAATTCTGTCCTGATATTAAAATATAAAAAAAAATTTTTTGGTCACACGACTCACGAGTCCATTAGTATATTTAAGGGATAAGGGATAATGTTTGATCTTTTCAATAGTTTCTACTGCCTGCTTGAATTATTGTACCTCTTGTGTCTACATTGAAATTATGCGTGTGCATTTGTTCTTGGATATGGGTAAAGATGGTCTTATGATACTGCACAAAAAACCAAAATATGCAGCAATCAAGTTTTTGGTCAAGAGGAATATCTACATGATCCATTGGTTATAAATACCGACTGTATATGTACAGACTACATACCACTTAAAATAAAAATAACAAGGCATATTGCAAGTGTATACTGTGGTACAGTACTGTTTAAGTATGTATAAAGTGACAAGTTATCCATACCTCCCAAAAACACCAATAGCAACCCTTTTTTTTTTTTTTTTTTTAATTAATTAATTATTATTATTATTATTATTATTATTTTTTTATAATAATGTTTTCGTTATAAAATTGTGAAACCGAAAGTACTAAACAAAAAATATGAAGTTTAACAAGTTAAAAGTATTAAACTGTTAAAGAAAACAGGAAGGTAGAAAGTGGGTATGAGGGTCTTTATAACATAACCAACTGCATTTTCTTTTACACTTCAAGTGCCGTGAATGGTTGGCCTCTACTGAAATAATCAAAATAATAAATTATCGTACGCAATTATTTATCGCTGCAAGCATGGTAACATGCAATCTTAATCTAACATTATAAAAGTTACTCGTTTAAATTTGAAGTCAAATTTAGTCAAATTTTTTTCAAGTTTAAAGTATGAAGAAAGTGAGTTGCAAATTGCAATTGTTATGTTTTCGTTAGAATGTTCCTTAATGAAGCACAAAAGATAAAATCTACATAAAATAAGTTTGTTAAAAGAAAAGATGAAATAATGTAAAAATATGGGGAAAATAATGATCGCTTTTTCAAGCAGCTTTTCTTTGTGAAAAAAAAGAGGATTAGAGGGAAAACATGTATCAGAAACTTGAATTCAGGGGTTTAATTGTAAATGTTTTTAATTTTTTACCAAGGAAAAGCAGGCAAGAAGCCTACTTCTTGCTGAAAGGTAAGATTTCCAAAAAAATATTTAGGGGCAATTTTATATTTAGCCAATTTAAAAATCATAATTTCATATTTGATTTACAACTTTATAAGTACATAGTTTTCTTTTGAAAACAATGTGCATTTCATAACATAAAGTTTTCATTTTTTTTAACCTTATGAGTTCTGTATGTAAACAGTAGTTATTGAAACGAATAAGTACTAGTAGCTACTAAGAGGTTAAATTCTAATACAACAACATCCATCAGCATTAATTTTTACAAGATGTTTTGAGATGGCAAATTACAACTACGCCTCATTCTCATGAAGATGAGAAACTAGTAGTGGAAGATGATCTCATCTCCAACACTTTCTTATGAGAATTAGAATGTTTATGAGTCACAAAAGTTGGGCTCTTGGCCGGTCGATATTCGGGCAACAACCTGCCCGACTTATACCTTACTCCACATGCATTACACAATGTTTTTGGCCCTTGTGGTCCTGCCCGCCATTGCGGTGTTCTTTGTGAAAGACAATGTGTGCATTTCCTTCCTTGCGCTTGCCCGTTACTCGACTCATCCTGCACGTCACTCGTGCTGTAAACAGTTGTACATTTTTTCGGAAAAATTAGGCCGGTTTCAGCTAGCCAACATGTTTGGCTTCTTTTTCTCTTGCTTCTTGCTTTGCAAGGTACAACTAGTTGAAGAATGGAATTGGGTTCTTTCACTTTTGGTTTGGGTTGTGCTATTGTGTTTGTTGCACCTTGTGCATTGGAAGTTGTACTTTGGGGCTTTACTACTGGTGGCATACAATTACCACTGCTTGATAAACAATCTTCCACAAAATTTGAGAGCCATTCCATATCAACATCATCTTGTTCCTGTATTTATAATGAGTACAACATTAGTTGCATGAAGTACGAGAAACAATAATACACATACAAGTTTGAAGGACCAGGAGCGTTAAAAAAATTGAGGTTTTTCTTAACAAATTAACACCGCGTCACAAAAATCCATAGATGTCTCAGGACCTCACAGGACTCACACCGGTTCCGTCACTTGAAGTACAAGTGGGTTTGTTGCTTATTTAGTTTCTTATAAATATTTATATTTTGTTGCATTAACTTATTAAGTGGGTTAAAAAAAAGTATGTTATGCTGTATAGTAGTAAAGAAAAAGAAGGGAAATATGCTGTTTTAACTTTTAAGTGGTAGCTAGCAATAGATGCATGTGAATATCTTATACATTATTAGTCCTTCAAAAAAGTTGAAAATTAGATATTGGTGTAAAATATATTAAGCCCTTTTTCAGCAGTCAAAATTTTAAAGACCAAAGATAATTTACAGTTCTCCTTCATTCCTTGCATGGTTTACAAGTTAATGTTTTTTGGTGTCATATGAAAAAATTTGGTTGTACTCAAAGACAAAGGTAAAAAAGTGAATGAAACACAAAAGAAACAAGAAAGTGTACCATGGAATGACCGGAAAGTATGTCATCAAGGCTGCATAGAAGGTGTTGTTGCTCCGGTGGACAGAAATCCATAAAGTCTTGTGAAAACAAAAGTTGCGCTAAGAATACTACTAGTATTTATGGAGAGATATTGTGTAGCAAATCAAAAACTTTACTTTCTAATTTTATGTCGGCAGAAGGAAATGTAAGCAAGTTTAACTTTCATCAATTAAATATATAAACCCCACATCATGTCTTTTTCAAAAATCTACACATTACCGATAGTAACAAATACATGGTGGTGTGTAGTGTCTGCTGGCTAAGCACTCAGGGTGCTAGCTTTTTTTTCTTTCTTTCTTTCTTGTTAACAAAATATTTTAACGTTAAGTATAGATTAAGTACAAGAATTAGATTTGAGATAGTAACTAACATTTTATGTATTTTGTTATAATACCTTAAATGAGATTTTTTTGATGTAAGGCGAGAGTAAAGATAAAAGATGCGCCTAAAATTTAACCACCTAACAAATAAGATACTACGTATTTATGTTATAAGTCAAATTGCGATAAAGTGTTCGCTTGATGCGAGTTTTTTTTTTTTATTATTATTATTATTATTATTATTATTTTAATAAAATAGTTTAACTTTATGCATAAGCTTTTGAAATAGTCACAAAACATATTTTTTGATAAAGTATTTTATGATAAAGTATTTTAGGTATAAACATTAGCTTTGAAATAGTGACATGCATCTTATATATTATTTCTATCATTTTAATTAAGATCATTTGGTTAAAAGGCTAACTAGTATGTAAATTTGTAAGATTTATATACGTTAAAAAAAACTGGTTTAAATTTGAGTTTACATGCACGTCAAATAGATATATGTTTAAAACCCCGCCACAATGCCTAGAGTGATTTTTGTTTTATTTTGGGTCTTTTAGCATGATATGTTATTACATTTATTTTAAGATAGAACAGGTATTCGCATTGAAGACCAAATAAACCACAAGAAGGTGATAGTTTGATTATCTAAACGATATTGGATAATTAAATATAAAGGATGACGAAAAATATTCTGAAGTTCAAATTAAATCGACATACAGACGTATCAAACGCCATGAATTCCCTAACTTTAAAATGCAACAAAGTTTTGATTCAATCGGCATCCACCAGAGTTCATTTACGTCGTGCATTCTTTTCAGCCGGTGGTCCACCGTCCTCAGATAAGCTTAAGTGGTTTGAAAGAGACAAGAAGAGCGAAACATTATATTGTCGTCTCGTGTCTAGTAACACTGAAAAAGCTACGGATTCTCAAGCAGAAAGTTTCCGATGACAAGAGCAAGCGTTTGCACGAGTTGTTGTTACGCACATGTTCTCGAATCAATCATTAAGAGGAATCGTCTAAAGTTGAAATGGCGGCTCAAAGTGTGAAGGATGTATCAGCGGAAGCGACTGATTCGGGCGAAAACACAGGGTTACCAGATGCCGAGGTCGGGCGTGTTACTCTAGTTGAGCTTGATAGTAATATTTTTTTCTTATTTTTTTAAGTTATAATTTCGGTGTTTTGCTAACAACTGTTTTAGGGTTGTGGTTAAAAACATAATTCTCCTCACATTATTGAAAAAGGTGGATATACTTCAAAACTTGATTGTGATTATAGGGTGAATCGTTTATTACAACCAATTTTTATAATGTGTACTTTTTCAGCCATAACTTTAACGTTGTTGTTAGCAAAACTCATAATTTTATAACAAGTTTTAACAAAGAAGTTCAATTTATTTTAATTACTAATTAGTTTTACTACGTAGTATATGTTTTAACAAAACAATTTTTATTTAATTTTTGCTATTAGACAAGGTGTCTGTTTGGTTATTAGGCGTTTGGGAGTGGTTTGATGATGGAACAACTTTTTGATACCGATCTTTGGGTGAATACAGATTACAGAGTACTTGTTATCTGCTCTTTTTAAATCAGTTTATAGTCTTAAAAAATAGTCTTAGTTAACAATTATAATTTTATTACTAACTTATAAGGAGTGGGATAGTATTGGGTGGTGGCTGTCACTAACTTATGATATGTACAAATGCAAGCACCGGGGAATTGATAGGTTCCCATTGTAAGCTAATCGGTTCGCGTATACAATCAATTTACCAGGGGTGGTTCACGGTTAAGCCAATGCATGGATAGAAATAGGAGTCTTTGGGTTAATGCATCTATTATGAAGAGAGGAAAGGCACGGCTTCTTGAGTATGAGCTATTGCTTCCAAAAGGGAACTATTCTAGATATACAATTAGAGTTGTACACTACACCGAACTAGAGTATGTAGTTGTCTATGTTATGGTCGTTAAGTCACACCATATAACATAGATGTGATTATGGATAGTAAAAGCGATACGATTGTGGAAGCAAATAGAAAGTGATTTCATGGCTAGGGAAGGCGTTTTCTGCAATTACTCATGACGACTTACAAGTGTAACCAACGACTTTAATTTATGTGCTTCTTTTAGTTTCTTGGATTCCAATAAGTAGTTTTCATTTTCACTAGTTTTCAGATAATGATGCTAGTATATGTATATTAATAACGATAAACTTCATCCATCATCATTACAACATATTAATGTTTGTCAATATGTTCTCAGCAATGAGGATTATACCTTTCGTCAAGATTTGAGACCAACATTCATTAGTGCACACAACTTTCGTTTGCTCAAAACCAAGGTAATGAATGGCTCCACAATATACTCTCGTTTGCTCAATACCAAATTTCGTTTGATAATCTTCACAACCCACTACACCATTATCTGCTGATTCAAGTTCTTCACAACCCACACCACTTCTCCCGTGTAGGTTGTGTTTACCCATAAACACGTTTTAGTTGTTGTTGACTATACAACAAATATTCTGACCGCAAGAGGAGTTGATTTTCATAAATTCGTTTTATTCAACCTTAGTTTAATTATTAAATCAAGCAAAAAACTATATTTCTCCTAATTTAAGTTTATAGGTTGCGGGGAAAGACATTATGTTTGACAACAAAAGTTTAATATATATCTCAAATTTATCATAGATCTAATGAATCAATCATAGCCAATCATTTTTCTAGTTAAAACAAAAAAATAAACTTTCACATTTAAAAAAAAAAATTAAATATCTCGCAAACCGTTAATCGTTATGCCAAAAAATCATACCATCGCGACGAGAATTAAATTATATTTCTATAGATATGCATTTCTATAAATTTTTAACGATTTTTTTTTTTAAATTTCGGCCTAGAAAAATCATATGTGATTTTTGAAAGTCACATGTGATTCGATTTTTACAAATCACATATGAAATTTGTAAAAATCACATATGATTTGAAATAATCATATATGATTTGATTTTTACAAATCATATGTGAGTTTTGAAAATCATATATGATTTTACAAATCATATATGATTTTACAAATCATATGTGATTTTTCTGACCGGAATTTTTGAAAAAAAAAAGTTTGTCGAAAATATAGAAAAGTGCATATCTATAAAAAGATAATTTAATTGTCGTCGCGATGATGTATTTTTTGTAGTTTGAAAATTTACCGTTTGCAAGATATGTTATTTTTTTAAAAAAAAGTGGAAAATAAAATTTTTATTAATTTTAATAAAAAAATGAATAACTAACATTGATTTATTAAATCTGTGGTAAATATGAGATTTATATTGATTTCAAGTCTATGTTTGACATGTTCCCCTTTTATAGTTGCCTACGAAAAAACTTGAGTTCAATCATTAAATGAGCCTTAGAGCATCTTTAATGTTAAGACTTACAATTGGTTGATGATAAATTAAAAGTAACTTGATGCATTAAAGATAAATTTCAGGAATAACTTATTTGAGTAATAAGCTAGTATATATCTTCGTATTGGTTTACCTATTGAAAAATAATAGGTTTGTTGTATTAAATGAGCCAAATGACTATTTATTTATACTACTTCTAAACACACATATGCAAGAGTATTTTACAACATTTCTAAATGGAGCGTTGCATGATTTTTTTAAAGAATTCTTCAATCTTTCACGATAAACCATTAAGGGGCTTTCATAAAACTTCTAGATATCTTCACTCTTTAGTGACTCTTGATCAGGGACAGACCTACTTGATCGTGTCAAATGTTGCACGAGCTACACTCGATTTTAAGCCACAAAATATAAATAATTTTTAAAAATTATTGATTTTTAGTATGCAAACTCTGATAATTTCCTTTTGCTACTTTTGTTTTTTATGATGTAACTTTAGTAACCTAAATAGCAATTGTGCAACACTCTCTTAAAAATCCTAAGTCCAACCCTGCTTTTGATTATTCAAAATTAGGGTCGACGCTATCGAAATTTCAAGTTTGATAGTTTTATAACAATTAATACATACGAAAGTTATTATACTTATGTTTTTTAACTAAATTACTGTACTATTTTTATAGTATTTAAAATCATTGTATTATCAAAACTTGCTAATAAAGTCCTCGTAGTATCAAAATTTGTTAACTGGGTGCCTGTATTTTGTATTTTTCTTCGATTGTATCAATGAATTATTTCTATAGTTTTATACTAAAAGAAAATTTAAGATCATTTCGGTAACTGGATACTTGATATCATTTGGTTACTATTTTAAAAGTGTCAAAATCACGTGTCATGTCATCCAATATGTCATTTTTAAACTCATTTTTTATATGTTATTTTTCAACATATCTTTCTTTTTATTATTATTTTTTTTGAAATCGTTCTTATATTTCTCGTACTCAAAGAAGAAATAACCTTTTGCTTTTGATTTGTCGTATAACTTGCCAACAGATATATGGAGTATATATTTACATCTTTTAACTTTAACCTAAGTCGATAGTATAGTGAGATGAAAAGTGACAAAACAGTACAATAATTTAAGTTAACATTAACAACTAAAATACAATGACTTATTTTGTCTATCAAACCCATCTCATTCAGGATGTGACAAAATGCACTACTTTGACACAGAACACAACACATAGCATTTTTCGCAAAAATAAAATTAAATTCGGAAAAACATTAAATTGCAAAACATACAAAATTCAAAGGGGCCATATATGCACAGATTTTAATGGGTTCACAAAATTCAAACCGTTTTGAATATTTATACAAAGGTGAAAAGAACAACTCAATGTGAATCATACGAAATTTTTACACCGTGGCCAGTAAGTTCTGTACTTTTTCTGTGAGAAAAAGGAATGATTAAAGTGCCTAGGCTTTTTGTTTAATTTTCAAATTGTGTAATGCTCCATTAATCTTTTTATACACATTGACGGACTCAGAACCCTGAGTCGCCAGATGCATAAATTATTTTAACGAACATAAAGAAAATAAAAATGAATTAAAACATACGATTTCATTAATACTGATAAACAAACTAAGAGAACATGTATTTCTTTTGACATATTAGTAAACTAACTAAAAAAGACATGTTCATGTTCATTTTACAAAAACTAGGCGAGTACCCGCGCCTAGCGGCAGCGGTTCCTAGCGGCAGACAATTAACGATATGTGATATTGTCGTAAGTGTTTTGCTTACGTTCAAAATATAGACGAGTATTCGTGCCTAGCAACGAAAATTTATAGCGACAAATCGTTTTGTGTTAAAAAAGTTTATGGGTTATAAACAAAAAATAATAAAAGTTTGAAGATTTGGGGATTAAACATAATGTTTTGAAACCCGGTTCGACCCGGGTGGTTCAACCGGTTGAACCGTTCCTGTCGAAAAGCGGTCAATTTAAACCGAGTCAACCCGACGAGTTGAGTAAAAAACGGGTCAAATCAAACCGGGTCAACCCACCAGGTTTGAAGCGTCGCGGGTCAACCCGGTTTTCGATATTTATTATAGTTTCCTTTTGAAATATATGTTTTCAACATTTTCTTTTTAGTTTCAACTTTTCACTTTTTACTTTTTGGTTTTCCCTTTATATATAGTATAGCAGGGTACCCTCCCGTTGCGATGACGAGCACCCTGTGACGATTAACCGGAGAAATAGATCTCTATTAGACCTGATTCACCAGTTTGTATCGGTTTCAACAGGTCCTCTCTGGCTCGTTTTCGGATGGCTTTTATTGGTTTGTCGAATCAGTGGCGACACCAGTTCCCGGTTGAACCTGTTGGTCCGGTCGATTTTCAAAACTATATGTACCATCAAATTATTAGCTTGTATGAAGCTTTGTGTGTTTATTAATTTGTATAATATGTATAATAACATGTGTGTTTTCATTTTATGATGTTTTAAAAATAACATTAATTAGTGTGTTTAATTATTTTATATTTTGTAATATGTTGTAGCTTGTTTATATTGTATATTGTGAAAATTTTATTGTAGTTTTTAGTAAGGGATGTTTTAATTGTTTATTTTTAATTTGGTAGATATGCTTTTAACTGGTTGTACAATATGAATAAATTATTGTACTTTTAAGTAATTGGGTGTTTTAATAACAATATTAATTACATTGTACGTTTCTCTCACATTTGACTTTCAACATTTCACTTTTTCAAGGTTTGACCGTTTTTCTATTATATGTAGTATAGATATAGATATAGATATGGAATACAACCGTGTAATACCAGTAGGGATGAGCACGGTAACGATCACGTACCGAATTAGTGGTACCGATTTTTCCCGAGCATAAATTAGTGGTACCGGTACCATACCGAAAGGGATTCGGATACCGGTACCGGTACCGGGAAATCGGGTTTTCCCCGCTTTTTTTCGGGAATTTCCTGGTTTGGTACCTGTCCCGTACCGAATTAGTGGTCTCGATTTTTTTTTCACCTTATTACGTAGCCCCGGTACCGTACCGTATTTCAAGAATCGGTATCGTTTCGGTACGGTTCCGGGATTCGGTTCGAAATGCTCATCCATAAATACCAGCTAAAATCCTAACAAAAAAAATACGCGTGATTAGAGAGTTGCCGAATTCAAGAGCTACCAAAAATATATTACAGTGATTGACTTCTTAACCATTTTAAAATTGAAATTTTATATCATAGTTTTATATATTGCCACAGTTAGACGCATGGACATTGTATTTTTGACATTCAAGAGCTGGCAAAAATATATTACAGTGATTGACTTCTTAACCATTTTAAAATTGAAATTTTATATCATGGTTTTATATATTGCCACTCTTAGACGCATGGACATTTTATTTTTGACATTTTAAAGATTTCAAAATTTTTGACTTTCAATATTCAATTTTCAAGTTTTCACTTTTCCTCTTTGACCATTTTTCTATTTTAGATAGTAAAGATTAGGTATTTTGATGAAAATTAATTTACATTCATCAGATTTGTGTAAACTCTAAAAACCCTCCTAGGCGGGCCCCGTTTATACATATTTAGTCATCCTATCATGTTTTAAAAAAACACAAGTATACACATGTATTGTACACACGTATGGTTTCATTTCATGACGGGAATGTTACCGACATTTTCATTTCGGTCTTCATTTTTATTTATCTCGTGTTCAATAATTTAACGTATGTCACAATCATATTTTTATTATATTAATGCTTTGAATGTGAGTTTGTCTCGACTTTAATATATTGTTTTAATTCAGTTTTGTGGTTTCGAACCACCCTATTCGAAACAAAACTTGTCGAAATATTGATATATCGTGTCGTGTCAAAGTAATTTGCAGGTTTAAACCATTTAACTTACTGGAAAAGCGACATTTGGTAGAACTCACCGGCTAATTTCACGACCAGTATGAAATAACTTATATAAAACAAGTACGTTAAAAGTCATATATGTACTATATAATACATAAAGATTTTTTTTCTTCTTATTAAAACTCGAAAACTTAAAAAATTAGTAAAGTTAATAGTCTTAATATTTTTAATCTTTAAACTTTTATCATTTTTCGTTTTAAGTCATAGACTTTTTTTCTCGCAACGACTACTTTTGAAACCGTAACTACAAGTTCGAAGTATGGTTATTTGCCGCAATGCACTGTTGTTATGCACGAGTATTCGTCTTGTATATATTAATACCTATACCAAAATAATGTGAGTTTGTAACACTTACTATTACTAGAGCCCAGACTCAAAGCATGCGCATGAGGCTGTACCTCCATAAAAATAATGGCACTGGGACACCATCATCAACTGTTACTTTCACCAATTATTGCTGTTGCTGATGAAAAGAAGACAACCAAAATCAACATTTTTTTCACATTTGCTAAAATGTGTAAATGATACATACAGTATGAGACTGAGTTAGACTGTAAATTTTATCTTAAACTTTGCACAATGTATTCCAAAAACTTGTATAAATTAGCCATGGTTAGTTGATCTAAACCATGATGGTCCATAAATTAGCCATGGTTCATGACTTCATGTCTGTTGTGAACCTTTAGACAGCTACATAGGCGGTAGATGGAAATGATAACAAGCTGAAAGTTCATATAGCGTTCCCCACAGTTATCACTAAGAAAGAAGCTTATATACATACGTTTATTAACATACAGCTTGAAGTTTATACATATGTACTTAGAAATGTAAAATCATGTCCTACATGAATTTACATAGAAATACAGAACTCCAAGTTAATTCTATATACAATATATATTCAAGGACAGGCCCGGTTAGGCTCTTATATCAGCCATTAAAGAAGTTTAAGGTTCGGTTGAATTATGCATGTGCAAATCACAACCAAATTAATGTCAAGGAGATGGACCTCCCAAGTACTGAATCCACTCTTCCGGGGTCCCCTTTCTCATTTTCAGCATCTTTATCGCGGTGTTTGTTAAAGGTATGGCAATTATATCATAGTCTTTTGGAGCCTGCATAACCAAATTCATACCATCATAACTAGTTATTTTTTAAGCAAAAGAGCACTTCTGAGTGTTTGAAGAAAAATGTTTATCGGTTTAATTTATAGAATACAACTACTTATTTGTAAGCAAGTTGTAACTTGCTTAAGCAATCCCATATATCCCCTGTATCAATTGAATAGCGAAACAAAAGGGAAGTGTACTTAACAGGTTATTAGAAAATTCCTTATTGAAAACGAGTCCATATTAGAAAGAAAACTAAAGAATACCTTCGGCGCCTTATGCAGTTTCATGTTTGCTTCCTCGGGTGTTTTATGACCTTTCTTAGAGTTGCAACTTAAACAAGCGGTAACCTGTGAAAGGAGATTCATTGCATCAGCATTTCTTTAAATGATCTTAAATCACGATATGAAATTGTCTTTACCAGATTATCCCATTTCCATTCCCCACCTCGCGACAAGGGTAACACGTGGTCAATAGTTAAATTCACAGGAGAAGAACAATACCTGTCGATTACAGAAATAAGAGTTCAGACTTCAGACTACAAATTGCATTTGGATATTACTTGCACATGGTAAGTACTTATTTGCAGCTTCTTGAATTTGTTGCATTAAGATTCGAAGTCATACTTTAATGTGCAATTCTCAGCGAATATGTTATTAAACTTATGAACTTTGTGAAACGGATAAACATCATTTAGCAGAGTACTCACTGGCAAGAAAAATTGTCACGCGCCAATATGTTCTTTCGACTAAGTGTACTTATAGTTCTTCTTCTCTTAACAACTTGAAGCAAATGTGGAACCTGAGAGATCATATATATGACACATTGCTCAATCATCAAGATAGATCTATAAATATATCACTTCTGATCATTAAAATGATAAGATGGTGGTTATGTAATGTGTTACCCTTAAAACAGCAGGTATGTAAAAGGATCCATTGGGTGAGTTCACAGTTTGATCATAATATTCAAGAACATCCGCCTGTATTAACGTAACTTCACAGATTTTAGAGAAAACTTAATCTATGAGCTCGAGATAATTAGATGTGTCCATACGTCTAACCTTTTCCATGAATTCCAAACAGATGGCACGTTTCCAGCAGACGACGTTTATAGGTCTAACCCAAAAATCACAATCAGATACAATCATAGGTGGTACTTTAAACATGTATATATAGTCTCAAATAATGAAGAATAGATAGAGTTATATTAAACAGTTAATTTTTATCCAAATGTTCAAGAATAGATAGAGTTATATTAAACAGTTAATTTTTTCGAGGTTTGATTTTGGATATTCTTTTTACTTTAATGGTGCATTAAGACTACAAATTGCATTTGGATATTAAACTGCTGTGTATTTTAGATTTATTACACGACAAATTGAACATCTTAAAACAACAACAAATTTTTATCCGCTTTGATTTATTAGACATGTGTTACATTGTTGGCGCATATTGCTTACGCCGGTTTAACCCACCCTACGCCCAAAACTCCAAAAGCCTTCATTTAGGCATTTAGCCCGACTTTGGCTTGAATATCTATGCTTATGTTTGGTTATACTATGTTATGTTTTTCATGTCTATATTTAGGCCGTTATTTGGATCATCTCTACATGTAAAATGGTATATACTTCATCAAGTTCATAATATCTCCGCTAACGCTTTTAACATCATATAATCGGTTAATATGATTGTTGAACTCACTCAATTTTCTCCCGTGTTAATGAATACACATAAACCTCATTTCTCTATAATATATGGAGTTATGGACTAGGTGATCCGACGGATAGTTCATGTGGATGGAATTGATATCACCGGACGATGGCCATAGCTCTTGATTAGAGACACTCTTACTAGCATTAATAGTTGATTCTGAATTTTTAAACTCTTGACGTGCTTAAATAATAAAAATAACAGTTTTAGCTAAACATAGTTAATAACTTCTTATAACTATTATAACTAGATATCGAGGATTATCGATTAGTATAATTAGAAAAATCTCAGCAAAGTGTGTGTAATTTGACTAATTTCGACATCCTTAAGTCACAATTAAATCTTACTAAGAGTAAAGTAAAAAGAATCACAAATCACAAACCTGTACGAAATATCCAAAATCAAACCTCGAAAACACGACAGATCATCACTTTCATAATCAGGATCACCCAACAAACCATCATAAATAGCTTCTTGATCAAGGATTGCATTCGTTTCATTTTCATCAATACTTTTCGACCTATGACTTGAAGCCGATGCAAAAACACGGGTATTTCTAGTGATCTTATTGCAGTTATAACTACTTAACCTCGTGATCTTACGTGATCTTAGTCCCAACACGTCTTTTGGCTCAAATTTTTGTGACATTTCATCAACCATGAAGATCGGTTTCAAGCGATGTAAAGCGGTGAATTCTGCCATTAATCTAGATCAAATTTGAGGTGATCTATGAACAAAAGTAGTGTGTTGATGAAATTTTGATTTTGTGAGTGTTTGAGTTGTGAAAGTTTGTATATATTGATTTTACGTGAAAAAACCGTTACCACATATTCCCTCGTCAAGACTTTTAAATATCTTTGGACTTAAAGATGTGAAATTACTATATTGTCCTTGTTATACCAAATGTGTAACATTTGGGGATATTTCAATCACTAAAATGGGTGAACCAAACCAAGGAGTTTAGTGACTTTAGTGGTTTTACGTCCAGTCAGGTTAAAATTTTGTGGAGTTTGAGTTTGAATTTCGATACTTGACACAAGACCTGGTTTCCAAACTCGACCAGCTGAATATTTGTGTTAAAAATTTGTAATAGGATTAACCAGAGTGATATAAATCGGTTTGATTACAAAACCGGAAATAAAAACAAACTTTGTAAACACACTTCAAGAGAATCCATGCGTTCATTATAAAAGTAGAATCTAAGGTAAAACCGTAAATACTGTGGTCACCCCGTCACATCAGTTTTCTCTCTCTAAGACTAACCCAATTATAATTTAATAAGGAGACCACAACCACAACAAAAAACATATTCTCAAAAAAAAAAACCTATACACACAAAACAAATTGAAATTTCAGTTGGCAGGCCCATCCATAACTTTAAAAAGGTTGTAGATGACCAGTTGGGGTTTGGTTGGGCTAATGGGGATAATGTGGTCAAGTATTCGGTTGGAGGTGGCAACCAAGCCATTAGCATTAGCAGAAGTGTGACAATTACAAGTTAATATTAATATCAATTTCTTTCGGTTATTGACATCAACATATGTGAAATGAAGGGAATTTTGACATGAAGTTAATATATTAATACCTAACGTCAGCAGTCTTTTCTACAAATGTCCATTAGCATCCAGTGTTATGTCACATGTATATCACACGAGGGCAATTTTATCAAATTACACATCATCTTCAACATCTTATTATATTCGTAGATTTTTCTTTTCCTTTTTTCTTTTTACTGACAACACAATAAAAATAAATAAATAAACAAATTAATACTATTACCAAATTATATATACTTAAAAACAAATCCTCATTCTAAAGTTTCCATCAACCCATTTTATGATTCAAAATTAAATCATCAAAACTACCGTACAAATCCAAACCTAAAAATATAAAGAGTCAATTTCATATGTATTCTTACAAAACTTTGTTGGTGGTAAAACGCCCAGGACAGGGTGGAGATAATCAATAGCAAACCAAATACCAATACAGGTTACCGGATATCACTTGGAATCGTGTTATCACTTTCCGAAGTAAACTATTCGACCCTAATGCCTGGGTATCACGAATATCTACTTGGGATAAGACCAAATGTATGTTATTGAATTAGGCACAAATCAATAACCCTAGCACATCCAAGTGTTTATGTTTTATGTATCTCTTTCATGCATCATATGAATTCCTATTTATAGGATATAGTCACTCTTTAGTCAAATGGAATTATGAGAATTAATCGGCCAATTAATCTCCTCATAATGTTCCTCCATTATAGCCATAGTGCTTACAAGACCAAGTTAAAGTGGTCTTAATTACACGATTGTAACTGCCCAGCAGTACTAACTTTTGCCCAGGAGTACTAGCTTATGCCCAGCAGTACTAATTGTGCCCAACAATACTAACTATGCCAAGCAGTACTAACTGTGCACTAGCAGTATTACTACTAGCAGTAGTAACTATGCCCAACAGTAGTAACATTACTACTAGCAGTAGTAATATTACTACCAACAGTAGTAACTACCCACTATAAGAGTCAGGGTGTTCAGGGACCTTATGGGTGTACACTTCGTACCTCCTGACCCATTACCAGGTGTGAACTAATCCCACAAGTGCACTAAATTTTCCAACAATCCTCCCCAAATTTAGTTCACTTCCTTTGCATGAAAATTAAACATTAAACAAAACATGTGCATAAACGAAAATATCCTGAGGATTAAATTTCCATTTTAGTACGTTACATGTTCAAATATTCGAGAATCAGGGTGTTTTAAGAATTGAACCCTTCAACCCATTTGAATACCTGAAGATAAAATACACACAAGTTTTCAAACACTTAAAAGCTCCTGACACTATACAAGCCATGTGTCCATATCAAAATTCATAAATGTTATAAGAGCCAAAAGTCCAAAGCTCTATGAAGCGGCAAAACTTCAACATTCACATAGGTGGTTCCTCTTTATTCATGCTCCTGCCAAGCACTTTTTCAAAGAAATTAACCATTTAGAAGTAAAAACTTCATCCTCCTTTTCAGCAGGTTTTGAGCACAACCTTGGGATGTAAAATAAACATGTGCTCTAGTCTACTGAATGTTCAGCTTTCCACATTGAACTCAGCTCCCAAGTTTCCTTAGGAGGGAGTTGGGTGTCTTAGCATTCAGTGACTAAGTTGGACTTAAACCCATCCCTTTAGCAGACTTTAAAACCAAGCCTCTAGCCAATCCCTTCGTCAAGTGATCAGCTAAATTTTGTTGAGATCTAACAAACTCTATAGATACCACCCCATTCATGATAAGCTCACGAATCATGCTATGTCTGACACCTAAGTTTCTAGACTTTCCATTGTACATCTGGCTATAAGCCTTTGCCAATGTAGCTGCACTATCACACCAGATATAAATAGGTGTTATAGGTTTAGGCCACAATAGAATCTCAAGAAGCAAGTTTTTCAACCATTCAGCTTCTTTACCAGCAGCTGCTAAGGCTAAAAACTCATATTCCATTGTTGAACTGGTGATGCAAGTTTGCTTATTGGATACCCAAGAAATTGCACCTTCACCAAGTAGGAATACCCAACCACTGGTAGACGAATTGTCTTCAAGATATCGATCCAACTTGCATCGGTGTATCCTTCTAACAACAAGGATAACTAGTATATGAGGGACTATAATCCGTAGTTTTCTTCGATACTTCAAGATTCTCTGAACCGCTTGCCGGTGATGAGCACTAGGATTGCTAGTATACCGCCGTTTACCCACTGCAAAAGCAATATCAGGTCTTGTACAAGTCATGGCATACATTAGGCAGCCAATTACCCTATAATACTCAAGTTGAGATACAACCTTGCCCTTATTAGGCAGCAACTTCTCACAAGTATCCATAGGTGTACTCACTGGAGTACAATCAAAGTAATTAAATTTCCTCAACACCTTCTCAAGATAATGAGACTGAGAGATATAAATTCTTTTACTTTCATGTTTAATCCTTATTCCAAGGATAACATCAGCATCCCCCATATCCTTCATAGAGAACCTTGATGACAAAAATTCCTTTGTCAAGTCAACCTGATTTTTGGTCAGTGCCAAAGATCAGCATGTCATTAACATATAGGCAAATGATGACTCCTTTACCAGTTTCATCAAACTTGCTATATACACATTTGTCAGACTGGTTAAGTAAATAACCATTAGATAAAACCACTTCATCAAATTTTTGATGCCATTGCTTAGGTGCCTGCTCTAGTCCATACAGAGACTTAATCAGTTTACACACCTTATTTTCATTTCCAGGAAAGATGAATCCCTGAGGTTGGTTCATATAAACCTCCTCATCCAATTCACCATTTAAGAAAGCTGTTTTCACATCTATCTGATGAATAATCAGATTGTGAACTGATGCCAAAGCAATCAACAGTCTTATGGTACTAATACGAGCCACATGGGCATAAGTTTCAAAATAGTCTATTCCTGACTTTTGTTTAAAGCCTTGAATGACTAGTCTAGCTTTGAACTTTTCAATAGTTCCATCTACCTTCATTTTTTTTTTGAAAATCCATTTGCAACCCAAAGGTTTGCAACCAGGTGGTAGATCAACCAACACCCAAGTGTTGTTGCCCATGATGGAATCCATTTCATCATTGATTGCTTCTTTCCAGAAAGCAATATCCTGAGACTTCATTGCTTCTTCAAATGTCTTGGGATCATCTTCAACAATGAAGCAATAGGAATATTGGTCAGAGACCTCATCCCTTGTTCCTTCAATTAAGTATAATTAAAACTCATGTCCAAATGACTTTGGATTCCTGATCCTTTTGCTCTTTCTGAGCATAGGTTCAGGTTGTTGAACCACAACCTTATCAGGGACCTATGATGGTAATTCATCTGGGACCTCTGATACACCAATGTCTTTAGTTCCTTTTGGAATCTTCTGACTTGGTCTAGGGACTGATGAGAATCTATTATCATCAAAGATTACATCCCTTGATTCAATTATGGAGTTAGTTGAAACATATTCATTAGGTTCAATAACATAGAACCTAAAAGCCTTGTAATGCTCAACATATCTAACAAAGATGCAATCAATGCCTCTTCCACCCAAAGTTTTTAGCTTTGGATCATGGAGTCTTACAACAGCTCTACAACCCCAAACCCTGAGATAGTTCAGGTTGGGTTTCCTTTTAGTCCAGAGTTCATAAGGGGTAATCTTGTTCCTTTTGTTGGGAACCCTATTTAATAAATAGCAAGTTGTTAACATAGCTTCACCCCAGAACCCTTGACTCATTCCTGAATAGGACAACATGGAATTAACCATCTCCTTCAGCACCTTGTTTTTCCTTTCAGAAATACCATTTTGCTGAGGAGTATAGGGAGCATTCGTTTCATGGATTATACCAACAGACTGAAAATACATAGTATCCATGTACTCATCTCCCATATCAGTCCTTAATCTCTTGATCAGGGACCCAAGTTCCAATTCAAATTCCGTTTTAAATACTTTGAATTTATCTAATGCTTCATCCTTGGTATGCAACAGATAGACATAACAAAACCTAGAAGCATCATCAATAAATGTCACAAAGTACTTCTTATTCCCCAAGGATGGAATGGCATGCAAACAGGTCACTGTGTATTAGCTCCAAGAGCTTAGTTTCACAATTAACACCCTGAAAAGGTTTCTCAGTTATTTTGGTCAGCATGTAAGTTTTACACTTTTCAGTGTCCATGTCAAATGCTGGGATTAACCCATCCTTAGACATATCTTGCATCCTTTTATAGTGTACATGGTCAAGTATAGCATGCCAGAGGGTAGAGTCAGTCAGGTCAGAGGTGGTCACAAAGGCTGAATTATCACAATCATTAACAATGTTTAACCTGAACATTTGATTACATAAATATCCAAAACCAATAAATACACCACTTTTAGATAAAACAAATTTATCAGATTCAATAACTTGTTTATAACCATGATTATTCAAAATACTACTTGAAACCAAGTTTTTCCTTATATCAAGAACATGAATAACATTAAACAAAGTTACAATCTTTCCAGAACTAAACTTAAGATCTACACAACCACGTCCATGCACCAGGGCTGTTGACTCATTTCCCATGTGAAGAATAGAACCATCATTCAGTGACTCATAAGTCTTGAACCAGTTTCTATCTTTGCACACATGAACAATTGCTCCAGAGTCAACCCACCACGCAACATTATCATCCAGCACATAGTTAGATTTAGATACATATGTAACATAATAAACCTGAAGATAGTTATTAAACATATTCTGACCTTTCAGAGGAACTAAACCATTCCCTGATCCATTAGGTTTTTCCACCAATCTTAACACTTTTTCAATCCCTTTTAATGTGACCAGATTTGCCACATTTCCAACAAGTAGGTGTTTCCTTCTTGTTAGGGTCTGCCTTTGTGTTATCCTGATGTTTACGTTTACCCTTGTTGTCATTGTACCTGGTGGAGTTGTTATGCTCCACCATATTGACATCAGATGCACCAACAACATTGTTGTTCTTTGGGTTATCATTATCCTGCACCTTGAGGGATTCCTCAATACGCAAATGACTGCCCAACTCAACAAGATTTAACTCCTCCTTCTTATGTTTCAAAGGTATGCTAGAAATCTTTCCAAGAAGGAGGAAGTTTATCAGTGACACAAGAGACTGAAATAGACTCATCCATGTGCATTTTGTGTTGTGTAAACCTTCCAGGTATACCAAGAAGTTCATTTTATTGTTCCATAACTGGTCTTGAATCAGTCATTTTGTAATTTGTGATATTACTTAGAAGGAACTTCTTACTTGATGCATCCTCAGCCATATATTTGGCATCCAAGGAATCCCAGAGTTCTTTGGAAGATTCAAAGTTTTGATAAATATCAAAGAGAGAATCAGACATACCATTGAGGATTAAACCTCTACAAATGTAATCATCATTCTCCCATTAGCTCCTCTTCCTGATCTGTTCCACAGTAGAATCATCCCCATCATCAAGAATAGGTGTAGTCAGAACATAGACCATACTCATGCTTGAAAGAAGAAAGTGCATCTTCTTTTTCCATCTTCTGAAGTCCACTCCTTCAAACTTGTCAAGCTTGGCAAAGTTTGAAGCCATGTGTTTCATAGCAGCAGCAGCCATTGATTATCACACAATAGTTTACTTCGATTGTTGGTGGTAAAACGCCCAGGACAGGGTGGAGATAATCAATAGCAAACCAAATACCAATATAGGTTATTGGATATCACTTGAAATTGTGTAATCACTTTTCGAGGTAAACTATTCGACCCTAATGCCTGGGTATCATGAATATCTACTTGGGATAAGACCAAATGTATGTTATTGAATTAGGCACAAATCAATAACCCTAGCGCATCCAAGTGTTTATGTTTTATGTATCTCTTTCATGCATCATATGAATTCCTATTTATAGGATAGAGTCACTCTTTAGTCAAATGGAATTATGAGAATTAATCGGCCAATTAATCTCCTCATAATGTTCCTCCATTATAGCCATAGTGGTTACAAGACCATGTTAAAGTGGTCTTAATTACACTATTGTAACTACCCAGCAGTACTAACTTTTGCCCAGCAGTACTAGCTTATGCCCAACAGTACTAACTGTGCACAGGAGTACTAACTATGCACTGACATTATTACTACTAGCAGTAGTAACTATGCCCAGCAGTAGTAACATTACTATTAGCAGTAGTAATATTACTACCAGCAGTAGTAACTACCCACTATAAGAGTCAGGGTGTTCAGGGACCTTATGGGTGTACACTTCGTACCTCCTGACCCATTACCAGGTGTGAACTAATCCCACAAGTGCACTAATTTTCCAACAAACTTCAATATTACGCTGATATCCTTCCAAAATTTCTAATTACATTAACATCTTTTTAAACCTCACAAAATACTCATTTATATACAAATATATAATTTTACAATAATAAGTTAGTTTTAATATTCAAAAATATACTCCAAATATTAATAAACAAGTAAAAGTACAATGTTACCCTTCTTCCAAAATGAAACAAACTCATCTGATGCTTTTATCAATGATATGCAATTTAATTTCAACTCGTATAATTTGATAATCTCATTTTTACTCTTTTTATCATCTAATATAGTGGTAAATTATGGGTTCCAACAAGGTTCATATTTTGTGAGGTTTTGTTTAATTATTTATTTGGGATAAATGAGCATCAGTTCTTAATGTTACAACACATTGAATATTTTTTGTAACTAAGTTGAATTCTTTTTAAGTCACGTGTAGAAAACGCAGATAAAATATCAATTTTTCAAATCTCCTTTCAAATTCAAAACGGGTTTAAGAAAATTTTAAACATTCAAGGCAAAGGAATGTTTATTCCATTTCGAAGACCAATAATATCTTGTTGTATTGTTCTTGTTTATGGTGGTGAACAAAAATCCCTAATTGATGCTGACGATTGTGAGTTGGAATGAAAGAGGAAGAAAGGTAAAATGGTAATATGTTAATTAATATCACTATAGTAAAGTTTGATTAAAATGTTAATTTGAGTAAATATTTGTAATTTCAATGTTTGAAAGGATATTGACGCAATATTTATATTTGTAAGGATATTGATTTAATTTCAAAGCTTTTTAAGGGTATTGATGAAATTCTACCAAAAAGAAATTAGAAGAAAATAGTTGAGCCAATAATCATAACCATTCAATCAAGAAACTTTGATTATTTTCTTTATACCAAGTTTATCAACATGATAAACATCAAAAGCCGCAAAACCGACAACAAATTCGACAACCAATTGAAGCCACCAACATCATGTCAGTACCGCCACTTGCAACACCATTTTGACGCCACCTGTTATACCACCAGTAGGGGTGGAGCCACCGGGGGGTATGGTGGGTAGCTACCCCCCACCGAAAAAAAAATTGTAGTCAAAAGTTTTTGATTTTTTGATGTATTTTCTTAATTTGCGGTCCCCAAAAAAGTATGTGTGTTGTCTAAGACTAAAATAAAAGTAAGTGTTTAGGATGCAAAGCTCTGAAAATAGTTTGAAGCCTTAAAAAAAAAGTTGTTTTAATGGTGAATAAAAGTGAGGATCTAATTTGAGAAGATGAAAGAATTCAACTAAAGAAAAAAGAAATCAACTTTTGTCCAGTTTTGGGATAGAGTCACGTAAGGTGCAAAGTAAAAAAAATACGTACTTTTCTTAATTTTTTTCTTACCTTCCGAACCTTTTTGATTTTCATATTTGATTTTGTACTTTTAACTTATTTAAATATGGCTTATAGACTTACAACGAATAACAAAAATATTGTTACTTATTTCTAGCCTCACTATTAAGCAAGTCTAATTAACTTGGAGTTCTAGCTTTTATAATTTTATTCAATGATCGTAATTTTTTTAACATATTGATTATTGATTAAAATTCTTAAGTTAACGAATGGCACGTTTTTTTCCCCGTTTTAATCAGGCTCGATGTTAAAAAAAATTACCCCCTCTCGGAATTTTTTCTGGCTCTGCCCCTGACCACCAGGGTACTTGGCGCCCTTTACAAACACCACAACGATTCTGGAAATCGGATGGAATGTTTGTTGTGTTTTGATTTTCTTGGTTTGTTGAGATTTATGGGTTGTAATTTTGTGGGTTTGTTGAGATTTGTGGGTTTTGATTTTGTAGGCTTTTTGAAATTTTCTGGGTTTTGAAGGTCACATTATGGTGGGTGTGGAAGCATGGAGTGTTGTAACTTTAAGGGTGTTGAGATTTGTGAGATTAATACGAGATGGGTATGGATTGTGGGTGTTTTTTTTTCTTTATCAATTTCTAAATCATATGAAGTGGTAAATGATTTGAAAATAAGATTGTTTGGTGTGGGTGTTTATGTATTTGATTTAAAGAAAATAGATATTCAACACTAAGTCAAAGATTAGAGATGAAGACATGTAAAATTATTGAAATGTCCTTGTGTGAATATCATGTGACACTAGTTAACCCACCACTCTAACAGACGTTTGTAAAAAAGGACTTCCGATGTTAAGAAATGGAGACGTTGGAGAAAGTTGACGTATTTATTTCTTAAAAGGACTCAACGTGTTGTTTTGGTACAAGTTCAAGGACGCACACTCTTACTTATATGTATTAACATTATGCAATTTTAAATAGTGTGTTTTATTTTGAAATATTTTCAAACATACTAAACTTCACCATTGAAAGGCTATGTATCAAACCCTAAAAATACAAAAATGTCATTACAATCCCCACAAAACCTCTTAGATTTTTATTTGAACAACAATTTTTTCACAATCAATTACGCCTATTTTACAATATATCTCACAACTCCTTCAAAATAGTCGGAACCCACATTCATTTAATAGGTGAGCAACTCACATACCACTCGAACAGAAACCTCTTTGATTTGATAGAGGCGTTTGTAGTGAATAGAAAATGTTATACAATCGAGTCGATCTTTTGTTCTATGACTTAGTTATTGCTCAAAAAAATTTGTTGATCTAGTAATAAGGCACTCAATGTCTTCACAGAATAGCTCAAACTTCACCAAGTAAATATATGTGGGTTGCCAGGAAAAAGGTTGTATGTTGTTACAACAATATTTCGATTATGCCTAGTACATTTGAGTTAGATACTTTACCTTGAGGGATAATTTGAACTTACCTCTTTATTAAGTCTTTTTAGGTAAAATAGTGGAACTAAAATTGTAGTTTATACATGTTTATGGCATGTTATCTTTAGAGCATTATACAAGTAGTTTTTGAAAAACTCTAGAAGATTGCTAAAAGATAATACGTGTAATACTCTAGAGTGTTTGGAAAGAAAAAGTTAGTCTATAAGTGCCTTATTGGCATCACATCAATATAGAAGAATTAACACTACAAAGCCTCCTTTTATGTATATGTATTCATAGTTATTGATTTATCATAGATAGTTCTCTCCTTAATTCTGATTATGTGGGACCTGCTTCTTTTTGTCTGAAACGGGTGTCGTCTTTACGTCTGTTCTTAGAGAGCTAGGTACCGTGGCGTTTGAGCCTCGCCAGTCTGATGTTGCCTGTGTTTTGGTGCCGCCAATACCAAGCCATGGTATTGACCCCCTTCCCCTGCACCCATGGTTGAGCCAGTTCTTGGCGTGTGTGAGAACAAAGGATGATGATGTGTGTGTGTTTGTGTATTTTTTCCCCCAATTTAAATGGGTTATATGGTGTGTGTGTGTGTGTGTGTATGTGTTTTAGTGTATGTATGTGTATGTGCATCGTGATGTGGAAGATGACATTATACTAATTTTTTTTTGTTAATGAGCTATTGGAACCTAGGCTTTTGGTTAGTGTGTTTGATTAAATTTTAAAATCAGTACATGATTGCCATTAACAAAAAAATAAATCCCATTAAAATCAGTATGTTGAATAATGTAACTTTTTTTATAAAAAATTAATGTAATTTTTTAAAATCGAATGTAACTTTTTTTATAAAAATGTTATTTGTAGTTTAATTTAATGAACGAAAAATTAGTTTATTTGAACAAATAAAAAATAAAATAAAATGGTGAGTGGGGCCCTTTTGGCTCAAGCCATGAGTGAAGGGTTATTTTGGTGTGTGAGCAAAGTTGCAAAAAGCGCTAGGCTCTAGTCGGGCAGTCGTCCACCTCCTAGCGCCTAAAAGAAGTTCATTGTATAATTTCTAAGATCTACAAATAATATAAGCATGAGCTTTGTAGGCAAATTATTGTTAGTTTCAATTCTTGACAGAAATGAGACAGTTTTCTACCAACTAGTTGTGTACTAAAGAAGTTTAGTGACTACATTAAAACATCTGTGAAATTAGGTTTCTATCTAACATTGCCTCAGTTTCGCTAAGTTCATTTTTCTCATCATAAATTTGTGCTAGCTGGTTTTATATTAGACATGAAAATCATAAAATGCAAGCACGGATATGGAAATGAACTTGAGTTTGACGAATCAACATTATCTGTGCATCTTTCTCTGCCTCAAATTAAGTGATGACATATGATCTTGAAATCTACATCACATCATATATGCGTTTTAGCTTTGTTGTACTTTGTATAAACATAAATATATATTGTTAAAGGTGATGCAAAATGGGGAGCATTCATTTACAAGCTCATGGAAGGAACAACGGTTTTGTTTGCATGCATTCAAGTTCTAAAAAGGCTCTACAAATATGAGAAAAAAACAGCAGAAGCTTATTTGCATAAAGGCATCACAATCCATGTTATGAGCCCAAGTCACACCTTATATGTATTTGATATGGAGGGTGTCAAGGAAGGCACATTGCATGCATGGGTGGACGAGCTTAACGTGTTGCGCGTTTCGGGACTCCAACTAAAGATGATAGCTTCATGGGACGTGAATATAAGCTCCCAAATGGTTATGTATCAATCCATTCAACCCATTACACACTTCTAAAGTGTGTGGTTGTTAGTGTTGTGAACACTCGGGAAAAGACATCTTAAACTGTTGTGTATCAATGTATGTAATTTTAGTTTTACTACAAGACAAATTGAACATCTTAAAACATCAATAACTTTTGATCCGCTTTGATTTATAAAACATGTACTACATTGTTGGAGCATATTGCTTACGCTAGTTACATATTACAAAATATTAAATATACATGAAAATAAGGGTTTTGCTAATTATATTCTTAAGGGTTATGATTAACCTACCACATGTAAAAATATTTTAGAGCATCTTAAATGCAAATAAGTGTGTAAAAATTTCAACCTATTGTTAACCTTTAACTCCAATCGTCAAAACCTTTTCAACTCAATCTTAACCTATTTATTATGCACATAATCAAAGTTTCAATAGGTTACAAAATAGATTGATGTATATCAACCTATCTTTCATATAAGTCATCATTAAGCTTTCACTCCAATGAATTAACTCTTTTCAGTCTTTCTTCAACCCATTTTCAATCTCCCTACTTAAGATGCTCTTACATATAAACTCACTTAACATAATTATAAAGTAAATTACATCGTTCGTCCCTGGACTTATACCAACACAACACATTGAGAGGTTTTTTGAAATAAATACATCAACCTTCCCTAACGTCTCCATTTCTCAACGTCAGCGGTCCTTTCTAGAAGCGTTCGTTAGCATTCGATGTTAGCTCATGTCACATGTGACGGAAAACGCAATGTAACATATACCAATTTAAAATTTATTTAACAATTAATCATGCAATTAATCATATCAAAGTGTGCAACATAATACTCAATTAAATCACTTGTTTGCACGAAAAATGTTTCCCCACAAGAACCCATATACACCAGCATTTAGTGATCATGTATAGATAGTAAATTACACACCTTATGCAAACTAGCAAACACGAACATTTGTAGATCTTGATCATCGTCTTCACACAAAACACGAAGAATATTCATGAACTTATAACGACGAATTAATCACATCATATGACGTATACAGCAACCCATACGTTGTATGTGTTTGCACGTGATGCTTTATCAGATGTTTTTTAATACAGCATACAAAGTGATTAAATATAAAAAAAAACCATACGATGTATATAAAAAGGGGAAAATGACAAAAAATACCCATCAACATATTTAACAAAATACCTAAATTTTTATAAAAAATCTCATCATAAAGAGGTGTTGATCAAATCAAGTTGCGCGCGCACACACACACAACGTGTATGGTTCGATCGAATGTAGGATAAAGGAGGATGCGATTTAGGATTAGGGTTTTCATAAATCCATAATCACTAATTAGGTTAAAAACCTAATTCTATTTATAGGCTCCATGGATTATTCTTGAATATACATATTAAGAATGCTCAAGATACGGTTCATCATTAGATTAGATAAATCAAGAAGGCGAAGGTAAGTGAAATTGCCCAATTCGCTTACATAATAAAAAGATTTTTTTGGTTTAAAGCCATACTCGTATACATTAACCCACACGCCTTATGGGGTCTGCAAGTGATGCTTAATCAGATTTTTTAATACAACATACGAAGTGTGTAGCCATTTGTACTTTTCAGGTTATAAAATTAATCCTTTACTTTTATTTAGTATTACTTTAATTTCTTTAAGTAAATACTTTCACGTATAATCAAGAAAGATCAATCGTTTAAGCTTAACTCGTAATCAACACTAGACTATGGTCAGTCTAGGTGTTCTATACATTTTATTTTCCTTTTATACATATTTTACATGTACTATTACTATTTTGCCATTTTTACGTAAACTTTGTACTTTTTACGTTTTACGCGTATTTAAACCTACGTTTCTAGGTTTTAACAACATCTATGCACTCCGTTAAACTTCTCACTCATCTAATATACTAATATAGAGTATATTGATAAGTTTTAACATTTTTATAAGTTTCGTATTTTTACGTTACCCGTTTTAAGTTTCGTGACTTAAGAACTTTACTTTTGCAATTACCGGGATAAAAAATACACCCAGTAATTCAAAGTTATAACAAAAATAAAGCATCACACCACCTAACCATGAGGTGGGCAGTTCTAAGCATTCACCAAGACCATGTGGCCTTTTGATATTACTTCATGCACATAAACTCGACACCTAAAATATCCACTACTACAAGTTTACCTAGTTCTTATTATTTCACTTCATTTGTTATAATCAAAAGTCCACAAATCCTCTCTTTGTCCTCCTTGTTGTCATGAGCTCAAGTAACCCCAAACACCATCACCATCAAATTTTCTAGTTGCAATTATACATCAAAGTGAGGGCTTAAAGTCCTAGCTAGTTCTTGGTTCAAACTCATCATCAATCTCATCACTTATAAGATTATTTAGGAAGGTTTTTAAGAGAGATTGCATGTGTTCTTGGGTAGTTAGATCAAGTTTAAAAAGGGTTATAAAGATTGGATTGAAGATTTGAAGGCATGTAAAGTTTGATTTGGTTAGAAGGGTTTTTCTTGTTTGTTTGTTCTTGTAATTATCATCATGATCTTGTAAGATTATTATTTATTTTCTTACTCTTATTCAATATGGTTGTAATAAGCGATTGTACTTTACTTATTTTATGATGTAAGTATTATTTGATGAGTGTTTGACATTGTACATATGGTTTTAATCGTGAAAACAAGCTTAAACAAGCCCCAAGTATGTTTTATCAAACTAGAAATTAAAACATGCCCAAAGAATGAATTAAATGACCATCACAATGAATTTTTAGCCTTAGGTAAAAAGATAAGATTGTAGAGCTATGTCTTACGATTTTTTTTTCGGGTGGCCCATTCCGTAACTCATCTAGATGAGTAAATGGGAGCCAAAATGGTAAAAGGTGTCAAAAACTGCACACCATATTTCATATGAAAAAAGCTCACTGATCTGTTCATTTCTAAGACTTGACCTAGTTTTATGAAATGTAGCTAAGACTTTAACTTATACGTGGCCTTGAAAACCAAGCCCAACAAACTTGTAAAATTCAACTTATCATCGTTTTGGCGGGATTGTAGTATGCTGTCCAAAATTCTGCATTGACATGTAAGTATACATTAATAATTTGTCATAAGTTATGAAATAATTAAGACCATGAGACTAATAAATTTGATAAATACATTCAAATACTTTTTCAAGGATATAAAAATTAAAACATAACATTCTATTTATTTAGAAATAGTAAAAGTTGTGATAACTAAATTATAAAAACTAAAACTAGACAAATGGTATTACTTTGACTCTTTTACATAAAAACCAAAGTGGTAAGACCCACTATTGAAAAATAGACCCATTTACCTATCTATAGATTTAATAAGAATTAAACATAATATTTACGGAGTAGTTATATTAATAAAAATGACATAAACCCGAACATATGGTAACTTACCAACAGGGCTTGTTATTATTTTTAAAACTTGATAAAAACTAAACATTTACATTTTTGTAAACTTACAAAAATGTGTACAATGTCAAAAGTATATAAATACTTTTATAATATATATATATATATATATATATATATATATATATATATATATATATATATAGAATCTGGATCGATTGAGAAAGTTTTTATTTTGAGAAGATTGAGAAGGTTTTCAAAAACGATAGATTTTTAACTTTGATTCATGTTTTCAAGCGTAAAACTCATTTTAATGTGATTAAAATTCAAAATGTGTAAAAAAAATTTGAATCACTGTTAAAAATCTCTCGTTTTTGTGATATATGTAGAATACTGAATCATCTGTACAAATTTAATGAATCATCATCATAACTCGATTTTAACAATGATTTGTGAATCAAATTTGTGATTTATAGATTCGATTCACCTTAAAATGATGTTTACTTGTGAATCAAATCAAAAACATGAATCAATTTGCTCAAACGAAGATTTCTCAATCTTCTCAAAATAAAAACCTTCTCAATGGAACCGGAGCCTATATATATATATATATATATATATATATATATATATATATATATATATATATATATATATATATATAGAAGGGTTATTTTCGTAACAAAAAAATGCGAGAATCTGCGAGAACCAAACATCAACCAATCATATTTTTTCTTATATTAATTTTTATTATTTAATTCAAAAGGGTATAATGGTAAAATTACATTTTTTTATATTTGATTTTTTTTACAAAAGACGTTTTTTTAGTTGCCGTAATTTTTTTTACATTGTGTGCACATGTGTTTTGCATTATGTGATAATTGTATTTTCCTTTTATGCATAGGTGTTTTGTATTTGCACATGTGTCTATAAAAAATATTACATAAGTATGTATAAAAAAACAAAACTTTATTAATACATATATGCAATTTTATACAAACAACAAAACTTTATTAAAAAAATATTACATAAATTTGTTTCATTACAAATATATGAAGCGTGCACATGTGCATAATACAATGTCTTTAATAGTTGGTTCATCTTTTAGGCGTGCGCATGTATTCCTCGTCTTGTTTAAAAACCCATGAAATCTACACATGTGTTTTTAATCCTTATGCACATGTGTTTTTACTCATTGGCCACTCTCGATATATTTGTATGCATATGTGTAGTTGAGTTCGTCCATATGCCCTTATATATACGTATGTGCATTCTTCATATTGCTCATGATACTCAAACCTGTAATCACCAACAAATAATAGAAGAATTATTTAATCATAACAACTAACAAAAAATATATGCACAATCCTTTCATAACAACTGAAATTAAACAAAAGAAACAAGTTTATGAAACTGTAAAAATACATATGCATAGAAGGTTTCAAATTCACAACTGTAAAAACACATATGCACACTCAAAAACACATGTGCACAATGAGACGATAAGAGCAACATAAATTAATATTTGAACCGTTCACTATACCAAACTAAAAACGTTCACTATAAGACCTATAAAACAAAAAAAAAATAATAAAGAAAAAAAAAAAAAAAAAAACTATTTCTTAATTAAATATATACTGTATATACGAAAGGCCTATATAAAGTTAAATCCATTGCATTGTTTATTTATAAAAAGGAACGTAATTGCCAACTTCCATCTCAACCCTTTCAATTTAAATATTTAATACAGTAATATTTTAGAATACAAGAAAAAAACATACATAAAAACAAATACATGCTATAATGATAACTTTAACTTAAAGAGAGTAATAGGTTAATCTAGCCTAAATCACACCAACTGTTTGGATTGAATGAGATTGAATATCTAGTGCTGGAAACAGAGGCTTTTCATATTCGAAAAGCTGTTGAGGAAAAAAGAGAGTGGACCAAGTTTAGTAATTTTGCAATATTGCTTTGTTTATCTCTCGTATCTTCTAATCCAATTTCGTAAATTTAGTAGCATCAAGGCTTAAAAAAACTACACAAAATATAACTAGAAACAAATAGATCAAAACAGTGAGGCAACTAATAATTGAAACATATTAGTCACCTGATTAAAAATCCATGGTAAATCAAACAATGAACAATAAGAGGAGAGTGGTCGGTGTTGCAACAAGGTGGTTCTTCATTTATCCAACGAATGTGACAGCGATCGATTAAGACATTATTGAGTGACGAGACTGGCACTGGTCCGCCGCGTTGCGGGCGGGCGAATTTTTTAGCCGAGGTGATTGTGCATTAATAAATAGTAATATAATCCTTTTTTTTTTTTTTTTTTTTTCGCGTACTGTAGCAGCAGTAATATAATCCTTTTTTTCCCGCGCACTGTAGCAGTCCGGCCAAAAACACTGTAGCAGCCCAGTACTGTAGCTACTGTAGCTGTACTGTAGCTGTGGCACAAAAACGGCAGCGTTTTTTTTGTGTTTTAATATATACTTATAATTATACTTTTCCGGCGACGTGAAAGTCAGAGAAGGATATGGAGGCGACATATAAAAAAGAACCCAATGACGTTTCTGTGACTCGATGTTGATTAGTATTGTTCGAATAAAAAAATCAAAGGTGGATTAAGGAGTGACGGCTAGGGTTATATGAGAGAAATATGGATGGAGAGAGAAAGATATGAAAACTGAATTCAAAAGCACGTACAATATGCAAAACTGTTTTGAAAATAATGAATCTCAATTTACTTTGTTACCCTTTCATCTTTTATAAAATATCCCTCATCTTTTATTTAATTACCACTATGCCACAACCTCTTATAATCGTTGATCAAAAAATGAAAGGCTAGGATTGGTTCTTGCAGTTCTCGCAATTTATTTGGTTCTGAAAATAACCTTACACTATATATATATATATATATATATATATATATATATATATATATATATATATATATATATATATATATATATATATATATATATATATATATATATAGAGTTAGGATCAAATAAGAAGAAAAGTTAAAATAAGAATGATAAGAAGAGACCACAACCACTCATTTCAGATGCACCTATAAAAATAGATGCATCTCCCCTTAAATTTCTCCCTTCTATTTGAAATGTGTGGCTAGAAATTCTTCTTATTCTTCCTATTTTAGTTTTTCTTCTTACTGGATCCCTATATATATATATATATATATATATATATATATATATATATATATATATATATATATATATATATATATAGGAATATATTACCTACAATTTAGTGTAGCCAACTCCCTACAATTTTGTATTACAATTTATGGTCCCTGAACTATTTTGTGGGTCCCTGAGTTATTTTTGTGGGTCCCTGAATCTTTCTTGTGTGATTTTAGTGAAGGATTATAGCCTATTGGCTACAATAATTGTAGCCAACATATCCCCATATATATATATATATATATATATATATATATATATATATATATATATATATACTAGTGTCAAAACCCGTCCGATGGACGGGTATGACTTGTGGTTTTTATTTTTAAGTTTTAGTAGAACAAATATATATTAAAAAGTAATTAAAAAATTTACAACTATAAGGAGGAAAATAAATATTGATAAGCGCAAAGCATAATTATAAAAAATTAAGTTTAATTAACTTGTTTGTTTTATACAAAACAATGAATATGGTGTATGTACAAAACAATAATGGCTATTCAAATCCGACATAAGACATCTTTATAAACGACATTTGTAGTTGAGTTGCAATAGTTGGCGTCTTTATCTAAACATATAACCTTCAATCCTCACTTGTTCTTGACTCTTGACATAGCTACATATAGTTGACCGTGTGAGAATACGGGTTTTTGTAAAAACAAACCATCCGGTAAAAGTTGTTAAAAAGGCATGAGGAGAATTGACACCACGGGGTGACATGTTGCCAACTGAATTGCTTGTATCAGAATATGAAAAACTTGTTATTTTATTCTTCATTGAGCTACTCTCATCCTCTGATGCAAATAGGGAATCCGAAAACTGTGATTGAAGCTGTTCAATATGTGTATCAGAAAGGTTTTCACGTTTTATGCTTGGATCAGAGTTAGCTCTAAGTTCAACATCTGTTTCAACTTCTGATTCCATGGTAGCAAGAGCATCCATGTAGTTTCCATAACAAAAATGCTTTGCTTGAGTATGGCCTATTGTCCTCTATATTGAAAAATCCATGAAAGGAGATAGATGGTAGCTTCTAATCCAACCTGTAGGTACAAAAGCAGATGCATAAAAATTAGGCACACGGGTTTTTGGTATAATGTTTTGAAAGTGATCCATGTAGTGATAGACCTCTAGTAGTAGGCGGCCGGTTACCATCAGACGCAGAGCCGAGCTCCAAACTGTTGGTAGACCGCATACCTATTTCTGCATACAAAAATCATGTAGAAGCCAGTTAATAGAGACAAATCAAAAATACGCTATATGAGGTATTTGTCACAGACCAATGTCAAACACAATAAACAGAAGAAAAGGAGAAATGAAAATAAAATCGTGAAAGAGAATACCAAACACATGATCACTAACCTACGTATGCAGCAAGTTGAACAACATCAGAAACATGGCATGCACATGTACTTGTGATGCATTCTCTCACATTGTCACCATTAGCCGTTTCCAGTGTTGAAACCCGTTCAACTGACACCACCCACAGCAAACTCGTTTGACCAACATATATCAACAGAAGGCCAAAAATACAGTATAGTAACAAAAAGATAGTTCCAATAATATATCAAGTACCTGGCTACCCCAAAGAGAGCTGGCCCCCAACATGCTGACAGCTATCACCTACTCATCGTAACGTGAAAAAAAACACCAAACAACTATGAAACAACAAATACATGCATACAACAACTCATCGTAACGTGAAAACAACTAACCTTTGCAGATCTAGAACACAAATTGTATGGCGGTGGGTAGTCTCTGAAAATGTATAGAAGGTCGGTGTATGATGATAAGATCGTTTTTGCATTAACGAATGCCACAAATTATACAAAACTAATCCAAACACAAGGGACGGTGATGAGAAATTTGGTAGGCCAAAGCGAGCCCATTAACAGATTACTATTTTCCTAAATATTATACTACGAAATGGTTGGTTGTTTACTATTTTCCTGAATATTATACTATGAAATGGTTGGTTTTCGCTCCTATAGCATATATAGAGAATGTATATGGAGTGATTAACATCGATCACTATCCATACGCTATAGAGTCTAAAGGTCAGGATGTGGTCTGATTTTATGGTTAATGAATTCTTTTGATTAAGTTTTGTCCCTAACGGGTCAAATGGGCAGAAAGTAGCCCAAAGTGTATGATAAAAATATACAACCTCCCAAACTGCTAATTCAAAAATTAGATCAATATTGTAATTATACAACTCTATTAATCATTATAATGCAGACCGGTTTTGACCCGTACAAAATTATCTCTTTTGACCCGTTACCCAATCAGCCCACTTGTCAACTGTGGTACCCATTGTACTTAACTTCTGCATAAAAAAATCATTAAAATCATAGTTTCTAACTCAAGCTTTGGACTGCGATACTTTTTTAAAGGTACTAAAAAGTTTTCTTTATAAGCTCCAACTCGAATCCCGCGATTTTAGTCACTCGCTCAAGATGTCATTATCACTCTCTCAACTAAAGTTTAATCAATTGTACTGATACGGCTGAGGAAAAAATCAATTTGACAAGATAATCATATACCTTGAGTCTTGTTAACATCCTCAATAGAACATAGCACCAATGTACCCACCACTATGTCCATGGAACCATCACTTACATGCAATGATTCTCTAACCTGCATAAATGTGGAGTTTTCAAAAAAAGTTGTTAAACATATTAAGACCACCTTATTAATCATTCACGGATAGAAGCAAGCTCATGAAGGAAAGGTATATTTGAATCTTGCTTTTATTTTATTCTCATAAATAGTGTTTGTGAGAGACGACTCATTTCGACCTATTACCCAACCGAAAAAATATATGTTAAGAATGGAAAAAAGTGTTTGTGGGCAACCCAACTTGTTCCATACTAAAAATGACTCATTTTGAAGGAGGTAATGGCCTGTAATTTTTGTTTCTTTTTCCCGCTGACAATATCTGATGCAACAACTCCAAAGCTGTAAGCATCTACTTTATCTATCAAGTATCCCCTAATCGCATATTTCGGAGCCATATAGCCTATGCATAAATATATCATACATGTCTCATATTTAAACTCCGAGTTAGTACATTAGAAATATTATAAATGTTCCAAGATTTTGAAGTATGAAAGCTCACATTGTTATAACAATTCATGTGTTAATACACCACAATATGATATCTTAGAATGTTCTTTAGGAATTCTCCATGTTGAAATTACGTTTTCTTAATCTGTTCCATGTTTCGATTAAGTTGTTGGTTGGAGAAGACCCCTAAATGTAAGTTCATATGATTTCCAGAACTACTATTTCAGTATTTGACTGTGAAATTAGTCTTTGAACTATGGATTTATCACATTAGCATTTAGTGTCTTATCTCAAATGGGTCAATCAGGTGAAATAAAAATAAAATTGACAGTTTTTTCAAGTACAGATCCTTGTTAAAACCTTCTCTGCTGTGATATCCAAATACTTTGTAGAAAGTGACTATAGCATGAAGTGTTGCCTATGTCTCGTGCTCTTAAAAAGGTGAAACAATGGGCTAGTTGGTTACTGGTCAAAATGATGCTCAACAATCAATAAAAGAAAAGTTTGTACCTTGTCAAGAAGCAACCTCGACTGTTTCATCATTCCAATACTTGTATCATCTGCTCACAAACATTATCAGCTGCTGCAAACTACGCTTGATCAGGCTCCAACTTGATAGGCAGATAACTTGGGCTTCTGCTAGTAGGTCAGCAACAACAGGAATCTTCTCAGGGATCTTAGTTTTTGCAGCACCATTGGTTTCTGTGGCAGTCACCATCTCTGCAACTTCCAAGCGTTGTTCCACTTTTTATTCTGCAAAAAGGGATTATTGCAACTACAAACATATAATTTGTTTCAAAATGAAAATCCAAACACTCCCTATAGATAGAAAGCCAGATACTGTATTTCATGACATACTTATCGAATCAAAGGTACCAATCCATTATAAATATAATATTTGCTTTCAATACATTTACCTTTTTTTTTCTTTTACCCAAAAAAAAAATACATTTACCTTTTCCATTTAGAGTTCTACATGTAGTTTTTAGATGGCTGCTAAAGGAGTTGTTTTGTTTCTGTCAGGGGGTGTTTGGATTTGTAAGGGAGTGTTTGTTTGTGGTCAGGGCGTGTTTGAATGGTTGTTGTAATGGGGTGTTCTGCTATTGCCAGGGGGTTTCGATGGCTGCTATGAGGGGGTGTTTGGTTGGTGCTGTAAGGGGTCTAAAGGGTGAAACATTCCCAAAAAACAAACAACTTTTAAGTATATATATACTAAAATCCCACAATAGAGTTTCAATATTGATAAACCTAAGAAAGTAAGAAGCCTATAAAAGGTGGATAGTTTTGAAATGGAAGTACATGGTCATGGATGCTGGCCAGTAGAACTTAAAGATCTAAGGATCCTGAGTTATATTAGTAGTAGGATATAAAAAAAGGGGGGGCAATAAGACACATAATAAAAGAGAAGATTACTCACAGATGACCCCAAAATGATGCCAAAGATTGAAGCCAGTCTGATAGGTTAAGACCATTATATTTTAGCTTTTCACGACCACCTTGTACTAGCCGTTTGATCACAACATATTCCAAAATATCATACTCGAGCTGTAGAGAAAACCACAATATATGATTCATATCATATAGCTCATGAGAAAAAAGCAAGTAGAGTAAGCAGAACACATATGTGCTAAATATTCGAATGCATCTACAACTGGAGTTATCGTATCCTTGTATGCCTGTATTTGTAAATTAAAGTTACAAAGATTATGTTATTGTCTTAAACAGGTGTGAAAGGAATCAAGAATGCTTTAAGACAAAAAAAAGCCAAGTAACTCGCTTTCACTTGTGTTTACCCCGTAACGGGTCAAACCGATGAATTTAGCTAAAGGGGGAATAATATATGATACATTAATAGCTAAAATACAATAAATATGGTTTAATTTAATAGATAATATTTTAAATATGGTTTAATTTATTTAAATAATATTTTTAATTAAACCATCTTCTTAATGGTGAACTTATTCTTCATGCCACCAACTATGTTTTCAGCAGAAACATCTAAGATACCAGCATGACTAATATCAAAATAAACACTGATTTGAGGGACTCCATGACAGGCTGATAGAATTCCTGACAATTCATATTTGCCTAACAAGTTGTTGTCCAGTGTCTTTACACTTTCCCCTTCATAAACATGAATTGCGACACCATGTTGGTTGTCGGAAGAGGTTGATAACATATATACCTTTTTGGTGGGTATTGTAGTTTTTTTTGGAAGTACAACAGCCATGACCCCACCAGCGGTTTCCAAACTAATAGATAATGAAATGACATCCGTAAAAAAGGTCATTGAGCTTCTCATTACCTTCACCGATCAATATTGCAGCTTGAATGCAGACCATAGCAACAACTTTCATCGTGGTTGATGATTTTGAGAACTCTTTCCCGTTAAACAAATCTTGCAACAGTTGTTGTACTTTTGGTATTCAGGATGATCCACCCAAAAGAACAACATCATGAATGGTACTGTCTTCCATCTTAGCATCTCTCAAACACTTCTCCACATGTTCCATACATTTTCTGAAGAGATCCATGTTGAGCTCCTCAAATAGTAAACGTGTAATGGTTGAACATAAGTCAATACCCTCGAACAAAAAATCAATCTCGATTATTGTTTTAGTGGTAGATGAAAGGGTCCTCTTTGCTCTTTCGCATGCGTTTCTTAATCGCCTAAGGGCTCTCGGGTTTCCAATGATGTCTTTCTTGTACTTACTTTTAATGAGTATCACCAAAAGTCGCTACAACTTCAAAAACACTCTCTTCAATGGTGAGAACTGAAACATCAAGAGTATCATCCTAGTGTCAAAGACCAGCAATTTCACCAGCAGCTATTGTACCTTGCCGTTGTGACTTGTTATACAAAAAACTAAATAGTGAATATATGTATATATAAGTGTAAGTAAACATACCTTTAGTTGGATTATTTAAGATATGTCGCAATAACTTTGATATATCAACTTCTCTCAATGCACTACAGCTTATATAAGCACATAATCCCTTGCATGAATTAAACCATGGAGCTTCCAGTATCAAATTTTCAATTGCGTCATCTGTAAACAAACCAATTAGCACATTTTTACTTTGACTTGTGAGTTCAAGAATATAAGTATATAACTTTGTGCAAACATAAATACCTGGAGATGCAAAGCTGTTTGGTATACAAACCAGTAGAAAAGCAGCTATGATCAGGGTCACGATCATAAATGCTTATGTTCTCAAAATCAACCATTCTAAAGTTGCATTTCAGAAAATGAAAGTGCTTGCATCTGCATCTGCATCCACCAGCTTAAGATAGTATTTGTAGATGCGTTTCAGAAAATGAAAGTACTTGCATCTGCATCTATTCTAAGGTTGCATTTCAGAAAATGAAAGTTCTCAAAATCAGACCACCTTATTAATCATTCTCGTATTGTTGCTACTCCAAGAAATGTTTCAGATGTGTAGTTCATCATGGGGTCTTTTGTGGTTCTGTTAATTCTAATTAGTTCCCTTGCAGTTAGCTGATAATATCCCTGAAAGTCAGAAATAAATGTTATGTCTAGGAACATGGGCTTAACCCGTAACTACTTATGCTAGATATAGATTTTACCTGAGCATATTTTGAAGCTACGACAGCTATGGTGGCTACAATGAGAACTTCCCATGTCATTGAAGCCATAATGGCAATCGTGGAGAGTATTTCTACACCAGCACCAATCACATATGCAATCAAAAAAGGTATGTCAAAATCAATTACACTCTGATCAGATGAGGCCTGCATGAACAACAGATAAGTTCGCAAACACGTTGCAAGTGTATAGGAGACTAACTTAGGTCAATGAACTCTCACCCTAAATAAATATTATGTATTTTTATTAGGTTTTATTATCTAAAAGATATACTCTTGGCTCTTATGAAACCGAATTGGAAGTTATTCTTGCTTAATGGAACTCCTGAAAGAAGAAAGTTTCATGCAGCTAAGCTGAAAAGGCTAAATCATTGTTGATTAAGGGTGGATCCAGTAATTGGGCAAAAGGTTTGGGTCAAAACGAGAAAATTTTTATGTGTAAAAAACAGGTAAGCGAAAAACAAATGATTACAAAATGTGTATATTCTCTTACCATCGTTGTCCATGATTCCATCATCAATTAGCTTCTGAATGCTCAACAGTGTGCCAAATGTCACAAGAGGGCAGCACTGAGGTAACTCGCCAATTTTAACTTCTCAAGAACTCTTGTGGCCCATGGCATTCCCATCGCCGCAATAACACAACTGATTTTATCGCCTTCTACGTAAAGCCTCCAAAGCATACACATAACAAAAAAGCCATAGAAAGAGAAACCTATCCAATTTCACAAAAAAGACCGTTATCACAGCATATGCTAAAGCACCATCGTGGCAAACAATCCCACTGTGTTTCAGATTGATATACATAGGAGATACCTGCAGATTATGGGACATAAGAAATCCATCAAAATCATTAGCCGTACTGAAGGGACGAATGTGTGCAATTCGAGCCATAAGGTTAAGCTAAAATGGTTGATAACTGGCCATAGCTGAACCAACCGACTTTGTTCACATATTTGACTCGCAAACCGACTATGGATTAGGATAGGAAATTGATGTGTTTGGTGAAGTTGGCGGGATATCGTTTAGTGATACCGAGGCATTGTTTGTTGGCATATCAGATGGGACCTATGGTAGTGTATTGGAGTTCAACCGTAGACATCATAATCAATAACAATGTAGTACATAAATGAGTAAGGTGCATACCTTTACACCCTAATTAGCTGCAAAACCGAGAGGGAGTCCTAAAGGAACACCAAAGATGTAGTAACATGCAATACTTATCTCTAATCACGCGAAAAATCGAGTATACATTCTCAACAATAGCTAATGCATCAATTCAATCAAATATAAATACAACCCTAACGTCTTTACGCTAAAACCTTAAATAGCTAATGCATCAATTCAGTGTCTTTAATCTTGTATAAAAACCTCAAAAAACATAAAACTAATCATAATTCACTAAACCCTCAAATAAAACCTAAAACACTAATTACATCAACCTCTCCACCAGAGCTAATGCATCAATTCAATCAAATATAAATCCAATCCTAATGTCTTTATGCTAAAACCTCAAATAGCTAATGCATCAATTTATTGTCTCTAATCACTATAAAAACCTCAAATAAAACATAAAACTTATAATAATTCACTAAAACCTCAAATAAAACCTAAAAAACTAATTACATCAACCACAAATAAACCCTAAATCTACTCAGTATAGAATCACTGCTCTAATTACGCTAAAAAATCGATTAAAACCTAACTCTGACCCGAATCAAGCATAAAACTAATCATAATTCGCGAACGTTATTCTCATCAAGCATGTAACATATTTTTAGCATTCTAGTTCATGTGTCATGCACAGCAGTTCTACAAAACCAAAAGTATTCATAAAATAGATATGTAAATAGGTACCTCTAAAAGCAAAAGTATTCACCTTATTATGGTGGCTGAGGATGTTGTTCTCATAATCGATCGTGAATAAAAACCTGACTGGAGGGTTTAGATTTGTGTGTTGTGTTTTAGGGCAGCATAAGGGATGTACGTTGAATGATATGGAATGAGTTGGGGCGGTTCTTCTAATTAAAGTATAGAGTAAATAATAAGGTTGGTTTTTTTTATCCTATATAGATTTTCGGCTACTGAATCTCAAAAAAAAATGTGGTGGTTTAGTGGTTAAGACATCACATAATAACTTTTCTGTCTTGAGTTCGAATCTATGTAGGTGTTTTTTGCCAAAAAATATGTATCCGAATTTAATAAAAAAAATGCTTATGTGGACAAAGAATAATGACATGGAAATATGACGTGGCATGCCTCCTCTTATATAATATATATATATATATATATAGTGTAGCGTTTAATGCAGAACCAATGTTTTGTACAGAACCTACAGAACCAGCCTATTTACTCCTAATAATGCATGATGTACATCTTATTAATGCAAGATGTAATTTTTTAAAATATCCACTACTTATTTTAAGAAAAAATAAATAAATCAAGGGTATTTGAGGTATTTTGTATCCCCCCTAAATAAAAGCTGGTAACCATAAAATTAGGTCACCAGATATATATTTACAACCACCTCACAAGATCTATCTTTACAACCTCCTCAAATCATCACCGTGGCATCTAAACAATAGGTACATGATTTTGTCATTTGTGATTTGTATAAGGATCAGGTTTCTTGTTACTCGAATTCACCAATTTTTGTTTCGATCAAGCAACCATTAATCTGAGATCTACAAAATGAGTAAGTGGTTTAATTCGATTTTGTATGTGACAATCGATTATGATTTTGTATTCGTTTTTTTCTTAAATAAATATAAAACGAATTTTGTTATATTGGTTTCAATCTGAAAAAATATTGTTGTTGGAAATGGATTTTGAAAAGAAATGGTTCCCGTAGTTGGATAATAAGGTATGCATATATCTTGTATTGTGTAATCGGATTTGTAGTTAGTGTTGGTGATAAGTTTGAAAATGATTTGATAATAAGTTAAATTTGTTTTTGGGTTAGGCTTAGAAAACATATATGTTTTAACTAATTTCATTTTGTTTTGACAAATCGGTTTGAATCAGATTGTTTTAACATATATGTTTTATAGTTTTGACAAAGATCTTGAGATGGTCTTGGGTAAGTGTGACAACTGGCAATTTAGGGAGTTTATTTTAGGTAACCGCATTACGTTAAACTAAACCGAGCTTATGCCTTTATCACTATCTTTATAAACCATGACTTGATTTTATATCGTCTATTGGTTTTTATGGATTATTTCATTATTAAATGAGTTATCGTATGAGTTTTAACTCTATTTGGTAGGCACTATTCGATTCGGCACTAGAAAAGCCTAAAACAAGAATTATTGTAACTTTTAGACCGTAACTCGAAAATTGAAAAATAAATAGTCAAAACTCGTGGGAAAACGTAAATAATAATGTTAGAAAGTTGAATAAGCGTCGTGAGACACTCGGGGGACAATTTATGAGCTCGGGAATGGGTAAACGGGATAGTTACGAAAAATGACAACTCCGACCCCTCCCCTTTCTCTTGAAACCGGCGCCCCCCTCCTCCAAAATAATTATTTTGTGGTCCCTAGTGGCCTAGTATATATACCCCATCAAATCCTCATTTCACCTCTTTCATTCTCTCTCTAAAACACCCACACTAACACTTTCTCTCTCTAACCTCTCTCTAAAACAAACCCTAGCCGCCACCTAGAGTTTCCGGCCAATGTTCCAGCCATACGCCGGCGAGTGACCACTCACCACCACCACCATCTTAAAAATATTTCTTCCCTCTTTCCAACCATATATGGCACGCGCTATATAGACCACAATAACACCTCCAAATCTTGAAAATACAAATCGAATCTTTAGGGTTTCAAGTGGGTTTTGTAATTGGTGATTGAATAAGGTAAATGGAACAAGTTTTGAGCTTGTTTGAGCAATAATAAGCCACGAATTGAAAATTATGGTTTCGACCCTATGAACAAATTTGGGGCTTTTGGGTGGAACATGAAATTAAGTCTAATTAGTGACTAAATAAACAAGTAATTTGTGTTTGGTAAGTGTGTGGTGTATCAATTTGATGGGTTTATGCATTTTAGGTTTAGGTTCATATTTTTGGTTTAGATAGATGATGGGTTTTGTGTTTGGTTAGTGTTTGGAGCTTGAATAATTGGATTTGGGTGTTGTGGAATTGATTTGGTTGTGAAACATGGGACGTACGAACCACCTAGGGCTCGTACATGGCTCATGAGAGGCGAACGAGACCCATTTGGGCCATGGGTCCAGGTTGGGTCGAGTTGGTAGCTTGTTGGTTGATGTAGTTGAGGTTTAGATGAGACGCGTGGAGCCGAAAAGCTTCTAGAGCTTGTTTGGTTCACGTGGTCTTAATCGGGACCGTGTCATGACCATTAGGGTCATAACATTGGTTTCGAGTATATTTGGTTGATTGATTGGTTGGCGAGATTGTTTTGAGTTGGTTTGGGATTGAATTGCGATATTGTGACTTTTGAATTTGGACTTGATATATATATTGTTGACTTTGAGCTACGCCGTATGCTTATTTTGACTTTTTAGTCAATAGTTGACCTCGACAAAGCCGTAACATGGACTTTAGTATAATTTGGACTATTGATTGATTAAAAGCCGAGAAGTTATGACTCGTGCTTGTGGACTCGAAACGAATAACGATATGAGATTAATGTTGGAATTTGACGAAATATATATATAAACATGAAAATGCTAATAAACTATAAAATAGAAATAATAAATGGGCTTTTGTACCAAAAATGTCGATAACAAGTCTTATCTTGTTATTTACTATTTTAAACGGAAACTAACGACTAAATTGAATATGTTTTGTAATGAATAAGTAATTAATGTTTCGAGTACACGATTATCAATAAATGTCGTTTGTAGACATTTAATACTAGTTTAAGTATTTAATTGCTTATGTTGTGTGCATGGGTTACGGATAACCTAGCATTAATAGTGTTGATCCACGTGGGTAGCGGACTTATTAGGTTGACGAATCTAATAAGAGCCCGCTAGGTACGTTGGGTAACCTTATTAATGAGTGGCTTATCCTTATGACTCTTTAAGGACACGATTGATTTATGGGATAATAAGCGACACGAGTAAATAAATGAGTTTATCGAGTTGACGAATTCGATAAGGTCTACTATTTATTCCGAAACTTATTGGACTATGGAGCTTATCGTTTAGAGGTCTCATTGTGTCGCATTGAGATATATATTGGTTGTTGAGTGCATTCATGGCATCATATTGAGTCGACACACCCACACGAGGAATACCAAACACTAGGATTAAATGGTGAAACGAGACGTTTTTGGAAATAAAGAAATGGAACGTATTGGGGTAGATAACGTTGATTTTGAGGAATATATATATTGAAGTTGGTCTATATTAATCGGTTGTGCCAAGTCGATAGTTGCTGTGCTGTGATATCGTTATCTTCTGCTAGTGTTTATTTGTGCGTTGATTGCTTGAAGTGAGTTTCATAGCCCCACTTTTATATACGTTTTAACTACGTTTTGAACTATTTTGGGGTGAGAATCATGCTGCTATTTTTGGACCGTTAAAACTATTTGGATTTGCTTATATGCTTGACTGTTTAGATAGATGTGCGGTAGTCGTTGCCTTAGTCTAGGTTTAACCGTGCCTAACTAAGAATAGACTTCTACCTCGACCTAGTCCCGGTTGGAAATTGTTCTAGATTTTGCCACGCATCTTTGGCCGACTAGAGTCGTTGGGCCCGAGTAGTCCCCGGATGCGGACATGTGTTATGATTGGTGATCCAGGTAGGATCGGTGTGCAAACGGTATTTATCTATATTAGGTCTTGCATAGCAAATCAACTCTTCTGAGTCCACTATGATTTTGTTGAACTTAAACCTATGAACTCACCAAATAAGTGACCTTTTAGCATGATTTCTCAGGTATTTGAGAGATGTTTGGAATACGTGAACGGTGGAAGCTTGGCAAGAAGGCGGGGTTCAAGGATCATTTCTGACTCTAATAAACTATGGGGACCTATTTGATTAAACCATGTTTTGGGCCTAATAATTATACTTTTGGATTAAATGTTTTGAATACTTAAATTTGGGATTGGTTTGAATGTTAAATGACTATCTTTTGCTATACTTGTGTGCGATACCAATCCAATAGTAATGCCCCGAAAACTTGATTAAGTCTTCCGCTGTACCAAGATTTGGGGGTGTTACAGACTGGTATCAGAGCTCAAGGTTATAGAGAATTAGGTATTTTATAAACCCTAAACTATAACCACTTTTGAGAAAATTATGAGATGATCTGTTAAGGGTTATTGTGAACTATGATTTGAATTATGAGATGATCTGTTAAGGGTTATTGTGAACTGATTATGGAGATATGATTATTGATTTTGGAAATGAGATATGATTATTGGTTTTGGAAAATGAGATGTGATTATCGAGATATTACAGAATTTGATTTGAGGGAGCGATATATTGTGATTTTGGAATTTTGAACTCGATTGATTTGATATGGGATTATGTGATGGAACGGAACTTATGTGTTTTATTAAAGGCATGTTTTGAGTAATGCGGTACCTCTACTTTTAAAGCTTTCATTATGTGATATATGTTTTGGGTTAAGTTGATGCGCTTATTAAAACTAGTTGTTTCGAACACTTATACCTACCCTATGCCATTGTCACAAACTATGCCTTCACTAGCTTTTGATGTGTCTGAGGAGGTCCTTGTTGTTGCTAGTTCGCCATCATTGACTCTCATGACGGTTGCGCAAGGTGATCCTTATGAGATTGCCCGTCACACTAGTTCATCATCATCAGATCGTCCTAGCTCATCTAGGCAGCTCACTTTACATCAGGTTTTAGCACAAGCACAGACTCCTAGGCTTGCTTATAGCAGCCGCATGTCCGGGAGACCACCATCATCACCTATCTGTTTAGCAGCATCACCATGTCTTAGGAGGCCTAGATCTCCTAATGTACCACCTCAGGATTTACCTGCACAGAGACTCCGACTCATGGAATCTCCCCATATGGATGAGGGCGAGGAAGAGCAGGAGGTTGAGGAGGAGCATGAGGTTGAGGAGGAGCATGAGATTGAGGAGCAGTATGTTGATGAGGATGAGGATCCTCAGGGGGAGGATGATGAGGATATCCTAGAAGGGGGTACTCCTCCATTGAGGAGTCCTGCACATTCTCCGGACTGTGTTCCCTTTGCTCGAGCCTGAGTCCCTGGACAAATTTTAGACATCGACTCACCACCTTACTCACCTTATATAGGTAGCCCGTTAGGATCGGAGATACCATCGAAGATTGTTTCTGAGCCCGAGGAGTATGGTGAAACGGGTCTGATGTAGGAGAGGATTACATCGCAGTGTACTAGGCTTAGTCAGTTGACGGATCGATTGGTTGGAGTATCTAGGGATAGTATAGAGGATCTGAGAGTTGATATGGGTATTGTAGTCGGGAGGACTACAGCGTTTCTTAGCGCAGGTCAGCTTGAGTTGGGGACCTGCTGAGAGAGGTTCAGCATGTACAGCTTTCGTGATGCTGGTAGAGCGATTTGGCGTAGGATTGGTGAGTTGGAGAGAGAGGTCGCAGAGCTTAAGAGTGATCGCGACGCTCGACGTGTTGAGCTAGCATCATTGTGGAGAGAGGTTGACGATGTTAGGAAGTCAGTGAGTGATATTCGTAGACGTGGCTAGATAGTATTAGATTTATGGTTTTGTACCATCTTGAAACTAAGTAGTACTTGGTTCGAGATGTAGGATTATCCTAGTTGTCTTACTAGTATCGTTATTAGGATCGTTCTTGATTCCTCCGTATCCTTCCACGTATTTCCACTTTTGAAACCTATGAGTTATGGTTATTGGAACGTGCATCCTTAGTTATGATTCGGTATTTGATTGTTTCGCTTCGATATAGCGTTATCCCTGTTGGCCTTGATTATGTATTCAGGTGTTATTGGGTGACCCTTGGAACCCAACTCTATATTAGAACGTGAATTGTGAACTTATGAAACTGTTCTTCTTGCCTATAGAATGATGGCAACAAGACGAAACCTGCGTAGGAACAACCGAGCAGCTCCTGCTGCTATTGTTGCCCCTGGTCGTCGAGGTCGTCGTCCGGACCACACCACCGTTGAGAACCCTAACACCGATAACCCAAATTGTAGAGAACCGAATGTGAACGACTGTGCTGAGAATGGTCCTGTTCCACAAAACCCTCCACCTGTGAACCCAACCTACATTGACCAGCTAGTGTCGCAGCGTGTCGCATGAATCGCTAGCTGAGGCTAATATCTCTAACACCTCTAGTGGAACCCCAATGCTGAATCGAACTCGAGGTTGTACCTACAAAGAGTTCCGATTCGTGGTCCCATTGAGTTTGGAGGAACCGAGGAGTATTTTACCTAACTAGGTGGTTGGAGAAAAATGAATCGTGTTTTGCGGTGAGTAACTGTGATGAGGATTTTAAGGTTAAGTATGCAACTTTCACTTTGAAGGACGAGGCGTTGACCTGGTGGAACAACTATCACAGCATCAAGAGGAATTGATGTAGCTTATAGTATGACTTGGACTTAGTTTAAGGCTCTTCTGATTAAGACTTACTGTCCTAGGAATGAAGTTAAGAAGTTAGAGAGTGAGTTCTAGAACCATAAGGTTAAAGGGTAATGCGACATGGCGACTTATACTTGTCGTTTCCAAGAGTTATCATTGCTTTGCCCTGAAATGGTTCGCACTGAAGAACTTAAGATTGAGAGGTATACTGATGGATTGCCTTTAGCTACTCGAAATGATGTCATCGCTGCCAAGCCAGCTAATTTGCAAGAGGCAATTGCTGTGGCTCAGAGTTTGATGGACTCTTGTGTGCTAGAATTAGGAGACAAGGGTAAGAACGATAGGATTGATAAGAGGAAGAGGAAAGAAGTTTCAAAAGGGAATGGAAACAAATGGCAAGAGACAGCCAGAGTGTTCGCCATAGGAAATGGAGGTAGGAAAGATTATGAAGGTAGTAAGCCTGTGTGTGGTCGTTGTAACCTACACCACCATGGACTATGCCCGAATGTGTGTAGGAGGTGCTCTAAGGTAGGACATTTGGCCAAAGATCAGGCGTAGGTCCCATCCACTTGCTGCAGTTCAAAGCTGCAGAAGGAGGCTGACTGAAGGCCACTGTCACCTGTTTTGGATGTGGAAAGAAGGGACAATTAAAGAATGAGTGCCGAGAGCCGTGGATGAGAGGAAATCCCTGTAATGTAGGAGGATTTGCTAACCGAGGTGTAGGAGGTAATGGCTTAAACCCTATGAAGTGTGAGGTTTGTGGAAAACCGTGAGAAACCATGGTGCTAGGAATCACAGAGAGACATGGGAACAAATAAGTGTGTTTCACGCTATTGGGAAGGCAGCTGGTGAGGACCCTAACGTAGTTACGGGTACGTTCCTTCTCAATAATCGTTATGCTTCCATACTGTTTGATACTGGTGCGGATATGAGTTTCGTATCCACCAATTTTATGCCATTGCTAGTGTTAAGATTTGGAAAATCCAGTAGTTGAAGTGTCGGTCACCTCAAGTATATGTAATCGTTAGAAAGCTCGTAGTCGTAGTTATTTAATGTTAAGTAGTATTTAGCTTTGTAAAACCGTGGAGGACGGACGGGTCTTTACCCACTGTATGCCTGATCCACAGCCCGTCAGGTGGCGTTTTATGTAATGACTATAAATACTCTCTACCTCCCAAGGTAGAGAGTTGGAGCTCATAATAAGATTTTTCTTTCTCTCACTAAAGTTCCCAAACCTCTAACTTTCTCTCTCTAAAACATCTTATACGCCTACTTTGTTTATGGTTTGATGTGTATGTGAATCCAGTATGTTACAAATGGTATCAAGAGCCATGGTTAGATCATCTCTTACACATCTTTGGATTTCTAGTGATTTTTAGATGGTTTTTGAGTTTGAAAAAGTTTAGTGGTTTTTGCATCATTTGGTTCACTTCTTATGTTAAAGTTTGAATTTTGGGTGTACTTTAGTGTTTAGGATCATTATATGTGCTTGGGTTTTGATTTGGTAAGCTTGAATCACTGTGGTTGAGCTTGTTTTGGATTGAAAAGTGTGTTTTTAAAGTTTTTCTTGGTAGCGACTTGGGTCTCGGTGTGAATATCTTGGTAGCGACTTGCTTCAGTAAAAAGTAGCGAGTTGTAGTGTGTTTTGGTAGCGACTTGCCTCTTGAGACAAGCCGACAAACAGTACACTTAGTGGATTCTCCACTACGGGTAGCGACTTGGTAAGGTAGCGACTTGCTTTCAATTTTGATAGCGACTTGTTCTTTAAGTTTCTTAGCGACTTGGTGGTAGCGATTTGGTCCTTAGCGAGTTGCTATTTAGCGATTTGACATCTTAGCGACTTGGTGTATAGCGACTTGCTGTCAAAATTCGTAGCGATTTGGAAACTTAGCAACTTGTCTTCAAATTACTTAGCAACTTGGTGCCTAGCGACTTGGTTCAAGGATTCTTAGCGACTTGGTTGACTTTGTGTGTAATACGGTTTTCTCTTGATTTAGTAAAATCCCGTGAAAGAATCTATTTCCCGGTTTAATCATTGAGTTATAAAATCCCGTGTAATCTTTAACATGTCTACCAACATACCTACACTCATCTCCACTGTTTCCGAGGATGTTCAAGCAGCTGGTTCAGATACTCGTCCCACCCATGCTTGGCAGTGACTACGACTCTTGGGCTTAAAGAATCAGATTATACTGTCTTGGAAAGGAAAATGGGGTCAACATTCTCAAATCGATTGATGAAGGACCTTATCGAGATAGAGACTACAAGAGACTTAATTGATACAGCTGCAGATGGAACAATGATCTATGGGATAGAAAGACCAAAGACATATGATGAGCTCAATGATAAGGAGAAAAAGAGATTCGATGCGATATCGGGCTTCTAACATCGTACTTCAAGGTCTTCCAAAAGACATCTACAAGCTTATCAATCACAACACCGAAGCCAAGGCAGTGTGGGATAATGTCAAGATGCTTCTTTCGGTTCGAATTAACTATGGAAGACAGAGAATCACAACTCTATGATGAATTTGAGCACTTCAAGATGAAACCAGATGAGAGTGTCTATGAGTATTACGTGAGATTCCACAAGCTTGTTAATGACATGAGGAACATCGGAATGACTATGCCAAACATTCAGTTGAACTCAAAGTTTGTGAACAACATGAATCCCGAATGGCACAAGTTTGTCACCTCGGTGAAGCTAACCAAAGGATTGAAGAATACAAACTATGAGCAACTCTATGCCTTCCTTCTTGAGAATGAGAGACATGCTATGTTTGAAAAAAGGATTCTTGATCAGTTCAAAACAAACTAGGGAGAGACAAGCTCATCAAATGATTCAACTGCCTTCTACTCAAACATTGGAATTACCACCAAAGCATCTCAAGTTATACCCATGGGTAATGGTAATCACAAACTCATTCCGGATCCTATGTTCAAACAAGTGATCTTTGATGCACACGTGGGAAAATTCATTAATCAACTGGCTCTCATGATTAGTCAAAACATGAACTCTCTTCCACACACCAACAACAATCTCAGAACTGCATCCAATCCACACAATCAAGCCACTATCAGAGATGGGAAAGTTATGGTGCAGCCAGTTCAAGAAAGACATTATGAACAAGGAAGAGGTGGAGTCGGTAGAGGATATGTGGCAAATCAGAATAGAGGAACGAATGGAAACCAGGGACAAGCAAAGCCAATCAAATGTTACAACTGTGGTGGTGAGGGACATATTTCTAGGAACTGCACATCTCCAGCCCACAAAATGCACAGTACCAGGATAAGATGTTGCTAGTTCAAGCTCAGGATAATGGTGCAGCTTTGGATGAAGAGGAGTTGTTGTTTCTGGCTGAGGGAAATGCTAAGACATATGATGCAGATGTGGATGAGCAACTAATTCAGGAGATAGGCCATAATCATCAGAATGCCTTTCAAGTAGCTGATTGTGATGCATACGACTCTGACGTTGATGATGAACCTACTGCACAAACCATTTTTATGGCTAGCATTTCTCCAATGGTCCCTCCTAAAGTCTCTTCATCTCCACAAGATGGTCCATCCAAAGACAAAATCATTTCTGAGGTATTAAAATTATACGATGATACCGATGTGCAAAAGATACATGACGAAGTACAATCAACTGTAATTATTGAGTCAGATATTGAAAATATGGGTAATATTAATGTTGTCCCATATGATCAATATGTGAAACAAAGTGAAAGTGAGATTGTACCAAGTGATGTATCTTGTGCAGTCAATGATGACTATGTTTTTTATGAATACACTGCATGTACCCCTGATGATTCTGTTATCTCTGAACTTAATGCCTATAAAGAACGTGTTGCTATTTATGAACAACGAGCTAAGTTTGAATTAACTACTCGTGAGCAGGAGTTGGATAACCAAATGCGTACAATTATTAAAAAAGTAATTTTAGAGAAGAAGTGTTAAAACAAGAGTTAAACTCCTTACAAGAAAAGCTTTCTAAAAGTGCTAAGCAAAAACAAGAACTTCAAGAAAATGTTAAAGTGCTTAAGCAAGAATTTCATGCTAAGGAATCAAAACTTTTGAATGATTTTTCCAATCTAAAACTTTGAAGAACAAGCTTGAAAATAAGTTGTACGTACAAGGGAATACCATTAGACGCTCACATGGTCACTATGCATAGAGTTTTAAGCGATAAGCATAGTGTTCCCATTATAGATAAACCCAACCCCAAGTATGGTAAGATAGCAAAGGCGGCTCAAAATGTAATCTATGATGGCAATGAGATTCTTAAACCTAGACAAAAACCTAGTTGCATTGAGTGCACTGAGGAAGATAGAAAATTAGATGATGCATCTAGGGAGAAAATGAATAAGAAGCTAGAAGATCCTGAATGTAAAAAGAATAACATAACGATCAAACCCCATGATTACAAGAAGGAAAACTGGATTTCCTTAAACAAGTTTAAGCCTCAAACGTTGTTAACACCTGAACAAGTGTTCTGGGAAAAGGACTTAGATAAGCAAAAGCAGAATCTTGTTGTTACACACCCTCCCCTTAGGAAAATGCCTGCAGCGACTGTGTATCCTCCAAATACACCAATGCATTTAGTTCCTAGAACTATTGCCACTAAGAGCAAGACCTTAATCAGTTAATATGTTATTTTTCAACTATTTGTCGATTTTGAGAAAACTTTTAAGAAAAGGATCACACCCACTAGGATAACTGAAGGGGAAAGGGGTTTTGAACAAATAAAAGAATGCTATTTAACTGAGGTCATGCCTTTCTTTAAACAACTAAAAGATCATTTTTAGAGTCTTAAAAAGGGGATTGATTCAGATATTAAAGGAATGGACAAGGAATTTGATGCAATGATAGTTGAGGTTAGTGACTATGAGCGAGCATTAAAATATAATGAGATTGAGAGGAAGAACTTGCATACCTTAAATGAGAATCTTATTTGATGTATTTCTCAAGATGTGTTTTATAATGCCACTAACACCATTAATGCTTCTCAATCTCATGAATTATCTGTTGCTTTGAAAGTCTCCCATGATCGTGTCATTGAGCTTGAAATCAAAAACTATAAACTAAGTGAGAAAATTGAACAGGATGATCATGATAATTTGGTAAAACATTTTTCTAAACTAGAAGTTGAACATTTTGATTTACAACTAAAATATCAACATCTCAAAGAAAATGTTAAAACCTCAAACATCAAGATATCCTCGGATGTTCGAGTTTGATGCGGTTTTGAAATTAACAGCGTGATGAACAATTCGAGCTCATTGTAACACGATGAAAAGTTGAAAGCCCAAATTTCTCAATTAAAGGGTGAAATGAACAATGTGGCTGGCTCCCAAATGCCTCCTCCTTTAGATTCTCGGAATTCTCAAAATTTTCATCTTCAAAACTTGGTTAATGCTTTACAAAAGGAAAATGAGAGTTTTCTAGAAGAAAATGAAAAGGTTAAACGTCATTTCAATGAGTTATTTGAGTCAATAAAAGTCACTCGTAATAAAAAATAATGAACAAATAACTTCGTTGCAAAAGGAAATTGAGAATCTGAAGAGTCAGGTAAAAGGGAAAATGCCAATGACCAATGGGGAGAATGGTGCATCAAAGGTGCATGGTTGTAATAAATATGCTTTGTCTGTGAAATATGTTCCTCCTCATCTTAGGAATAACAAACTTGCCATTCAAACATATTTCTCATACCTTAAGGATAGTCTAGAATGTCTCCGTGAGATTGTAGAAGAGGATAAGATAGAGAAACCACTTGATAATGCAATTGGCCATGCATGCTTATATGCCAAACGATCTCAAGAACTTCTAGAATGCTTAATACAATATGCCCTAAATCCCTAGGTGAGCAGGTCAATCCCTTGATACCGTGTTCTATGCCTAGTGCCAAGTATGCAACTCATTCAATGCCCAATGTTATGAATGTGAACTTTAGTATGCCTTCAAGTAGTTCATATCGGCACCTCTAGTGTTAAGAAAGTGAACTTGATGCACCTTCAAATAGTTCACATCCCAGCACATCTAAGCGAAATGCAAAAGTAGCAAAACCAACTAATATTCCCATTCCCTCTACAGGAGTAATCCATGACATTAAAGCAAGCAGGCGAAAGTCTCAAGGCAATACAAGGAATGATAGGACCTCGCAAGCTAAGAATGTGCATTGGAAGAAAGTAGAAGATCACCGTAGGGAGAATTTGAATAAAATAAATCGTGTTGATTATAGTATTAGCCATAGGCGTACTGTAATTAATTCGAATTCTGATACTATTTGCAAACCATGTAATGATGTCTGTTTGAATTCTTTTGCTAATCATGATTATGGTGTGAATGCTTTGTCTAATCTTTGTCAAATGCCCAGTTAAAATTGTTAATGCTAAAAATCAAGCAAAGAAGGCTGAAAGGCAAAAGCGAAAGAAAGTTAGAAAACAGTGGAAACCCACAGGAAGAACATTTAGTAAGATAGGTTATCAATGGATACCTTTTGGCCATAAGGTCAATCAGTTTGCCCTCAATCACGCTAAGACAATGCCCACTAGAAAATGGATGCCTATTGGTAGAACTATTCCCTAAGAAGTGAACATACTTTGAATAGGTCAAATATGGATACTAGCACTACATCTATTTCTGATGATTCCATTGCTTCTATTTCTAATATGGGTGTTTCTATTTCTGATGTGGGTGTTCCAATCACTGTTACTAACCAAGTGGAACCCATTCTTGCATGGGGATCCCAATTATCCAGTTATCCATTCTTGTCTGTGTTCAACTGCAGATCGTTCAAATCGTTCATGGTACTTGGACTCAGGCTATTCCAAGCATATGACTGGAGACCGGTCGCGGCTCATGAACTTCGTGAGCAAATTCATCGGGACTGTTAGATTCGGGAACGACCATTTTGGAGCAATTATGGGTTATGGTGATTATGTAGTTGTAAAAAGTGTAATCTCCAGGGTATATTATGTGGAAGGTCTTGGTCATAATTTGTTCTCTGTTGGTCAATTCTGTGATTCCTATCTAGAGGTGGCCTTTAGAAAACATACTTGCTTCATTAGAGAACTCGATGGTGTAGAATTATTAAGAGGTACTCGTGGTTCTAATCTATACACCATTTCTATCGAAGACATGATGAAGTCTTCTCCAATCTGCTTGCTGTCAAAGGCTTCTAAAACTAAGTCATGGTTATGGCATCGTCATCTCAATCACTTGAACTTCAGCACCATTAATAACCTTTCCAGAAAGGATCTTGTCAGAGGCTTACCCAGTTTAAAATATGAAAAAGATCATCTTTGTTCAGCTTGCCAATTGGGTAAAAGCACGAAATATGCCCACAAACCAAAACCCACAAATTCAGTAATGGAAGTTCTTCATACCCTTCATATGGATCAGTGCGGACCAATGAGAGTGCAAACGATAAATGGGAAGAAATACATTCTAGTAGTTGTTGATGACTACTCTCGATTTACTTGGGTAAAGTTTTTGAGGACAAAGGATGAAACTCGAGATGTCATCATCAAACTAATCAAACACTTGAGTTCGACTCAACAATACAGTCAGAATTGTTCGAACAGACAATGGCACAGAGTTTGTCAACAAAGACTTAATTCAGTTTTATGAAAGTGTTGGAATCAGTCATCAAAGAAGTGTTCCACGAACTCCTCAACGAGCGGTGTAGTTGAAAGATGAAATCGAACTCTTGTGGAAGCCGCAAGAACAATGCTAATTTATTCGAAGGTTCCAATGTTTCTATGGGCTGAAGCCATTGCCACTGCTTGCTACACCCAAAATCGTTCCCTTATACATACCTCTCATGGAAAAACTCCATATGAACTTGTTCATAAACGAAAACCTTATCTCTCCTACCTTCGTGTGTTTGGTGCTTTGTGCTATCCAACAAATGACGGTCAAGACTTAGGTAAATTAAGAGCAAAGGCAGATATTGGAGTTTTTGTTGGTTATGCACCAAACAAGAAGGGTTATCGAATCTACAACAAGAGAACCCGAAATATCATGGAAACAATTCACGTTACGTTCGATGAGCGACCGGTCAAATGGCTCCTGGACAATCCAGTTCTGGAACCGCACTTCAAAACAGTCCCATTGGTTCATCTCTTGTACCAAACTCATCTCCAGTAACTCCATATGTACCTCCATCGAAAGATGATTTAAAGAAATTGTTTGATCAATGTTTGATGAACACTATGAACCAAATGCTTGATGAAATGTCAATTCCATCAACGAGTGCTCCTATCCCTGTGAATGAAGTCAACCCTTCATCTCAATATCATTAAGTCAAGAAGCGCCTGCTGCTGATCACTCTGCCTCATCAACAAATTATCAATCATCAAATGTACATCATGGAATTGTTTCTGGCATCAATGATGAAGTTAATCCCTTTGCTACTCACGAAGATGCTCCATTTGAAAACATATTTGCTCACGAATCATCATCGAACCATCTTCATCAAGAGATATCGACTCTGCTACTTCAGTTCCACAACAACAACCACATGAACACCTTAGAAAATGGACACATGATCACCCATTAGATAACATCATTGGAAACCCCTCTCGTCCGGTATCCACAAGGAAACAACTTGCAACCGATGCCTTATGGTGCTTCTTCAACTCCGTACTCTCTAAGGTCGAACCAAAAGACATTAAAACGGCCATGAATGAAGACTGCTGGTTCAATGCCATGCAAGAAGAAATTCATGAGTTTGATCGACTTGATGTATGGGAATTAGTACCTGCTCAGATTGTGCTATGATCATTGCTCTAAAATGGATCTTCAAAGTGAAACTTGATGAGCATGGTGATGTCTTAAAGAACAAGGCTCGATTGGTTGCAAAAGGATACGTCAAGAGGAGGGTATTGACTTTGAAGAATCATTTGCTCCGTTGCTGTATTGAAGCAATCGAGAATCTTCTTGGCTAATGCTGCTAGCAAGAATATGGTTGTGTATCGGATGGATGTTAAAACCGCCTTTCTGAATGGAGACTTAAAAGAGGTGGTTTACGTCGGTCAGCCAACAGAGGGCTTTGTGAATCTAGAGCATCCTACTCATGTCTATCGCTTGAAAAAGGCCCTTTACGGTTTGAAGCAAGCTCTTAGAGCATGGTATGATACGCTATCAAAGTTTCTTCTATCTTACGGATTCAGCAAAGGAACAATTGATCCAACATTGTTCACCAGGAAGTCAGGAAAACATTTAATTCACGTTCAAATTTATGTTGATGATATTATCTTTGCCTCGACCGACCCCAATGAATGTGATCGTTTTCAAATGAAATGGGTTCCAAATTTCAAATGTCAATGATGGGACAAATGTCATTTTTCTTGGGATTACAAATTTCACAAAGTCCGGAGGCATTTTTATAAATCAATCTAAATATGCAAATGAGATTTTAAAGAAATTTGGATTTGTATCATGTGACACCGTTGACACTCCCATGATTGAACGTACTAAACTGGATGAGGACCACTCAGGGATCATGGTAGATCAAACGAAATATCGAGTATGATTGGATCCACGATGTACCTCACAGCTAGCAACCAGCACATCTTGTTCGTTGTGTGCATGTGTGCTAGATATCAGGCTAAGCCTACTAAAAAAGCACCTTGAAGCGGTTAAACGGGTCTTCCGGTATCTCCAAGGAACCATCAATATGGGACTATGGTACCCGAAGGACACGGTATGTCACTAACGGCCTATGCAGATCTGATCATGCGGGATGTCAAGATACCGTCAAAGTACGTCAGGAGGTGCTCATTTTTTGGGTGATAAGCTTGTGAGCTGGTCTTCAAAGAAGCAAATGAGTACTTCTATTTCCTCTGAGGCTGAATACATAGTCATGTCATCTTGTTGTGCTTAAATCCTTTGGATGAGATCCCAATTATCTGACTATGGCTTTGAATTCAACAAAATCCCTCTGTCTTGTGATAACAAAAGTGCCATTGCTCTCTCATGCAACAACTTTCAACACTCAAGAGCAAAGCACATTGACATTCGACATCATTTCATCAGGGAGCAAGTGGAAAACGGTGTGGTGGAACTCTATTTTGTGAAGTCGAGAATACCGGTTAGCGGACATCTTCACCAAAGCTCTTCCAAGAGAGCGTTTTGAGTTTATTCTTCCTCGACTTGGCTTGAAAAGCCTTCAACGAAAACACTCAAGCGTCTTAAGGAGGAAGACGAGGAGTAAAGGTCTTTCCTTCATCTATATTTTGTATATATTTATTCAAAAAGCAAAATACAAAATTACAAAACTTTCAAAAAGCAAATAGAAAAATATAAAACTTTCAAAAAATCCATAAAAAATTGAAAATCTCGAAAAATCTCAAAAATATTGTCCTTTCTGTCTTTTCTTTCTTGATTCGATATATATCTACGGTCTTTGTGTTGTCAGTCAAAGAGTGACACGGGACTTTAGATGTTGTTCGAATGTTTAAAAAAAAATCAAAAAATCAAAAAATAAAAAAATTAAAAAAAAAAATAAAAAAATATTTTTGGGAGAAAGTAAAACAATGGTTTATTGTCATTTCAGGAAGTAACCCGCTTTTCAAAGAAAGAACAGAGCCATGCTTTATCTCATGTTTCAAACCTAATGCTCGATTCTAAAACAAATGTTTGTCATTAACAAGACAAATGTTTAATTTCAAATATTTTTCCTTCTAATGATTCCTCTGAAAATATTTGCAATCTTATGAAAACTCAATTGTTTTGAAAACACTTGGACTCTATTTTTGAAAATCAAAAGAACTTATCAAGTGTCAAAATCTCAATTCATCAATCAACGACTTTCGTCATTGATTGAGGGAGAGAATGATTTTTCAATTAAATCAAAAAGTGTTCTTTTCAAACAATTTGCACTTAAATGAGTAAGGTCTACTCTAAATGTTTTACAAAATGTTACACAATTGGTTCCAGGCCTTGGTTATTATTATGTTTTCAAAAGATAATTATGCATGTTTAATCAATGGAGTTTAAAGTCTCAAAATCCAATCCTTATCGGTTAAAACGTTTTCATAATCAAGTCACAATTCTCCTTAAAAGCTTTCAAAATCAATTTAAATCTATGAGAGATCACAAATCTCAAATGATTTGATAATTGTGATCGGGGAGAATTTGTGATTTAAATTGGATTTAAACTGATAATTCGATAAATGGTTTCATAAGTGTTTAGCATGTTTTCCTCCCCGCAAGTGACAAGCGATTTCAAATTTTCCATGCACATGTTGAGGGGGAGCATCTATTTTAAACCTCAAATTATTGAAAGCGTGATGAATTGTCTCTAAGAGCAGGTTCCCTCTAATATGTGCAAAACTCTTTCAAAATTCGAGGCACATATTGAGGGAGCAAAATTGTGAAAACCTCATCCTTCCTCAAAATGTTTTATCTACTCAAATTGATTGGGAAGTGATGATGATCATTTTAGAAAATGTTAATCAAAAGATTGGACCTTTCATTCTTAATCTAACGATTTCAAAGATCTCTTGCCTCCATGTGCTAAACAAATTCTGAATTTTTATGCATATGTTGAGGGAGAGCATTTCTAAAATATCAAAACAATTAAGATACAAAATGCTTTGATTCTATATCACAAGTATCTTGATTGATTTTCAAATGGTTTTCAATTGGTTTCAAGGCGGAAAAACTACACCAAAAGACCGACCAACTCTACTTTATGCCTGGTGATATAAGGGTAATAAGGTTAGGTCGAATTCCCATGATCCGCCAGAACCGGAGGGATCTACCCAGGGACAATCCACTAGATAGTGTAGAAGTCCTTAGGTATGATGAAAAAAAGGAGAAAAGTGAGATATGGGAAGAGTGCGGACTGAGACAGAGCTAGTACTAGAATAAACCCAACAAGGTTCTAGTAATGAAGTCTTGGTAAGCAATGAAGGGGTTGAAGAATGAAAAAGAATTGAATGTGAAAAGGGTGAAAAGAAATAGCCCTCCATTTATTCAACCTTAGGGCAGAAACCGGGTTCAATTCATATACTACTTGTGGTTACCAAGGTAACATCGGTATTGAAGACAAGGCGTCATGGACCCGTGGCCTGCACTTCAACTTTTCAAGCCACTCAAGTTCCTCTTAAAAGGGCTTGTTTCATTCTCACGGGGAACCTACATAATCTATCGACTTTCTCTTAGAGATTGTTGATATTGAAGAAGGAGACCTCTCCCTAGTCTCCGGCATAGGAACCAAATATGCACAATTGAGTCTAGAGCCACGAGATCATCTTATAAATCTCTTTAGGACACTTTCAATGAAGACTCTCTGTTTCACACAATGTGGAAAGAGATTATATCTTATGAGTCCTACGCATTATCCTTGTGGTATTGCTAGAACATCTAAGTGATATGCATACATATTCACGATGAAGATGGAAAGCCTTCTGGAGCCAACATCAAACAAGCTCCTGGTAGGTGGCATGTGAGATCTATCCAATAGATCAACCATGTGACAACTAACAATGGAGCGATTCAATCTTTTGAATCAATCCTGGTTCAGGTTATGGATTGACGGATACCTTTGAAAACCGGTCGTTGTGCTTAAAAACTCTTTTCTTTAGCACATCGACTGTGTACTTATTTCTCAAAATAAAAGGTGTTTATGATTGATAATTGATTTTCATTAAAACCTTCGTTGTATTGCAAAAACAATTTCTATTGAGCAATACACGATTGTTTTCAAATCTCTTTTCATCAATCGGTGAATCTCATTTCATTTGGTTCACTCACTCCGTGTTGTCTTCTTTGAGGCGTTCGGTTTGAGAACGGCTAGAGCATTGCGAAACCTGTCAAGGAAATTCTTGAATTATACGATCCAGGCGGTACTTGTACTTGATCAGCGAGGAACCGTGGGCCCTGTACCTCAATTCATCGAAAGTGATCAAAGACACTTTCGTATGCTTTATTGCTAACTGTCTTATGCAGTACACCCGGCGTTTGCGGTGTCAGAATGAAGCGGTCAATCCATAGCCGCATGCTCACTCAACACATTCATTTCCAAAGAAATCATGATTAGTGCATCAATGACTCTGATATTTTCACTCCATGCTTACGCTACGCTGCGCCATATCATGAATCAACGAAAGCTTCCGCTACTCTGATAAGAATAAATCATGATCGAGAATGTGAGCATGTCGGTCCAAAAGTCACAACATCACATTATACCAACACCACAAAGGATGAGTCAGAGATTTAATGTGGCTGATGATCTCAAAGCTGGCTCAAAACTCAGTATCACGTGGATCAGTTAAAGATCTCCACTCAGATTATCCAAAACATGCAAAAATGAAGAATCAAAGACTACGAGCTACAGAACAAAGAACATGGATAAGAATTCAAGAACAATCTCAATGTAATATCTGTTTGTATTCAATATAATATTAATGTGTGTTTGAGGTGACCTCCCTCAGGGGGAGATTGTTAGGATTTGGAAAATCCAGTAGTTAAAGTGTCGGTCACCTCAAGTATAAGTAATCGTTAAAAGCTCGTAGTCGTAGTTATTTAATGTTAAGTAGTATTTAGTTATGTAACACCGTGGAGGACGGACGGGTCTTTACCCACGTATGCCGATCCACGTACCCGTCGGTGGCGTTTTATGTAAAACTTTAAATACTCTCTACCTCCCAAGGTAGAGAGTTGGAGCTCATAATAATATTTTTCTTTCTCTCACTAAAGTTCCCAAACCTCTAACTTTCTCTCTCCAAAACATCTTATACGCCTACTTTGTTTATGGTTTGATGTGTATATGAAATCCAATATGTTACAACTAGGAATCTCCCAAGCACCTCTATGGTTTAGTTACGATGTGGAATTAGCGAATGGGAATAGAGAGAATATAGACACCGTAGTTCGAGGTTGTACCTTAAGTTTCCTAGACCGCCCGTTTAGTATAGATTTATTGCCGTTTACCTTAGGAAGTTTTGACGTCATTATCGGAATGGATTGGTTATCGAAGAACGGTGCACATATCATTTGTGAGGAGAAGATTGTGCGTTTACCATATGGCGGAAAAGTTAGAGCATACAAGGAGATCGGCGTGTGGAAGTCCTTCCCGGTTGAGCATCATCTCTTGTATTAAGGCCCAGAATACATCGATAGAGGAGGTTGTCTTTTCTTGGCTCGAATTTTTGAAAAGAAAAGTGAGGAGAAGAGTGAAAGACACCTTAACGATGTACCCGTTGTTAGAGAATTTCCAGACGTGTTTCCCGACGATCTGCCAGGGATTCCACCTGTCCGACAAGTGGAATTCCAAATAGAGTTGATACCCGGTGCGGCACCCGTAGCCCGGGCACCTTATTAACTTGCTCCAAGAGAATTGGAGGAACTGTCTAAACAGTTGGCTGAATTGTCAGGGAAGGGATTCATTTGACCAAGTTCATCACCGTGGGGAGCACCAGTGTTGTTTGTGAAGAAGAAGGATGGATCGTTTTGGATGTGTATCGATTATAGGGAGTTGAATAAGTTAACAGTGAAGAACCGATATCCGTTACCTAGAATAGATGATCTATTCGACCAACTCCAAGGAGCTAGTGTCTTTTCTAAGATCGATTTACGATCTGGTTACCACCAGCTTAGAGTTCGAAAAGAGGATATCCCTAAGACTGCGTTTAGGACTCGTTATGGACACTATGAATTCCAAGTGATGTCGTTTGGTTTGACCAACGCGCCAGTGGTTTTCATGGATCTCATGAACCGAGTGTGTAAGCCATACCTGGATAAGTTTGTGATAGTATTCATAGACGACATCTTGATATACTCTAAGAGTAGTGAGGAGCACGAAGAGCATTTGAGGCTCATTTTAGGATTGAGAGAGGAGAAAAGCTGTATGCCAAGTTCTCTAAGTGTGAATTTTGGATTCCGTCCGTGCAATTCTTAGGTCATGTGATAGATAGTCGAGGTGTTCATGTTGACCCAGCTAAGATTAAGGCCATTAAGGAATGGGCAGCTCCTAAGAACCCATCGGAAATCTGACAGTCTCTAGGGTTAGCAGGCTATTATAGGAGATTCATTGAGGGATTTTCTAAGATAGCTAAGTCGCTGACCAAACTAACACAGAAGGATGTTAAGTATGAATGTGGAGAAAAGGAAGAAGAAGCATTCCAACTTCTGAAGGAGAAGTTGTGTAGTGCGCCTGTCCTAGCTTTGCCTGAAGGAAGCGAAGATTTTGTCGTGTACTACGACGCTTCGAATAAAGGATTAGGTGCTGTTTTGATGCAACGTGAGAAGGTGATTGCTTATGCATCCCAACAACTTAAGAAGAATGAGAAAAACTACACCACCCATGACCTTGAGTTAGGTGCTGTAGTGTTTGCTCTTAGGATTTGGAGACATTACCTGTATGGAACCAAGTGTGTAGTATTTACCGACCACAAGAGTTTGAAGCATATCTTAGATCAAGGAAGGCTGAACATGAGACAACATCGTTGGTTGGAATTGCTTAGTGATTATGACTGTGAGATTCGTTATCATCCTGGTAAGGCTAATGTTGTGGCTGATGCACTTAGTCGTAAGGAGGACATTCCACCCCTACTTGTTAGATCATTAGGAATGACCATTGTTTCGCCCTTACCATCTCAAATTTTAGCCGCTCAAGCAGAGGCATTGACGGAAAAGAACCGTCCTTATGAGAATCTTCATGGAATGGTAGAAAGTGAAAACGGCTTCTTGAAGCGTTCTGACGAAACTTTATGCTTCAGAGAGGCAGTTGGATACCATTTCGTGGTGGAATCCGTGAGTTGATTATGCATGAGTCGCATAAATCAAAATACTCTATTCATCCCGGAGCCGATAAGATGTATCAGGATCTTAAGAAACTTTATTGGTGGAATAATATGAAAGCCGATATAGCTCAGTATGTCAGTTGGTGCCTGACTTGTTCTAAAGTTAAGGCCGAACATCAGAAACCATCAGGACATTTAGTTCAACCCGAACTCCCGGAATGGAAATGGGAGCGAATAACCATGGACTTTATCACTAAATTACCGAGAACAGTTAGCGGCAATGACGCTATCTGGGTAATAGTTGATCGTTTAACTAAGTCTGCTCACTTCTTAGCTATTAGTGAAACCGATAGTCTTGATAAGCTTGCTCAATTGTATCTTAAGGAGGTAGTATCGCGTCATGGAGTACCGATATCTATCATTTCCGATAGGGATAGTCATTTTACATCCCACTTTTGGAAGTCGTTCTGCACGGGGCAACATTAGGAACGAATTTGGATATGAGTACTGCTTACCATCCACAGACTGATGGTCAAAGCGAGAGAACCATTCAGACCTTAGAGGACATGCTTAGAGCATGTGTTATTGATTTCGGCAAAGGCTGGGAGAGACACCTCCCTTTGGCCGAATTCTCTTACAACAATAGTTATCACTCTAGCATTAAGGCCGCCCTATTTGAGGCATTGTATGGCCGAAAATGTCTTTCTCCTGTTTGTTGGGCTGAAGTTGGCGAGAGTCAACTTACAGGTCCCGAACTTGTCTTAGAAACCACTGAGAAGATAGTATAGATTCGTAATCGGTTGCAACCGCTCGTGATAAACAAAAGAGTTATGCCGATAAGAGACGTAAACCTTTAGAATTTCAGGTTGGAGATCGTGTTATGTTGAAAGTTTCTCCTTGGAAAGGAGTGATTCATTTTGGGAAACGTGGAAAACTCAATCCCCGATATATTGGTCCTTTTCCAATCCTGGAAAGAATCGGACCGGTAGCATACCGCCTGGAGCTACCATCGGAACTGAGTAGTGTACACAATGTCTTTCATGTTAGTAATCTTAAGAAATGTCTTTCGGAGGAAAACATAGTTGTGCCTTTTAGAGATATTCGTATTGATGAGAAATTGAATTTTGTTGAGGAACCGATTGAGATTATGGATTGTGAGATTAAAAGGCTGAAGAATAGCCGTATTCCGATTATTAAGGTTCGTTGGAACTCCCGGCATGGACCGGAGTTCACTTGGGAACGTGAGGACGTTTTCCGTATGAAGTATCCTAAACTTTTTATGACATCAAACAACTCGGAGTGAAACCCCGGACGGGTTTCTTCTGAGGCTGGGAGGCTGTGACAACTGGCAATTTAGGGAGTCTATTTTAGGTAACCGCATTACGTAAAACTAAACCGAGCTTTTGCCTTTATCACTATCTTTATAAACCATGACTTGATTTTATATCGTCTATTGGTTTTTATGGATTATTTAATTATTAAATGAGTTATCATATGAGTTTTAACTCTATTTGGTAGGCACTATTCGATTCGGCACTAGAAAAGCCTAAAACAAGAATTATTGTAACTTTTAGACCGTAACTCGAAAATTGACAAATAAATAGTAAAAACTCGTGGAAAAACGTAAATAATAATGTTAGAAAGTTGAATAAACGTCGTAAGACACTCGGGGGACAATTTATGAGCTTGGGAATGGGTAAACGGGATAGTTACGAAAAATGACAACTCCGACCCCTCCCCTTTCTCTTGAAACCGGCGCCCCCCTCCTCCAAAATAATTATTTTGACGTCCCTAGTGGCCTAGTATATATACCCCATCAAATCCCCATTTCACCTCTTTCATTCTCTCTCTAAAACACACACACTAACACTTTCTCTCTCTAAAACAAACCCTAGCCGCCACCTAGATTTTCCGGCCACTGTTCCAGCCATTTCCGGCCATACGCCGGCGAGTGACCACTCACCACCACCACCATCTTAAAGATCTTTCTTCCCTCTTTCCAACCATATATGGCATGCGCTATATAGACCACAATAACACCTCCAAATCTTGAAAATACAAATCGAATCTTTAGGGTTTCAAGTGGGTTTTGCAATTGGTGATTGAATAAGGTAAATGGAACAAGTTTTGAGCTTGTTTGGGCAATAATAAGCCACGAATTGAAACTTAGGGTTTCGACCCTATGAACAAATTTGGGGCTTTTGGGTGGAACATGAAATTAAGTCTAATTAGTGAATAAATAAACAAGTAATTAGTGTTTGGTAAGTGTGTGGTGTATCAATTTGATGGGTTTATGCATTTTAGGTTTACGTTCATATTTTTGGTTAAGATAGATGATGGGTTTTGTGTTTTGTTAGTGTTTGGAGCTTGAATGATTGGATTTGGGTGTTGTGGAATTGATTTGGTTGTGTTTGGTTGTGAAACATGGGACGTACGAACCACCTAGGGCTCGTACGTGGCTCATGAGAGGCGAACGAGACCCACTTGGGCCATGGGTCCGGGTCGGGTCGAGTTGGTAGCTTGTTGGTTGATGTAGTTGAGGTTTGGATGAGACAGCGTGGAGCGAAAAGCTTCTAGAGCTTGTTTGGTTCACGCGTGGTCTTAACAAGAACCGTGTCATGACCATTAAGGTCATAACATTGGTTTCGAGTATATTTGGTTGATTGATTGGTTGGCGAGATTGTTTTGAGTTGGTTTGGGATTGAATTGCATATCGTGACTTTTGAATTTGGACTTGATATATATATTGTTGACTTTGAGCTGCGTCGGCGTTACTTTGACTTTTTAGTCAATAGTTGACTCCGACAAAGCCGTAACATGGACTTTAGTATAATTTGGACTATTGATTGATTAAAAGCAGAGAAGTTATGACTCGTGCATATGGACTTGAAACGAATAACGATATGAGATTAATGTTGGAATTTGACGAAATATATATATAAACATGAAAATGCTAATAAACTATGAAATAGAAATAATAAATGGGCTTTTGTACCAAAAATGTCGATAACAAGTCTTATCTTTTTATTTACTATTTTAAACGGAAACTAACGACTAAATTGAAAATGTTTTGTAATGAATAAGTAATTAATGTTTCGAGTACACGATTATCAATAAATGTCGTTTGTAGACATTTAATACTAGTTTAAGTATTTAATTGCTTATGTTGTGTGCATGGGTTACGGATAACCTAGCATTAATAGTGTTGATCCACGTGGGTAGCGGACTTATTAGGTTGATGAATCTAATAAGAGCCTGCTAGGTACGTTGGGTAACCTTATTAATAAGTGGCTTATCCTTATGACTCTTTAAGGATACGATTGATTTATGGGATAATAAGCGACACGAGTAAATAAATGAGTTTATCGAGTTGACGAATTCGATAAGGTCTACTATTTATTCCGAAACTTATTGGACTATGGAGCTTATCGTTTAGAGGTCTCATTGTGTCGCATTGAGATATATATTGGTTGTTGAGTGCATTCATGGCATCATATTGAGTCGATACACCCACACGAGGAATACCAAACACTAGGATTAAATGGTGAAACGAGACGTTTTTGGAAATAAAGAAATGGAACGTATTGGGGTAGATAACGTTGATTTTGAGGAATATATATATATATATATATATATATATATATATATATTAAAGTTGGTCTACATTAATAGGTTGTGCCGAGTCGATAGTTGCTGTCTTTGTGATACGTTATCTTACGCTAGTGTTTATTTGTGCGTTGATTGCTTGCGTTGATTGCTTGAAGTGAGTTTAATAGCCCCACTTTTATATACGTTTTAACTACGTTTTGAACTATTTTGGGGTGAGAATCATGCTTTGCTTTTTGGACCGTTAAAACTATTTGGATTTGCTTATATGCTTGACTGTTTAGATAGATGTGCGGTTGAGTCGTTGCCTTAGTCTAGGTTTAACCGTGCCTAACTAAGAATAGACTTCTACCTCGACCTAGTCCGGGGTTGGCAATTGTTCTAGATTTTGCCACGACAGTCTTTGGACTAGAGTCGTTGGGCAGGAGTATTCCTGGATCGGGACATGTGTTATGATTGGTGATCCGGGTAGGATCGGTGTGCAAACGGTATTTATCTATATTAGGTCTTGCATAGCAAATCAACTCTTACAGGTCCACTATGATTTTGTTGAACTTAAACCTATGAACTCACAGTAAAATTTTGTGACCTTTTAGCATGATTTCTCAGGTATTTGAGAGATGTTTGGAATACGTGAACGGTGGAAGCTTGGCAAGAAGGCGGGGTTCAAGGATCATTTCTGACTCTGATAAACTATGGGGACCTATTTGATTAAACCATGTTTTGGGCATAATAATTATACTTTTGGATTAAATTTTTTGAATACTTAAATTTGGGATTGGTTTGAATGTTAAATGACTATCTTCTTGCTATACTTGTGTGCGATACCAATCCAATAGTAACGCCACGAAAACTTGATTAAGTCTTCCGCTGTACCGAGATTTGGGGGTGTTACAGTAAGTTTTTGTTTCTTTATATCGATGATGGGGTTAGTCTAGATTTTTAAAGATCTAGACTTGAAATATAAAACCCGAGATCTTGAGGTCGAATCTTGGTTAAAGTTTTGATTTGCTGTTGTAGCTGTTTAGGATTTATAACATATTATTAGTGTTTTTCGATAGTTCATCAATATAGTAATTTTATGTGTTTTATATCAATTTGTGACATATGTGTTTATAGCTAATTGGGTATATCACTCGGTCAAGTAATCATATGAGCAGATAGCTAGAATGACTTGTCTCCTCCATGTGAGAATGGTAATGAAGAATTGTATATTAATGAACTGCATAAATAGTTTAACTGGTATTTTTTGGAACCATATCATTGCCACACCATGTGTTATTAATAGGTTTATAGGGTGAGAAAGTAGCTACTTTATATAATGTAATGTATCATTTCTAACTGGTTTAATATTAACTTATGTTATAAATGACTAACCATCATATTTTTTGCATTTTTAATTTGGATCATAAGGTTAGTTCTTGGTTTGTATTAATCTTTATAATAAAAGTTGTTGTAGCTTTAAAAATGAGACAACTTAGATTGTGCATTGTGCATATGTGTTTGTTAGCCGAAAATAATATGTGCATATGTGTTTGTTAGTGCATTGTGCATTGTGCATTGTGCATTGTGCATATGTGTTTGTTAGCCGAAAATAATATGTGCATATGTGTTTGTTAGTGCATTGCGCATTGTGCATACGTGTTTGTTAGCCGAAAATAACAATTGTTTTATAGTTTTAGGTATTGAACATGTTTGATAAAGATGGAGACCGTGACCGATATAAAGAGTGCACATGTGTCTTGGAATAGTACTTATATGTTCTTATGAATTTGATACGAAAGTGAAGCGTGCACACATGTTTTTGAAGACCAATTTATGTATTTGAATTGAATTTCAACAACATACATTTTGTATTTGAATTGCATTTCATTTGATATCAAATTTTATGTATACTATTTATGTTTTTGGTTTTTTATAAATTTATAGATTACATGTATTTGTTTATGTTTTTAGTTGTAAATGTCGAAGATTAAAAAAGGTACACTAGAAACATATGTGCAATTACATATAAAGCAAAACAAGTTTGATAGCTAACCAATGTACGCAAGAGACATATGTAAATTTACAATACTTCAAAAAACACATATGCACCTGGTTTTCTCTGAAAACAAGTATGTTTAAAAAATTACAAAAAGAAGAAAAAAATATTGAAAATTTAGGGTAAAAAAAAACGTTTTTAATAAAAAAAAATCAAAAAGAAAGTAAATATAAGGTTTTACTATTATACCCTTTTCATTTAAATAAAAATATTTAATAATACTAAATTTTTATTGGTCCAAAGTGGTTCTGTAAAGTTCTGTACAAAATAATGGTTCTGCATTGAACGTGACCCATATATATATATATAAATATATATATATATATATATATATATATATATATATATATATATATTCTAGTGTCAAAACCGTCCGATGGACGGGTATGACTTGTGGTTTTTTATTTTTAAATTTTAGTAGAACAAATATATACTAAAAAGTAATTAAAAGTTATATTAAAGAATTTACAACTATATTGATATTTACTATATATATATATATATATATATATATATATATATATATATATATATATATATATATATATATATATATATATATATATATATATATATATTTGTGTGTGTGTGTGTTTTATTTTTTCATAAGTTAGTTTTTTTTATTAATTTTTATTTACATAATTTACTTTCCTAACGGGCAAAGGCATGAGAATAAATTTTATAATACACTTATATAGTGAATAATGAACTCAACAAAAAAAGAATGGTTATTCGATAACTTATTGTATTTGTATCCCAAATACATGTTTCATATCTCTTTCTCATAATTTTGTTTGGTAGTTGGGTTTTGAACTTTTTTTCTTTACTTTGGTTTATGTCTTATGAAAGTTAAACGCCAATAACCTAATAAATTACACTCCTTAACCCATTAAACAGGGCGATTGTTTCCTAAAACTGCCCCCACTTGTTTAGCTGCAAGAGTTAAAATTAAAAACATATGAGGTAAAAAGGACTATACTTGTGCAAAGTTGAAAGCATAACAAAGAAGATAGAGTTCTCAAAGGGCTGTCAAAAAAATTCAAAGCACCTTCAATCCACAAGCTATTAGTAGCAACCCTGCACATATAATAATATAAGAGACATTTAGATATATTTTTACCTCTGAAAAGGAACATGCTTGAACAATATTTTCAGTGGTCAAAAGAGTGCAGTACGTCCCCGGTTAAACCTGTAACTGATAATTCAACAAAAGGTAATTAAATCAGGTCGATAAGGATATATGAGCATTGTTAAACCTGTAACCGATAATTCAACTAAAGGTAAACAAACCAAAAGCTTACAGCAAAGGAAATCAAATGCTACATAGTGAAGAACAGTACCACCAACGGTTTTATATCTCTTAATGGTGCTTCTTTAATCATCATATTACTTCATTGCAAAAACGATACAAATAAGTCATAAAAATCTAGTATGTTTTTTTTTTGTGGTTGGAACTGGGTAAGGGCAGTAAGAAAAATGAGAATGGCAAACATCTTCTACTTAACATGGTATTATCTGAGTAACGGGATGTTAACAATGCAGCAACTTATGAAACCTCCTAACTCATTTATTCAAAATTTATGTACTTTAGTAGTAGAAAATATAAATTCTTTGTAATCAAATTTGACACACTAATAATTTTTAATACTAATGAAAATGTACACTGCTAACTTAGGAAAGTATTTCAAGTCAACTCGGGTGGCCCGTAGATAAAACTACCCATTTTGAGCGGACCCGTATTGATCCATTGCTCATTACCAAACTACTCAATTTGCTACATTAATCAAAACTTATGAGTTAATGATAGATATAAATATCGATGATGTGGTACATTTCATCATCAATTGCCCTTGCATAATCGGGGTGAGCAATAACATGTATATATTACGGATCGAAAGCTATAATAGTAATCAAGACTAAAATATGCAAAAATTATTGTTTGGATTCACTTTAGATCTAGTGTTAGTTGTTTTGTTTGTCAAAGTTCTCTTAGGCTTACAATTAGATAGAGTTCCCTATATCATTTACCTTTATGTGATTACTATTTTCAAATCAAAGTAAAACATGTACTCCTAACCAATCCAATATACCAACAATCATTAGATAAGTCACGATCACATTAAGCGATTATTGTGGCCCGTACATTCGTTGTCGATAGCTAAACTATATTTAAAACACAAAGCTATTATCACATCTGTGTGGAGTCACTTATCATGACATTTTACATCTAAAACACGGTGAGGTTCTACAATGTGCTTTGCCCACATGGATACTAAATCTCGGGTAAGGAAGACATTTCGGAATAAAGATAACCCAAAGTTGTAACCAATAGAGAGACTTTTGCCTTTTTTGTGTCAGTTCTCCACACCCTTTATTGCATTTATAGGGCATGAATTTCCCTATATATGGTCACATGATTTAACAAACTTGTCGGTTGGAGCCTGTTAGGGCCAATATCTTCCAATCTGCTCCCGATTCAGCCATGCCAAGCCCTTTCGCATATGAACCATGTCAAGTCCATCGGGTTCATCTCCTGATGGAGCATCCAAAATAGCCTGCAGGATATAAATAATTAGTCATCCATCTTATGCAAGAACACTTTCGGATAAACTGCAACGGAAACAAAGAACATGACATAAAAATGGTTGCAAAAGCTTCAAAGAAACGGAAGCATTTTCTCGTGCAAGCCTCTTTAGTTTCTTACCTTGTACCATGTCAAGGGGTGGTTTTTGGATGGCTGTGAAACCGATGTCCAGTTGACTTCTTTTGAAGCGTCAGTGTCATACAGACCAAGATTTTCACCTTTTAACCCAATCTGCAGAAAGGCTACAAAGATATAATGGTTGACAATTGGAAAAGAAGAGAGTCAAACCTGGTCATATTCAAGTTCAAGCTCACAAATTTGACCCGCAAAAGTAAAGTGCTACAGTAATACAATAGATTGTACCTTGTAGGTCCATGTGGAATTAAATAAGGTCATGGTTCCATTTTTTAAACCTTGGAATTAAATTGGTCAACTCCATTTTTTATGGTAATATCATATCCATAATATAGAGCGCCAAGAAGGACTAACCTTTTAATTATTTTGACTGAGATCAAAGCATCTTGTGAAAATAGGCTTGAAGAGACATATGCAGGTCTATGGTCATTTATTAGTCCTTCCATGGTTCCTTCCTCAGCTGTTGTTTCAGTTTCTGCAGATGATGCTTTGAAGGCAAAGGCCTGCTTAAGACTTTCAAAGTGGTTAAGAAAGGAACATCTAGATGTCAGTTTGGAGAACATTATTCTCAAAATACGATCAGAACTTGGTGGAAGTGATGATACTATAAACTCTCATTTGAGGATACAACTCATAGTTGAGGAACTTGTAGGTACATCTACTACGCTCCCTTCATGTCTTTGCCCCACTATGGGAAAGTCATGGATCTCTTATGCTTCTTGGTGTTATGCTCAAGCTAGGGCAAGTCTGCCTAGCCCAATTGAAACAACCCTTCAATTTTGCTCCTTCTCAACGATTATTGGGTCAGATATTCTACTAAAAGAGATTCCGATCAACTTAAGAAGAGCTCTCAAGAGTAGAGTCTGTTGCTTTAGAGCTTCTTCAGAAAGCAAAAGATGCTAAAGATCTAAATGGTGTCCCACAAGATAGAAACTTCGTGTTTGAATCTCCTGAACATGGGAGAGATGAAAACTATGACCATGCTGTGGTGCAGCAAGTAGTGAAAATATTTGAAGCTGCAACAGGGGAAGTGGCCCTATACATGTATTAAAAAAAAGACACATAAGTTAAAAGCAAAACTGCATACAATGGTCAATAAATGTTTTACTGAAAATGAAGTATTGATTCACCTCGAGTGACTGAACTTACTGGCCAATCATTTTCAGCTAAAGTTGTCGAAAATGATGCTCTTTGTTTTTTATCGTTAATTATTGCATGGTATTTGTTAGTGTACTAATTTGCGAAGGATAAAATTTACGGTGAATTCAACGGCCACAGTGACAACCAAATTTGAAATGATATCAGCTGCTACTCGCTGTAATAATAACTTAAGCAGTTACACCTATTTCGTTTTATCTAAGATATGTAGTTATAACCATTTTTCTTGTACTTTATTAAAAACCTAAACACGCATAGTTGTAGGATATTGAATTTCACATACACATCAAACCATAACTCAAAGTGGGCGTATAAAGGTGAGTTCTAGAGAGAGAAAGTTAGAGGTTTAGGGAACTTAGTGAGAGAAAGAAAAATCTTATTATGAGCTCCAACTCTCTACCTTGGAAGGTAGAGAGTATTTATAGTCTTACAATAAAACGCCACACAACGGGCTGGATCGGGCATACATGGGTAAAGACCGTCCGTCCTCCACGATGTTACAAAACTAAATACTACTTAACATAAAAGTACTATGACTACGAGCTTTCTAACGATTACATATACTTGAGGTGACCGACTCTTTAATACCGGAATTTCTAATTCCTAACAATCTCCCCTAAGGGAGGTCACCTCAAACATATACTAAAATGACATTGAATACAATCAGATATTACATTAACAATTGATCTTGCATTCTTGATGTAGTACTTTGCTCCGGAGCTCGTAGTCATTGATTCCACTCATTGCATGTTTGGTTAATCCAAGTGGAGGTCTTTTACTGATCCACGTGATAATAATGTTGAGCCAGCTTTTGAGATCATCGCTTAATAGAAAATCTCTGATACATCCATTGTGGTGTTGGTATTATGTGATGTTGTGACTTTCGGACCGACATGCTCACATTCGGGATCATGATATCTTCTCATCAGAGTAGCGGAAGCATTCGTTGATTCATGATATTGGCGCAGCGTAGCAAGCATGGAGTTAGAATATCAGAGTCATTGATGCACCAATCATGATTTCTTTTGATATGAATGTGTTGTGTGAGCATGCGGCTATGGATTGACCGCTCCATTTTGATCAGCTGCAAACGTCGGGTGTACCTGCATAAGACAGTTAGCAATAAAGCGCACGAAAGTGTCTTTGATCACTTTCGATGAATTGAGGTACACGCCCACGGTTCCCGTTGATCGATAAGTACTGCCTGTGATCAGGTATAATTCGAAGAATTTCCTTGACAGGGTTTCGCAGCTGCTCTAGCTGTTCTCAAACCGAACGTCTCAAAGAAGACAACACGGAGTGAGTGAACCAGCGAATTTACGTCCGCTGATTGATGAAAAGAGATTTGAAAAACAATCGTGTATTGCTCAATAGAAATTGTTTTTGCAATATAACGAAGGTTTTAATGAAAATCAATTATCAATCATAAAACACCTTTTGATTTGAAAAATTAGTACCGGTCGACGTGCTAATGAAAAGAGTTTTAAAGCACAAAGACCGGTTTTTCAAAGGTATCCGTCAATCCATAACCTGAACCGGATTGATTCAAAAGATTGAATCGCCCCATTGTTTCTGTTCAGTTGTCACATGGTTGATCTGTATAATAGATCTCACATGCCACCTACCAGGGGCTTGTTAGATGTTGGCTCCAGAAGGCTTTCCATCTTCACAGTGAATATGTAAACACATCACTCGGATGTTCTGGCAATACCACAAGGATAATGCGTAGGACTCAAGATATAATCTCTTTCCACATTGTGTGAAACAGAGTCTTCATTGAAAGTGTCCTATTGAGATTTATTGATGATCTCGTGGCACTAGACTCAATTTGTGCATATTTGGATCCTATATCGGAGACTAGGGAGAGGGTCTCCTCCTTCAATATCAACAATCTCTAAGAGAAAGTTGATAGATAATGTCGGTTCCCCGTGAGAATGAAACAAGTCCTTTTAAGAGGAACTTGAGTGGTTTGGAAAGTTGAAGTGCAGTGCGTCACTGGGTCCATGACGTCTTGTCTTCAATACCGATGTTACCATCAGTAGCATATGAATTGAACCCGGTTTTTGCCCTAAGGTTGAATATATGGAGGGCTATTTGTTTTCACCCTTTTCTCATTCAATTCTTTTTCATTCTTCAACCCCTTCAGATGCTTACCGAGACTTCATAGCAAGAACCTTGTTGGGTTTATTCCAATACTAGCTCGGTCTCAGTCCGCACTCTTCCCATATCTCATTTTTCTCCTTTTATCATCATACCTAAGAACTCTACACTAACTAGTGGATAGTCCCTGGGTAGATCCCTCCGGTTCTGGCGGATCATGGGAACAAATACCTAACCTTATCATCCTTATATCACCGTACATAAAGTAAAGTTGGTCGGTCTATTTGGTATTGTTCATCCGCCATAGGAACCAATTGAAAACCATTTGAAAATCAATCCAGATACTTATGATATTTTATCAAAGCATTTTGTACCTGAATTGTTTTTGATATTTTTAGAAGAACTCCCCCTCAACATGTGCATCAAGTATTTGAAATAGTTTTGCACACGGAGGCAAGAGAAAGAATTAACTTCTTTGATTACCATTTTCTAAAAGATATCAACATCACTTCCCTAATCCAATCAAGTAGATAAAGCATTTTGGGGAAGGATGAGGTTTTCATGATTTTGCTCCCCTCAATATGTGCCTCGAGATTTGAAAAGAGTTTTGCACATACTAGAGGGAACCTCCACATTGAGATAAGTGATCACGTTTCAAATCATAGGTTTAAGATAGATGCTCCCTCTCAACATGTGCATGGAAAATTTGAAATCGTTTGTCACATGTGGGAAGGAGAGCTTGTACATCCTTATAAAACCATTTACCGAATTATCAGTTTAAATCCAATTTAAATCACACATTCTCCCCGATCACAATTATCAAATCATTTGAGATTTGTGATCTCTTATAGATTTAAATTGATTTTGAAAGCTTTTAAGGAGAATTGTGACTTGATTATGAAAGCGTTTTAACCGATAATGATCGGATTTTAAGACTTTAAACTCCATTGATAAAACATGCATGAATATCTTTTGAAAACAATTGAATGCCAAATAACTTTTTAATTTAATTGAAATCATTCTCCCCTCAATCAATGACATAGGTTGTTGATTGAGAGATTGATATTTTGACAAATAAGTCCAGATGATTATCAAAAATAGAGACTGAGTTATTTTTCAAAGCGGTTAGTTTTCAGCAGATAAATGTTTAAAGAATCAGAGCATGGAATTTTGAAAACATGATAAAGTATGGCTCTGTTCTTTCTTTGAAAAAGCGGGTTACTGCCTGAAATGACAATAAACCATTGTTTCTCTTTCTCTTTTTTTTTTTTTTTTTTTTATAAGAGTTCGAACAGCATCTAAAGTCCCGTTTCATTCTTTGAATGACAGCACAAAGACCGTAGATATTGACGAACCGAGAAAAAGCATGACAAATTGACAATATTTTTGAAGATTTTTCGAATTTTTCAGATTTTTATGGTTTTTGAAGGTTTTATAATTTTGTATTTTGTTTTTCGAATAGATATATACAAGAGATAGATGAAGATAGACCTTTACTCCTCGTCTTCCTCCTAAAGACGTTTGAGTGTTTCTGGTTGAAGACTTTTCAAGCCAAGACGTGGAAGAATAAACTCAAAACGTTCTCTTGGAAGAGCTTTGGTGAAGATGTCGCTAACCGATATTCAGACCTCACAAAATAGAGTTCCACCACACCTTTTTCCACTTGTTCCCTGATGAAATGATGTCGAATGTCGATATGCTTTGCTCTTGAGTGTTGAACGTTGTTGCATGAGAGAGCAATAGCACTTTTATTATCACAGATAGAGGATTTTGTTGAATTCAAGGCCATAGTCAGTTAATTGAGATCTCATCCATAGGATTTGAGCACAACATGATGACATGGCTATGTATTCCGCCTCTGTAGAGGAAATAGAAGTACTCATTTGCTTCTTTGAAGACCAGCTCACAAGCTTATCACCCAAAAACTGAGCACCGCCAGACGTACTTCGACGAGTATCTTGACATCATGCATGATCAGCATCTGCATAGGCTGTTAGTAACATACCGGTGTCCTTCGGGTACCAAAGTCCCATATTGATGGTTCCTTGGAGATACCGAAAGACCCGTTTAACCGCTTCAAGGTGCTTTTTAGTAGGCTTAGCCTCGTATCTAGCACACATGCAAACAGCGAATAAGATGTCTGGTCTACTAGCAGTGAGGTACATCAGGGATCCAATCATACTACGATATTTTGTTTGGTCAATCATGATCCCCGAGTGGTCCTCATCTAGTTTGGTTCGATCAATCATGGGAGTGTCAACAGGGTCACTTGAATCAAATCCAAATTTCTTTAAGATCTCAGTTGCATATTTAGATTGATTTATGAAAATGCCTCCGGACTTTGTGAAATTTGTAATCCCAAGAAAAATGACATTTGTCCCATCATTGACATTTGAAATTTTGAACTCATTTCATTAGAAAACGATCACATTCCATTGGGTCGGTCGAGGCAAAAATAATATCATCAACATAAATTTGAACATGAATTAAATGTTTGCCGGACTTCCTGGTGAACAATGTTGGATCAACTGCTCCTTTGCTAAATCCGGTTGATAGAAGAAACTTTGACAGTGTATCATACCATGCCCTTGGAGCTTGCTTTAAACCGTAAAGGGCCTTCTTCAAACGATAAACGTGAGTAGGATGCTCTTGATTTACAAATCCTTCAGGTTGGCTGACGTAGACGACTTCTTTAAGGTCTCCGTTCAGAAATGCCGTCTTCACATCCATCTGATAGACTACCATGTTCTTACAGCAGCATTAGCCAAAAGATTCTGATTGCCTCGATTCGAGCAACTCGAGCAAAAGATTCTTCAAAGTCAATACCCTCCTCTTGACGGTATCCTTTAGCAACTAATCGAGCCTTGTTCTTCAACACATCACCATGCTCATCAAGTTTCACTTTGAAGATCCATTTTAGAGCAATAATCATAGCACAATTCGGAGCGGTACTAACTCCCATACACCAAGTCGATCAAACTCATGAATTTCATCTTGCATAGCATTGAACCAACTATCTTCATTCATGGCGGTTTTAACATCTTTTGGTTCGATCTTTGATAGTACGGAGTTGAAGAAACACCATAGGGCATCAGTTTCAAGTTGTTTTCGTGTTGATACAGGTCGGGAGGGATTTCCAATGATGTTGTCTAATGGATGATCGTGAGTCCATTTTCTGAGGTGTTCATGTGGTAGTTGTTGAGGGACTGAAGTAGCAGAGTCGATGTCTCTTGAAGAAGATGGTTCTGAAGAAGATTCAGGAGCAAATATGTTTTCAAATGGAGCATCTTCGGGATTAGCAAAGGGATTAACTTCATCATTGATGCCAGAAACAGTTCCATGATGTACATTTGAAGAATGATGATTTGTTGATGAGACGGAAGGATCAGAGCGCTTCTTGACTTAAAGATATTGAGACCGAGGGATTGACTTCATTCACTGGAATATGAGCACCTCGTTGTAGGGATCAACAACTCATTAGTACTCGGATCATAAAGTTCATCAAACATAGGATCAAACAATTTCTTTAAATCATCTTCGGATGGAGGTACATATGGAGTTTCTTGAGAAGAGTTTGGAACAAGGGATGAACCAATTGAACTGATTTGAAGTGCGGGTCCAGAACTGAATTGTTCAGGAGCCATTTGACCGTCACTCATCAAACGTAACGTGAATTGTTTCCATGATGTTTCTTTTGTTGTAGATTCGGTATCCCTTTTTGTTTGGTGCATACCCTACAAATACTCCAATGTCTGCTTTAGCTCTAAGTTTGCCTAAGTCTTGACCCTCATTAGTTGGATAGCACAATGCTCCAAACACACGAAGGAAAGAGAGATTAGGTTTTCGGTTGTGGACAAGTTCATATGGTGTCTTTCCATGAACGTGTGAATCGGGAACGATTTTGTGTGTAGCATGCAGTGGCAATAGCTTCCGCCCAGAGAAACATTGGAACCTTTGAGTAAATCAGCATTGTTCTAGCGGCTTCTACAAGAGTTCGATTTCGTCTTTCAACTACACCGTTCTGTTGAGGAGTTCTGGAACACTTCTTTGAAGGCTGATTCCAATGCTTTCATAAAATTCACTAAGTTGTTTGTTAACAAACTCAGCCCATTGTCTCCGTTCGATGATTCTCGACCGTTTTGTTAAGTCGAACCTGCAGCTGTTTGATGAGTTTGATGATGATATCAGGAGTTTCATCCTTTGTCCTTAAGAACTTGACCCAAGTGAATCTAGAGTAATCATCAACCACAACTAACACATATTTCTTCCCAAAGATATTCTCCACTCTCATTGGTCCACATAAATCCATATGAATTGTATGAAGAACTTCTGAGACGAGTTGTAGGTTTGGGTTTGTAGGCATACTTCTTGCTTTTTCCCAATTGACATGCTGAACAAAGATGATCCTTTTCATACTTTAGTCTAGGTAAACCTACAACTAAGTCCTTTCGGGAGAGATCATTGATGGTGCCGAAGTTCAAGTGATTGAGACGACGATGCCATAACCATGACTTTGTTTTGAAGCCTTTGACAACAAGCAAATTGGAGAAGACTTCATCATATCTTCGATAGAGATGGTGTAAAGATTTGAACCACGAGTTCCTCTTAAAAGTTCCTTACCATCAAGTTCTCTAACAAAACAAGTATGTTTTCTGAAGGCTACTTCTAGATCGAATCGATAATTGACCAACAGAGAACAGATTATGACCAAGACCTTCCACATAATATACTCTAGAGATAACACTATCACCAACAACATAATCACCATAACCCATAATTGCACGAAATGATCATTACCGAATCTAACTGTCCCGATGAATTTACTCACGAAGTTCATGAGCCGCGACCGGTCTCCAGTCATATGCTTGGAAATACAGCGAGTCCAGTACCACGTAACGATTTGAACGATCTGCAGTTGAACACAGACAAGAATGGATAACATGATAATTGGGATCCCCATGCAAGAATGGGTTCCACTTGGTTAGTAACAGTAATTGGAACACCCACATCGAAAATAGAAACATCCATATCAGAAGTAGAAGCAATGGAATCATTGGGAATAGATGCAATGTCTGGTGTCTTTATTTGACCTATTCAAAGTATGTTCACTTCTTAAGGGAATAGTTCTACCAAGAGGCATCCATTTTCTAGTGGGCATAATCTTAGCAGTTTGAGAGCAAAACCGATTATTCTTATGGCCAAAAGGTATCCAATAATAACCTATCTTTATAAATGTTCTTCCTGTGGGTTTCCACTGTTTTCTAACAATCTTTCGCTTTTGCCTTTTTGCCTTATTTGCACGATTATTAGCATTAACAATTTTAACTGGGCATTTGACAGAATTAGACAAAGCATTCACACCACATTCATGATTAGCAACAGAATTCAAGCAAACATCATTACAAGGTTTGCAAATAGTATCGAATTGAATTAATTACAGACGCTTAAGGCTAATACTAGAATCAACACGATTCGCTTTATTCAACTCAAGCTTAAAGTTCCTAGATTGGTCTTCTACTCTCTTCCAATGCACATTCTTAGCTTGCAAGGTCCTATCATTCCTTGTATTGTCTTGAGACTTTGACCGCCGCTTTAAAGTCACCGATTACTCCTGTAGAGGTAATGGGAACATTAGTTGGTTGATCTAATTTTGCATTCCTGAACTTGATGTGCAAGGATCTGAACTACTAGAAGGCACATTAGTGTATACTTTCTTAAGACTGTGATTTGAGCTATTTGCAGGCACACTAAAGTTCACCTTCTTAGCACTAACATATCCGAATCAACTACTTGAAGGAACATTGGTGTTTACTTTCTTAAGACTGGGCATAGAACGGATTTCCTGCTTGGCACTAGGCATAGAACAAGGCTTCACAGCTTTGCCTTTTCACCTAAGGATTTTGGACATGTTGCAATTACACATTCTAGCAACTCTTGAGATCGTTTGGCCTGGAGGCAAGCAAACCTAATTTCACTATCAAGAGGTTTGTTAATGAAATCCTCTTCGACAATCTCACGGAGACATTCTAGACTATCCTTAAGGTGAGCACAAGAGTCATGAAAGGCATGTTCATTATTCCTAAGATGAGGAGGAATATATTTAACTGTCACAGTATATTTGCAATCTAAGGGTGACTTTGAGACAACATTCTTATTGAAAACAAGTGGTAGTTTCCCATTTCCCTGACTTCTCAGATTCTCAATTTCCTTTTGTAAAGACGTTATTTTTTTGTTGTTTTGGTCACGGGTGACTTTTATTGAATCATATAACTCTTTAAAATGTCGCTTAACTTTTTCATTTTCTTCTAGAAAACTCTCGTTTTCCTTTTGTAAGGCATTAACTAAGTTTTGAAGATGAAAAGTTTGAGAATTCTGAGAATCTAAAGGAGGAGGCATTTGGGAGCCTGTCATATTGTTCTTTGACCCTTTAATTGAGAGATTTGGGCTTTCAACTTTCTGATCGTGTTGCAATGAGCTTGAATCTGTTCATCACGCTTGTTAATTTGAAAAACTGCATCAAACTCTAGAGCATCCGAGGATGTCTTGATATTTGAAGTTTTGACATTTTCTTTAAGATGTTGATATTTTAGTTGTAAATTAAAATGCTCAACTTCTAGTTTAGAAAAATGTTTAACCAAATTGTCGTGATCATCCAGTTCAATTTTCTCGATTAGTTTAGAATTAGTTTTTTCAAGCTCAATGACACGATCATGGGAGACTTTCAGGGCAACAGATAATTCATGAAATTGGAAAGCATTAATGGAACAATTTGTAGCAGTGAAAAACACATCTTGAGCAACACATTCAGAAATCATATTCTCATTCAGTGTATGCAAGTTCTTCCTTTCAATCTCATTATATTTTAATGCTCGCTCATAATCACTATCCTCAACAATCATTGCATCAAATTCCTTTTCCATTTCTTTAATATCTGAATCATTCCCTTTTTAAGTCTCTCAAAGTGATCTTTTAGTTGTTTAAAGAAAGGCATGACTTCAGTTAAATAACATTCTTTAGTTTGCTCAAAACCTCTTTCTCCTTCCGTTATACCAGTGGGTGTGATCCTTTTCTTGCAAGTTTTCTCAAAATCAACAAATAGTTGAAAATAACATATTGACTGATTAAGGTCTTGCTTTTAGTGGCAATTGTTCTAGGAACAAGATGCATTGGTGTATTAGGAGGATACACGCTTCTAGGCATTTTCCTAAAGGGGTTGGTTTCAACAATATTTTCAGCTTTGCTTATCTAAATCCATTTTCCGAACACTTGTTCGGGTGTCAACAATGTCTGAGGCTTAAACTTGTTTAAGGCAATCCAATTCTCCTTTTGTAATCATGGGGTGTGATGATTACTTTCTTTTCTTTACATTTTGGATCATCTAGTTTCTTGTTTAACTTTTCCCTAGTGATTTCATCTGATTTTTATCTTCCTCTGTGCACTCAGCGCAACTAGGTTTCTGTCTAGGTTTAAGGATTTCATTGCCATCATAAAGAACCTTATGAGCATTTCTATCCTTTTTAATGACCTCTGGATTTGGTTGCTCAACAAATGGAATGCTATACTTATCGCTTAGGACTCTATGCTTAGTGATCATGTGAGCAATCTGAATGGTGTTTCCTTGTACGTACAACTTATTTTCAAGCTTGTTTTTCAAGGTTTTAGATTAGAAAAATCATTCAAAAGTTTTGATTCCTTAGCATTAAATTCTTGCTTAAGCATTTTAACATTTTCTTGAAGTTCTTGTTTTTGCTTAGCGCTTTTGAAAGTTTTTCTTATAAGGAGTTTAACTCTTGTTTTAATACTTCTTCTCTAAACCTACTTTTTCTAATAGTTGTACGCATTTGGTCATCCATTTCCTGCCCACGGGTGGTCAACTCAAATTTTGCACGTTGTTCATAAATAGCAACACGCTCTTTATAGGCATTTAGTTCAAACTACAGAATCATCAGGAGCACATGCAGTGTATTCATCAAAAACATAGTCATTATTGACTGCAGAAGATGCATCACTTGGTACAACTTCACTTTCACTTTGTTTCACATATTGATCATATGGGACAACATTGATATTACCCATATTTTCAATATTTGATTCAATAGTTTCAGTTGATTGTACTTTGTCATGCATCTTTTGCACATCAAGATCATCGTATAGTTTAAATACCTCTGAGATGAGTTTGTCTTTGGATGGGCCAGCTTGTGGTGAAGATGAGACCTTGGGAGAAACCATTGGAGAAATGCTAGCCATAAAGATTGTGTGTGCAGTAGGTCCATCATCCACATCGGAGTCGTATGCATCACAATCAGCGACTTGAAAGGCATTCTGATGATTGTGACCTATCTCCTGAATAGGCTGCTCATCCACATCTGCATCATAGGTCTTGGCATTGCCCTCAGCTAGAAACAACAATTCCTCTTCATCCAAAGCAAACACCATTATCCCGAGCTTGCACAAGCAAAGATCTTATCTCTGAAGTAATCAAGATTCTGTGGACGCTGGAGATGTGCGCCTTGCAATGTGTCCTTCAACACCACAATTATAACATTTGATCAGCTTAGCTTGACCTTGATTACCATTCCTTCCTCGATTCTGATTACCAACATAACCTCTACCAGCCCACCTCTTCCCCGATCATACTGTCTTTCCTGAACTGGTTGCACCACGATCCTCCCATCTTTAACAAGAGCTTGATTGTGTGGGTTAGATGTCGTTCGAGGTTGTTATTGGTGTGTGGGAGAGAATTCATGTTTTGACTAATCAGAAGAGCTAGTTGATTAATGAAATTACCCACGTGTGCATCAACATCAGCTTGTTTGAACATAGGATCAGGAATTAGTTTGTGATTACCATTTCCCATGGGTATGACTTGTGAGGCTTTGGTTGTGATTCCGATGTTTGAGTAGAAGGCGGTTGAGTCATTAGACGAGCTTGTCTCTCCCTGGTTGGTTTTGAACTGATTAAGAACCAATTTTTCAAACATAGCATGTCTCTCATTCTCAAGGAGGAAGGCATAGAGTTGCTCATAGTTTGTATTCTTCAATCCTTTAGTGAGCTTCACAGAGGTGACAAACTTGTGCCATTCGGGATTCATGTTGTTCACAAATTTTGAGTTCATCTGAATGTTAGGCATAGTCATTCTGATGTTCCTCATGTCATTCACCAACTTATGAAATCTCACATAGTACTCATAGACACTCTCATCTGGTTTCATCTTGAAGTGTTCAAATTCGTCATAGAGTTGTGATTCTCTGTCTTCCATAGTTAATTCTGAACCTCAGAGAAGCATCTTGACATTATCCCATACCGCCTTTGCTTCGGTGTTGTGATTGATCAGCTTGTAGATGTCTTTAGGAAGACCTTGAAGAACAATGTTAGAAGCCCCGATATCAAGATCGAATCTCTTTTTCTCCTTATCATCAAGCTCATCATACATCTTTGGTTTGTCCATTCCGTAAATCAGAGTTCCATCTTCAGCAGTATCAAGTACATCTCTAGTCGTCTCAACTCGATACGGTCCTTCATCAATGGATTTGAGAATGTTGACACCATTTTCCTTTCCAAGGAAGTACAATCTGATTCGTTGAGCCCAAGAGTCATAGTCAGTTCTGTCAAGCATGGGTGGACGAGTGTCTGAACCAGCTGCTTGAACATCCTCGGCAACAGTGGAGATGATAGTAGGAACGTTGGTAGACATGTTAAACGATTACACGGGATTTTATAACTCTATGATTAAACTGGGAAATAGATTCTTTCATGGGATTTTACTAAATCAAGAGAAAACCGTATTAAAATTTACCCAAGTCGCTAAAAAAAAAAAAACTTGAACCAAGTCGCTAACTACTAAGTCGCTATTAAACCCAAGTCGCTATAATCCCAAGTCGCTAGTACATAGTCAAGTTGCTATATAAACAACTCGCTAAGATTCAAGTCGCTAGGAAAATTTTGACAGCAGTTCGCTAAGATCCAAGTCGCCAATGTGTCAAGTCGCTAAATAGCAACTCGCTAACACCAAGTCGCTAACAATATAAAGTACAAGTCGCTAACTTCCACCAAGTCGCTACCCGTAGTGGAGATTCCACTACTTGTACTGTTTGTCGGCTTGTCTCACTAGGCAAGTCGCTAAGCCTAAATCGCTAGCAACACAAACTGCAACTCGCTACCAAATTGTAAAGCAAGTCGCTAACAAGAAAACTTTTCCGTGGCTCAAGTCGCTAGCATGAAAAACACATAAACACCACTTTTCAATCCAAAAACAACCCAACCACTATGATTCAAACCTTCAAAATCAAAACCTAAACACTTGTGATGATTCTAAACACAAAAGTACAACCAAAATCAAAACTTTAACACTAGAAATCAACCAAATGATGCAAAAACCACTAAACTTTTTCAAACTCAAAAACCACCTAAAAACCACTAGAAATCCAAAGATATGTAAGAGATGATCAAACCATGGCTCTTGATACCAATTGTAGGATATTGGATTTCACATACACATCAAACCATAACTCAAAGTGGGCGTATAAAGGTGAGTTCTAGAGAGAGAAAGTTAGAGGTTTAGGGAACTTAGTGAGAGAAAGAAAAATCTTATTATGAGCTCCAACTCTCTACCTTGGAAGGTAGAGAGTATTTATAGTCTTACAATAAAACGCCACACAACGGGCTGTGGATCAGGCATACAGTGGGTAAAGACCCGTCCGTCCTCCACGGTGTTACAAAACTAAATACTACTTAACATAAAAGTACTATGACTACGAGCTTTCTAACGATTACATATACTTGAGGTGACCGACTCTTTAATACCTGGAATTTCTAATTCCTAACAATAGTCCATCCTTCAACATCCACAATTTATAGTAACAAAAAATGCTTTACACGAAAACAAAACGAATTCCCAACACTTAAAACCATGAATCCTTTTTACAAAACTTAAGACGCAAAAATAATAGAGAAAGTTCCAAATTACCTTTACTATTTTTTTAGCAACCCATAGAAACAAATGATTTCTAGCGTCTTTCAAGTGATCTTCAAGAATGGGCATCTTCTCAGAGTTGTTCGACATGAAGTTCGGCCTCTATACCCAAACACCGAAAGTGAAAGCGTTGGTACCGCAATGATATACACGGTAAAATCAGCCTAGCAATATTTAATTCTCAAATATAGTAGCCAGCAAGGTTTCGCTACTACTGATGGTCAGACTGTATATGCGTACCCGTGCTACTATCATAGGTATGATCAATAGAAGGGAGGCCTACAACATGTACATCGGCAACATCATGAAAAGTTGTCTTCGATGCGCTATTTCTTGTGGATGTCACTCAAAGTTTCAGCTGTACACTCTGCCAACAATTCATCGTTGCGTGTGTTACATCCTAACATAATACCGAAAAATATGAGGAAAAACAATCAGATCTATATTTGAGGGCATCACTGTTTTAGGTTTCACTTCCACCTTAACTTTAACAGGTTGCTAATACTTTATATTATATGTAAGTATGCAACACATGTAATCTGTTTTTGTATAAGCACTTCGAAGAACATAACTTGATTAGACAAAAAAGACACAAACTACGCCAATCTTGCATAAATAAGTTATCACGAAAGGCAATCTTTTAAAAACTTATGCACAAAAAACTATTTACGCCTAGACTGGATAAACTTTCAGGGCTTCCTGAATCTTGCACAAAAAAAAAGCAACTGCCAGTGTATTCTATTTATAAACTTTGCGCAGAAAATTTAGCAATTTAAATATGTGCTTATTATTAAGGTTGTTTGGCCACAAACACTTTTACGGGTCTATTTGGATAGATGTAGTTGTTAAAGGGCCATTTAATGAAATACACTTTTAAGGGTCTGTTTTGACAGGAAATTTTTTTAAGAGGGTGTTTGGACAGCAACACCTTTATGGGGTTGCTTAGACAATTATCAATTCAAGGGCTGTTTGGAGATTTAAAAAAAAATCGAAGGTAATGCCTGCAAAGACAAAAAGAAGATAATAATTATAAAAAAAATAGTATCAAGATAATGGTTTTCCAAATATTAGTCCTAAGGCCATAAAATAAGTTAATCCAAACACCCTCTTAGCACATCAAAATCAACACCAACTCACATTCAGTATTGGTGAAATATATATTTCGCTAACTGGCATTCCAAATGCTCATTCTGAGTAGTGAACCGGGTGCGTTTTATGTATGTAAACTACCTCAAAGTTACTCATATGGCAGCCATTAGTTAAGCCTTCATTAATATAGCTACCATGATTAATTGTGAGGAATGACAAAAATTAGCTTAGAAGCTAATTTAACCCGTTTGACCCATTTGCAATAAATTTAACTTCCGAATGGTATGTTTTCATATAAATAGGTTAAAATTACTATCTCTAAAAATCTTATGAAATGGTCATTCGGTGCGGACTAAAAGGGATATTCATAATTTGCTTAAGGCATGTTAAACGCTGACTATTTAACCACTATTTGAAATCGGAAATCATGAGAAGCTTACATTAGCCGAAGATAGACTTGATGGTTAATGAATTTCAGTAGTACGTATATGTGAATGGTCGTGCATGTTGTTGAATTGAAACCTTTTAGAATGCTTGATAAGATATAAGCTAAACATTGAAAGTTTAACCGTAAATTAGACAGTAATGCATCAGTTATGCCGATCGTACGTTAGTACCAGTATACGCATCCAAATTTGAGTTTAATTTCTACGGAATAATTAAGTTAAAAATATTAGTAACACCGGCACACTTAAATCCCTCCCATTCCAAATAGAAAGTTCAAACATACCGTATCCGAGGACTCGAAAGGCCATCTTTAGAGCCACACTTACTGAAGAAAAGATGTATGTCTTGAATCCCTACGCGCTGCATGTGAAAGTAACTCCACTAATGATCCTCACAAATGACCGTAATTTGTATATCAATAATTTTCAAAACTTGCATATATATAAGCAACAGAAGTTATAGGGGATTAACCTTATGTAGCACGTTCAATTAAATCAAAAGGTCATATTCCAATTCTTTCTAAATAAGCTAATGAACCTTTTCCCTACATGCTCTTATACCAAGAAATACCCTAGGATGTTGTGCTTTGGTCTGTAATCATGTAAAATCAGATTTGGTTAGTAACTTCAATGATTATGGTTGTGTTTAAAGATTACAGGGGGGTTTGGCATAGCACCACTCTAGCTCCAAATGACCCATTTTGATGTTGTAAGGGTCTAAATGGATAGTGTACGTTGTGTACAGTCTTCTTATCATATAAAGTATGTTTTTTTGTGTTTAAATAAATAAATAATAAAAAAATAGCCTGGGCGTTTCAGAACTGCTATGAGAGGCAAGTTGAGACAAATGATTGATCGTATGCTGCATAAATTATCATATACATCTATTACTCAATGACTCTAAAGAAACTAAAAAAGAATCTAATAAATGTTCTTAATAAATCTTAGATAGGTCATCAAACTTACGTTGGAGGAATGGGGAGGACTTCCCATTGACCTGGCTTTTTCATGATCTAAACATTTGACAGCTGTGCTATATTCCTGTCATAAGACCACATAGTGTGATTATCAACTTAATTAATTTACTCTTCAAAATGAAACATATATAAACGGTATGTCACGAAAATTAATCGGTTTTTACAAAAAAACCATCTCCAGTGCATCAAGCTGTTTATTCAAATAAAATACTTACTTTGAACATGGATGAGAAAGTTAAGCCCAAAACCATCCTTGTGAGCGATTAAGCTTTGCATAGGAACTCTGATAAGGAAGAAGTTTTATTGAAAGAATAAGCAAATGACTCGATAGAAAAAATGTAACAAAAATCAACAGCCAGCTGGTAGTATAAGAAACAATCAACGTTAATCTTTAGATAGCAACACTGCTAAAGAAACAGATTAATTAATTCAAACAATTAGACACAAATTTTGAAATAAACCATGAGCTAAATGTAGTTCAGGGTAGGAATCTTTTCTTAATATAGACATTAGAGAATTTCATAATTGGTAGTAAAAGTTTATGCATATCGAGGTGTACAAAGTGAAGTGGTACCAGGTTAGCCGCCTGATTTTTGAATTTTTCTGGTGAAGCTTTCGTTCTGTTTGAAACCCGTATGGCACTTGAGCATCCATTCCTGCATACAAAAGCAGAGGTAACTTAAGAACCTAGAGCAACTCAAACAACAACCTTTTCTTGCTGATATTCTCAAAGAATATGATCCTAGACTTCCAAACTATAAGACATCAATTGTACTTAACCCAATTGGCCCAAAGCATCTATGTGCAAGTATTGGTATGATTCCAAAACAAATTAACTTTGGTCTCATTGTAAAATTTTAGCGTTTTGTTTTCTAAAGTAGAACTAAATGATTAACAAAAATTCTCAACACAAACATTAATGCAAAGTTTAAAAAAAAAAAGACTTGGGAGACGCAAACGATAGGATGATCGCAGAGGAGTTATAATCCTTACCCATACTAAATTAATTCCAAAAACCTTCATGAAAGTACACAAAAATGCCCAAAAATTCAAGTTTAGTACATATAATATCAAAAAAAAGAAAAGAAAAGCTAGATGCATATAAAAGGAATAAGTGACAACTATGATACATTTTAGTGCCATTAGCCCAAAATAAAAATGTCAAATGCTAGGTACTCACCTCACATATAAAGCAAGTATGCATCAATACAACATAGAAGCAAAAACAGGAAATTTGTCTAAATAATCACAATTAATATAGATTTTGCATGACGTGAGTGATTTTTAAAATGTAGTACCTCTTCTAATGCATCTGGAATAGGGAGACACGGCGAACTGCATGCAAAGAGTGTGGTAATTCCAAAGGTGCTATGGGATCACAAGCACGCTTTCTCTTGGATGTTATAGTTCAATAACAACTATTTACATTAGGCTGTAAACACATATAAGTGTGAATATATATAATACAAAACTTTGGCATGTCAAAATAAGATAACTAACCTTGACTGCATGACCATATATTCGGTATTGTATAAATCAAAAGTTCAAAACCATCAAATACAAAGCTTTAACCCTAATAAAAATTATAAATTGGGTTGGGTTTTGAGAAAAAGTTCGGATATGAATAATATTAGGGTTTCCTATGATGATAAAAGGGTAATATATGGTGGATAATTGGTTTTAGGGATTCTTATAGTTATCTTGGTAAATAATTGGTTGCATATCTTTATAGATTTGGACTTGCAAGATATATTCCAAAAAATGTGTTGGTCTAGTGGTAATCACATGTGTTAATATTACAAACAACCTAGGTTCAATCCTCTACATTGACATTTTTAATTTTATTAATCCGAATTTTCTAAAACATTGCTTAGGTGGATTAAAATGCGATGACATGGAATTATGACGTGGCATTATATGTGACATGCCTCCTCTTATATATAATGTATAGATATATGTATATATTTATATATATATGTATATATTTATATATATGTACACTTAATCTCGTTGAAACCTATTGCTTATCTTTACAGTGAGTATCATAACCCCACTTTTACTTGTTTTGAATTACTTTTGGGGTGAGAATACATGCACAGTTTTACTTAAACTCATTATTTGTTTTACATACGGACACAAGTACATTAAAGATTTCTTGATTGCCTAAGTTGACTCATTTGCCATAAAAGTCCCCATAATCATAAACCGTTAATTACTTAAAGTAAGCGCGAATGTTGTGAACAAATTTATTGGGGGTAAACTCCCCCGTCTGTGTTTGACGCTCCAATAGGAAATAGACGCATTTCATTTGATGTCGTACAGGTGTTGGGCAAAGCACTTGGTTGGGTGATACATAACTAACTGTTAAGGCTTCGGTTTCATGAGCTTAGTGCAATAGGAATACTTTTCATGAACATATTTTAATTATAATTGTCGTTGAAATCTTGTGTTCCATACTGCTTTTACATACTTAAACCTATGAACTCACCAACCTTTGTGTTAACACTTTTAACATGTCTATTCTCAGGTTTCATAAGGCATAACATTGACTTGGAAGAATTTGAGTCGCATGGCTTGTTTTGAAGACGAGGATGCATTATATTCACCATTCGACATAATTTTTGAAAAACATTTATGTAATATTATACTTTGGGACCTCTTGTTATAACTCTGATATTATTTATCGAATGGTAACTTTTCAAAATGTCTCATTTAGAGTTCATTTTCTATAACTTGTACTTTGTGCTATGAAGTAACACATTAGTGATACTATCTTCCGCTGCGATATTTTGGGGTGTTACAGATTGGTATCAGAGCTCTGGTTATAGAGAACTAGGTTGTAATTAGACCTAGACTATAACCGTTGTATCATAACATTTTATCATAAACATTTTGATGCATCCCGCGCACTAAGTCAAAAAACTGTCATGCGTACTCAAACATTTCAATTGTCTTTAAAACTATTCTAAGACATTGTGAGTGATACAATGGTCTTTAAAACTTTTCATAAAGCTATATAATATCATTTTACTTAAAAAATCGATACCGTCTGTCGAATTCCCTGATTACCTTGCTAACTGTCTTTATAAACGAGTTTGAAAGCCGTCCCAAACTTCTCAAACACTTACATCGCCACGTACTCCACCGCCTAGAAACACGTCAATTATTTGAACATGACTTTAACCTATCATGTCATATTATGCCGCCTTAGAGCACATACCTTTAGGACACGTCTTTACTACGTCTCACTCTTCTTTACTTATGTTAATAGAATCATGCTGCCAAAGAGGATGAGCAATGCCGCTATTGAGAGAATGATCGTTGATCGAGTGGCTGCAACACTTGCAGCTGAACGAACAGCCGCAGGTGATAAAGCTGCCAAAACTGCCAGAGCTGTCGCGGTTGCTGAAGCTGCCAGAGCTGTTGCAACTGCCTGTGGTGCTGGAGGTTCTAACATTGCAGGGTCAACTGTAGGCGCTGTAAGAATAAATGTTGAACCAGTGGTTAAAGGCTGCACTTATAAAGAGTTTATGAGTTGCCAACCCGACTATTTTAAAGGATCGGAAGGCGTGGTTTGTCTAACTCGATGGTTTGACAGATCGAAAGCGGTGTTCCTCATCAGCAAATGTGCTGAAAGTGATTTAGTTCAGTATGCCACCAATACTCTATTGGACGATGCATTATCGTGGTGGAACTCGGTTGCCCAACCTATAGGCATTAAAAATGCTTTTAAGATTGGTTGGTCCGAATTGAAAAAGCTAATGGTTAAGAAATACTGCCCTGGCAATGAGGTGCATAAAATGGAGGAGGAACTTTGGAACCTCGTGGTGAAAGGTGTCGACATAACAAGCTACAATCTTTGATTTCAAGAATTGGCGATACTATGTACAACAATGGTTCCAAAGACCAAAACGTTGTTAGAAAGCTATATTTGAGGGCTTCCAACAAGTATAATTCGCAAAGTCAAACCTTGCGAATTTTTATAAATTGCTCCCTTTTGTTTTGGTTTTCACGCTTAATTCAAAAACAAAAGTTGTAGATCTCTCTTTTCTCGTTGAGCGGTTTTTTAAATCACCATAAAGGTTGTTTGTATGAGAAAGTTATGGCCAAAATACCACAACAACTTTTTTCTTGTTTAGTTGTTGACTTGTTGTGGTATTTTGGTCATAACTTTTTTATACAAATTTCTTTTTGCTTGATTCAAAAAGCCACTTGACTATAAAAAAGAGATCTACAACTTTCTTATTTTGAGCTACCCTTGAAATTTGAAAACGTAAGGAAAATAAATGTAGGAATTTTTAAAAATTTGCAGTGTTTTGACCTCGCAAAGTCAAACTAATCTTGTGGATTTTGCGGATATTTTGGATTTTTTTTTTGATAAATTTGTGTACTTTGCAAAATATTTTGGTAAAAAAAAAAAAAAAAATCCTTTCCTATTCCACAACCCCGAATTTGGGCAAAAATTTTGATTTTAATTGGGCAAGCCTACCCCAACACCCCATGATTTCCTTCCCCAACACCCCATAGGGTGGGGCCCACGCCCAATGATTGGACCCAATCATTGGTTTTTTTTTTTTTTTTTTGCAGTTTTTTTGTGTGAGGTTTTTTTGTGTAAGGTTTTAATATTTAATTGTGTAGTGTAGTGTTTTAATATATATAGTGTGTATTTATTTGTGTAATTTTTTATATGTAAGAGTCTATTTATTTGTGTAGTGTTTTTATATGTAGAGTATATTTATTTGTGCAGTGTTTTTAAGTTAAAACATTAAAACATTAACCAAATACAACAACAAATGCTACTGCTATTACAACGAAATCTACTCCACATGAAGATTCTTAATGTCATCTATAAGCTCATAGAGTATTCCACTCGACTGACATGCGTGATCAACTGGATTTCTTGTCAATTCCATGATGCCTCCAACGTTTTTATTCTTGCCTTCAACAAATTGTTTTGAGCCAATAGCATGTTGATCGTTTTATCTTTAGTTTCGCATTTGAGCACCGCTGCAAGAAAGAGGCTTGACCAAAGTACTTTTATTGAAATACTTCCTTCCACATAAAGTATCGACACTCATAGTCTTCAGTCTCTGGCTGTTACATGATGAAACAATTATAAGAAATGTATTCTAAACAAACAAGTTATTGATATATTTACGTAATTAAGCAAACGTTTAATTATATTTACCTTCGACAAAGGACATGCATAATACTTCAGACCACAAGTTTTAGGCTTTTGGGATGTTCTTTCAATTATAAATCCCCGTCGACAACGACACAAGAAAGGATTTTCTTGTTGCATCTCGCCAAAAGAATTTGTATAACTATTCACATCATAAATCAGTAATATCATGGTTCACAAAATTAGAAGCTTCGAATACATAAATAAACAATCTTGTTATAGATTAATAGTTGATACATGGTTCACAAAATCACAATATAACTAGAAACTAAGATCAATCACGCCCGAGGCGTAGTCGCTCCAATGATGCCGCCATCTGTCCCACACGAAACTCTAACTCTGAAATGCGTCTCCTCAATCCGGCAATCTCTCGCTCGTACTCGTCAACGCGAGACGGCTGTAACAAAAGATGAGGAAGAACCGGAGGACGGTGTATAAAATTGTCCTCATCTGCAGCTGGAGATATAGCCGAGAGGAGGCACATAAGATGGAGAAGAAGGCACATAATCTGGACTCTCAACACGAACGGGTGTGTTGTTGACACAATGAATGTCCCTCCACTGAATGTCATCCAATTCCTGTAACAAAAGATGAGGAAGAACCAGAGCAGAGCGTAAATCAGTAACAAACGATGACGAGTCGTTCACTATAAATCAGAATCGCCTATACATGTTTTGTCATTTACAATATAAATCAGAATCGCCTATACATGTTTTGTCGTTTACAATATAAATCAGTAATCTTCTATACATGTTTTGTCATTTACAATATAAATCAATAATCGTTTTCTACGTCTTTCTAAACATGCTCTGTTGTTGAGTAAACATATGTGCCCATCCCGCCGAAGTCATTTCAACCATATCCATTGTGGGTGAGTATACGGAGTGGTGAGTTTTCATCAAGAACCGCAAGAACGGTGAGCAACCCGTCTTCCCCACACGAAGAATCACAACGGGACAATATTTGTGCGTATCCGACCATCTCTCAAATGAAGACACATAATAGATTGTGAATTGGATATACATACAATTGGACGGTTAAGAGCTGTAGCAATAGCCACGCTTTCGCATAGTCATCCAAGAACCGTAGGGTCTGGACCTTCAAACCAATTCAGCGAGTTACGAAAAGTTGTAAACCAAGTCCCCCACATTTGCATGTAAACTTCCTCGTTATTGTCTACCTCTTCCCTGACAAGAGCTCGAATTCTGGGCCATATTCGTTCGTGATGACCAAGACCTACGGCAAGAGCTCGATAGCCACAATTTCCATCACCTTCCATGTTAAAGATCCCTAGGATCCAGCATCGGAAAAGAGGTGGAATTTGAGCCATAAAATATTCGCTACTGTCATATGGAACGTACGAGTCGTGTCTTAAGTCGCCCTCGCTAGGTTCTTCGTTCAATTCTGGGACGTTAGAAGGCTCTCCCACATATGAACTATGTCTCGCAGCTTCTTCATTTAAGTCTCGGACTTTTTTAGGTTTTGTATAGCTTCTTCGGTGCCCTGTGGGGGGTTCTTTGTTCAAATATGGGATATTTTGTTTAGCCTTGGATTTGTTGTCCTTTGCGCTCGGGCGTTCACGATTACTTTCTTTAACAGTAGGTTGTTGGGTTGACACAGATTCAGGAGCGTATATACCTCTGAGCCTGTTTAACATATTTTTTTTGACAAACGACGATGCTTTGGTAAAAACACTTTGGAATTTTTCTACGTCATCTTGACAAGAAAAATATCCAGGCTCTTCAGGCTCTTGAGTATTTCGAACAACAGGCCAGGGAACGCTTAGTGTTCTCCAAAAATTATCAACAAAACCAAGCGGAATAGGCAATCCTGTATTCGATAAAAGGAACTAGTTAAAATTATCGGTATTGACGGGGAGAATAACTTGATAGGCATAAATTTAAAATACATACCGTTTGCTTGAAGGAAATACAGTTCGTGATAGCATGGTAAACCATAAACTAACCGCAACTGATGACCACATTCATGTGGGTCCACATCCCGTTTACTTTCTGCGAGTATGAGTAGTAAAACATCTCTTGAAACATTATACCGCAATTCGTTAAATAGTGTGCCCTTACACGCATGCAGTTTCTTGATTTTGCTTGTATTCAAAGAGGCTCGTATCGTAGTTTCTTGCGCAACTATAATCTTGTCGACCGAACACAACAACGTGTTTAAGTTGGACTGTGTGGAGCCCAAGTATAACTTCAACAGCGCGTGTTGACTCTCAACTCTACATGTTGTTGTCTGGCCAAAGCTGCGATATTGATCGGTAATGTACGACACAAACATGCGGTCGTAATGTCGCAGCCAATTACGAAAATACCGCAAAACATCTGAGAAAACAAAGAATTAATAAAGTGAGAAAACAATTCGAGTAGTTATTTATTAAATAATAATAAAAAATGTATTAATGGGTAAGTACCCTGTTTTTGGACTAATAAATCCTGTAGGTGCTGATAATAATGCGTGAACAAATCTTCGGTCGGAGCTGTAACCATCAAATCCCATTTCCATCTAACGGACTCATACTCCTTTACCGTATCGAATTTGTGTCTGCAATGCTTGAGCACATTTTGATTGATATGCCATCGACAGAGTAATCTGTTAGCGTTTGGGAATTCTTCTCTGCATGCCCCAAGCAACGCTAAATCTCTGTCGGTGACGATAACCCGCGGGTAATATTGTTCTTGTATCACCAACTTAACACATTCCAACACCCATTTGAAATTTGGCTCTTTTCACAGTCCAAAAAGCTAAACGTCATTGAGAATGTTGTGTTTGTTGGAGTAACCCCAACAATTGTAAAGAATGGCAGTTTAAACATCGTGGTGTTGTATGTGGAGTCCATCAAGATGATTTCCGGATATGTTGTCCACAGGGCATATGACGTCGGGTGAACAAAAAATATTTCATCCAGCTCATTGGTGTGGTCATTTACCCAGGGGTAATATGTATAACCTTGACGCCTCAAATGTACTAAAAGGAGTTGTATCAGATTCAAATCACCACGACTGCCGCGACGTATCTTGTCTTGTGCATTATATACCGTTTTAATGCTAGACACGTTATTCGGATCGCTCTCTTTTAGTGAAGAAAGTATAATTCGTGGTGTTACTTGCTGTTTTGTCAACTGGTTCACCAAAACTAACTCACTTTCTTTTAATCGCATGGCCTGTGAAAAACCATGGAACGAGTCTACAAAATCATAATTATGCCTCGGACACTTGACCCTCAAAAATTCGATAGAGTACTTATAGCCCCTATCTGTTTTTGTTCTTCCTTTAACAATAAGAAAACCGTTCGATTGAGCAGTAGATTGCACCCAATCAGTTAAAGTAACTTCAGTACCGAACACCTAAAAAATAAAAAACACAACATCTTTTATAACTTTTTATTTTTAATAAACATTTATAAAAAATACAACTTTGTACATTTTTAACAACTTTATTTATTGTTACATTTTTTTTACAAACTTTTATATTAGTTTTATTTTTAAAAAACTAATGCTTTTAAAAATACAACTTTTTATAATACTTTTTAAAAACTAATACTTTTAAAAATACAAATTTTTATAATACTTTTAAAAAACTAATACTTTTAAAAATACAACTTTTTATAATACTTTTAAAAAACTAATACAATTTTTATTTTAAAAAACGAATACAAAGTTTTATTATAAATACTTTTATAAATTCATTTTCTTAAATACTTTTATAAATACATTTATAAAAAACGAATACAACTAATACTCTTTTATTATAAAAGAGTGTATACATGTGTGGTTATGAGTGTGGTTACGCTTCGTTCCTTATGGTTTAAGCGTGTACGCGTTTTCTTGTGATATCTGTCTTGCGTTCGTTCCTTATGGTTTCGTTGACTATTTTTTAGATCTAACAAGTATTTACAACTAGTAAAGACTGATTTTTTTTAAATTAAAAACTTGTTAGATCTAAAAAATTAAAAAGTGGTGGTGATGTTTCTGGTGGTGATGTTTTGGTTTCGTTGACTATTTTTTAGATCTAACAAGTTTTTAGAACTGGTAAAGACTGATTTTTTTTAAATTAAAAACTTGTTAGATCTAAAAAATTAAAAAGTAGTGGTGATGTTTCTGGTGGTGATGTTTTGGTTTCGTTGACTATTTTTTAGATCTAACAAGTATTTAGAACTGGTAAAGACTGATTTTTTTTTTTAAATTAAAAACTTGTTAGATCTAAAAAATTAAAAAGTGGTGGTGATGTTTTGGGTCTCGTTGACTATTTTTTAGATCTAACAAGTATTTAGAACTGGTAAAGACTGATTTTTTTTTAAAATAAAAAACTTGTTAGATCTAAAAAATTAAAAAGTGGTGGTGATGTTTCTGGTGGTGATGTTTTGGTTTCGTTAACTATTTTTTAGATCTAACAAGTTTTTATAACTGGTAAAGACTGATTTTTTGGCAATGACTTATGTTTTGTGGTGATGTTTCTGCAGGTGATATGCAGTTTCATTACTGGATGGTAAAGTGCAGTTTTATCTCACTTTGCAACTTTAAGTGAAAACTGTTTGGTGCCTATGCAGTTTCATTACTGGATGGTAAAGTGCAGTTTTATCTCACTTTGCAACTTTAAATTAAATAAATAGGTTTTAAAAAAAGAGGCAATGATGATTTATATATATATATATATATAAAAAAAAAAAAAAAATCGAAGAGTTTTGGCATGGAAAATATGAATGGATTGCAACATTCATATTTGCAGCCAACATGATTGTTTATATCTCATAACGAGCTAATAATCTGAGCCTTACCTCTTGTGTGTCAAATGGTGAACTAGACATGTTTGTTTGTGGTGTTGTTGCTTGTTGTTGTTGTTGCTTGTTGGTGCTATTGCTTGTGGTGCTGTTGCTTGTTGTGGTGGACCACTTGTTGGTGTTGTTGGTTGTTGGTTGTTGCTTTCTGCTTGATTGGGAAGTGGATTATGTTGTGGTGTTGTTGGTTGTTGGTTGTTGCTTTCTGCTTGATTGGGAAGTGGATTATGTTGTGGTCTTGGTGCTTTCTTGTGGCATTATAAGTTGTTTGGTGCCTGCATAGCAGAACCCCTTTAAGAATCTTAGTACATTCTTGTGAACTTTTGCAGTTTTTGGAATCCTACTTACCACATTCATGCTGAAAACGTGTAGCTTGTGAATATTGTTGAACTTGTGCGGCTTGTGTCCTGAATACTTGTGGCTTGTGCAGTTAGACTTGTGAGGCTTGTGTCTTGAATACTTGTGGCTTGTGCAGTTAGACTTGTGAGACTTTGTGCAGTTTCAGACTTGGAGTTAAACTTGTGGCTTTGTGCAGTTAGACTTGTGGCTTTGTGCAGTTAGACTGTGAACTGGTGCTTTGTGCAGTTGTGACTTAAAATTTTTCGAGGCGATGATGATAACCGAAACCGAATGGACGGTAAAGTGAGATCAAATCTCACTTTGCAACCTTCGGGTTTGAGCCTAAAAATTTTCCGATGATGATTTTTGAGCCTTAAAATTTTCCGAGGCGATGATGAAAACCGAATGGACGGCAAAGTGAGATAAAATCTCACTTTGCAACCTTCGAACTGAACTTTACTATCCAACGCCTGAAGAAACGAAAGAAGAAATGCTTAAAGGATTGATACAAAAACTTTGCCATGTCAAGGAGCTTACAATTGGGATTGACTGTGTTAGGGTAATATTTCCATTTTTCTTTTTCTTTCTTTCTTTCTGCAATTCCATCTTTGTATGAGTTACTGATCATTAGCTTGAGTAAAACTTTATTGACTGTTACTCGCATTTCTTAATTGTGTTGCATCTAGTTTGGGGGCGTTTGGATGTACTTTTCGAACTGATTATTGACCTATTGGGGCTTGAATTACGATAATTAGATAATCAGCTGACTGAAGCAACTTCAGAACTGAACTTATGGCATATAGATTCTCTTAAGTCTTAACTACTGTCATAGCGTGTAACATTAGCATGACAGACAGTTAATTACTGTTGTAGTTTTTTATAATCAATTTCTTAGTTTGTAGTTTGACTTTTACCCATATATAGATACTCATACTTTGGGCATTCCTTAACAGGTTAATGAGATAAACTACAAAGGGATAATGGCCCAACTTGCATTTTGCTATTCTACGTACCCAATTTGCATTTTGCGTCACTTGTGTGTATTTTGTGACTTTTTGCCGGCAAAAAGTCACAAAATACACACAAGTGCCGCAAAATGCAAGTTGGGTACGTAGAATAGCAAAAAAATTAATTCGATACATATAAAAGGATAGGGTGACAAGTAAGATACATTTATAGGCCATTATCCCAACTACAAACACACTCACTCCTATTTTTTCTCCTTAGTTCACCATCAAAGCACATTTTGCTACAACAACTTGTCATCTGATCACTTTACATAAACACTTAAAACAGATTTATTTGCTATTTCAAGCAGGCGAGTATCACTTAGTGATATCATACAGTTAGTGAATGTTTTGATTTGTTTAGTATGCAGTATATTTTGCTAGGCCTTTTAGATGTGTTTCAGTATTTGATAATAGCTTTTCAAAGGCATGTCTTTGGAAGCTTAGTTGTTATTTGTGATTGATTAAATCATAAAGTTTACCCTTTCAAGTAAAAAAGTAGGCCACTAGTAAAATTAATTGTTTAATCGCACATCAAGCGCCCACTTGAGCTCACAACAAAAAATTCACCAAACCATACATATACATTGCAAAAGAAGCTATGAACCGTATATATCTTCTTTTTTTTCTTTTATTTATTTATTTTTTTTTTTAATTTTTTTATTTTTTCTAACACAAGTGTGTGTTTTTGTGTAGTTAAACTCTGCTGTAAGTGTTTTCTTAATTGGCTGCTTAGAGTTCATCTCTGTTTTATGAATGACTATATCTTATCGGATGTGACGAGAAGTTTTATTTTCAGTTCTCCCTGATCGTTATTAATTCATACAGGCCTTGCAGTGTTCTAACTCTCTTTTTGCATTGTTATTATTATGTTGGTAGACCTTATCTTGTTTGGAAGCTAAAGGTTTCAATCTTCCAACGAACTTGAAGATTCTTGATGGTGATTCAGAGATGATATTTGAGCCGTCTGACAGCGAGTCATCAGAAAGCGGAGATTTGGATGAACCGTTGCTTGATGATTTTGAAGTTGATGAGTCGTTTGATAGTGATTCAGATGAAAGCGGAGATTCGGAGGAACCATTGCTTGATGATGATTCTGAAGCTGACGAGTAAAATTGAATTGTGGCAATTTGAGCAGCTGCATATGAATTGGTTACGCCTCAGTGTTTTTGATTGAGCAGATTCTGTAGAATGTTTGTTATAACCTCGGAAAGGCTAATTTTTGGGAATTTTCAATAAAAGAATCCTTATCAGCTAGTATGCCTATTAGGTATTTGGTTAGTACTATGTAATCCATGATCTTCTATTTCGGTAAAAAAGGTAGTTTGATATTCTGATGTTCAATGTCGTCTTCTTCGTTTGAACACGACCGCTTTAAGCAATAGAGTCAACTTTGTCAGCCCTAACCTATTTATACATAACAAGAACATAACCCATTTAACTAGCTTATCTTAATGGGCCGGCGAGTTAAAAGTATTACACGGGTTCAACCGGTTAAATGGGTTGACATATTGACCTTTTTACCACATTCAATCCGTAGAAGCCATTTACTTAATCAATTAAGAATTCATTTTTTTTGTTTGAAAAAAACTTTTACAGGGTGGTGGGTTGACCCGTTTAATCCACCTCAACCCAAAGAAAATTTGTTTAACAAACGTGTTTAGTGGATACACCTCCAGACGGTCTCTCCAACCTTAACTCATTTATTTTCATGTCGGTCTCAAGTCGTGTCGAGATTTTCCACCCGTACTTGTATCTTATATTGATCGAAATGTTAGTTTTGGGCTTTGTTTAAAAATATTTAAAGAACAAGGCGAACTATTTTCGACCATTTGAAAACAAATTGTTGTCGCCATGGAAAGTGTGGAAGAGCAAGTTCAAAATCAATCTAAAATCATCCCAAAACGAATCAAAATTATGGATGCAGAGGAAGATCGATTAAGTTTGTTACCAGATTGCTTAATTCTTGACTTCCTTTCTCGTTTACCCTCCACCAAAGAAGCCATTCAAACAGGTAAAATCTTCAAATGATGGCAACACCTCTAGACTTTAGTTCCTACTCTCATTTTTGTATATTCTGCAAATGACCGTCACCTAAAACGATTTCTTTTCGTCAGTCGACAAAATCCTAACTCAATGTCGCAAAATGAACCTCAACAAATTCCAATACGATATTCAGTTTAAATCGCAATTCAACAATTGGATTCATTGTGGAGAGCTTTGTTAAACCGGTTACCTACTCGTACAAATCTAGATCGACGCGGGATTGATATTGATTATCTTCTATGTCCATGTTGCCACAGTAATGTAGAAGACATTAACCATGTGTTTTTTGCATGTAATGTAGCTGTTGAGTTATGGATCAGAATCAGTGTGTGGTTGGAGTTAGATATCCTGGAGTTTGTTAATGTAGAAGACATTTTTCAGTGGATCTTAAACACAACTTGTGCTGCAACAATATGGACTCTTTGGATGTATCGGAACTCGGTGGTGTTTGATGACTAAAGAGTTAAAAAAGCATCAGGTTTTCGATTCGGTAGCCATTTACTCTTGGGCTTGAGCCCAATACAAAGTATCGACTAACTTTATGCTGTCTGTGTTTCCTGAACTGGCTTCTTAGAATCCATCCACATATTATGAATGTCTTTTTTTTAAAGGTATGACAAATTCGGTTTTCACACTTACCATAATTTTATACATCCAGGCATTGTAGCATTCTAATTTTCCTCTCTTTGTATTGCAATGTTTATGTTGGTAGGCTTTATCTCGCTTGGAAGCTAAAGGTCTCACTATTCCATTGAACTTGAAGGTAGTTGATGTTACCTCACCTGTACAATCTGATAGTGGTTCACTGGAGGTAGGTGATATTTCCGATAGTGATCTGTCTGATAGTGATTCAGGTGAAAGTGGAGAGTCGGAGGAACTATTGCGTGATGATGGTCCTGAAGGTGACGACTGATGAGGTTAACTGATTAATAAACATTTTTTGTGTATTTCAAATGCATATTAGTCTGCTATTTCCAAGTGACTTTGATGTTACATGAGCTTATTTGGTTCTCCTAGTTGATGATATGAATGTTTGAAGTTTCTGATGTTCAATGTGGTTATTGGAACAACTAAACGAGTCAACCTTACACTAATTCAATTAGTACCACTGAGTCATTGGCCAATTTAAACTTCGAAAGGGTCTCTGGGCACGCTCATTTTGATCAGGCTTAACCTTATTAGTATACAACAAGTTAACTAAATTATATACTACCAAAATATAATACATGAAAATATGAAATAGTGTTTGGATCAGACTTTTGCAATTAAAAACTAATAATAGTATAATGACGAAAAATGGCCGGCTTGGAAGGAGATATGTATATATTGCTATTTCCATATAATTATTGCAAAAAGCCAAAAAAAATGTGGATGAGTACAAAATGAAGCTTCAATCGACAAGAAGAAGAACCATTCTCTTAGTATTTCACGTTATTTCTTATGTGTTCTGCTTCAGAAGTTGAAAACTGCAGTGTGTAAGCTGATAACAATCCCAAACATCCCTTTAAAAGGGTTAGCGAAAGCAGAATTTGATATCACCATTTCATTACAGTTTTTAGTGGGGAAAGGAACGGAAGCTCTATTTTTCCTGCCATGGAAATGGTGGAACAAGGTCAAAATCAACATTCAAGTGCCCCCAAAAGAATCAAAATGATGGAAGAAGAAGATCGAATGAGTGTGTTACCAGATTGCTTACTTGTTGAAATCGTGTCTCGTTTACCCTCAACAAAAGAAGCAATTAGAACAGGTATTCTCTCTAAACGATGGCAACATCTTTGGCCTTACGTTACTACTCTCATTTTTATTAATCATGGTGTGGATTATCCTTTGGACAAAAATTTCTTTTCGTTCGTTGACAAGACCCTAACCCAATGTCGCCACCTGAACCTCCACAAATTCCAACTGCATTCCACTTACTATGTTGAGTTTGAATTGCAAGTCAACAATTTTATTCGTTATGCAATTGATTGTCATGTTCGAGAGCTTGATTTAGAGTTAATGGGTTTGAACTTTGAAGCTGAATTTCTTTTGGATAAGTACATTTTCATCAATCCATGTTTTACTGATCTCAAATTGGGAGGATGCATAATCAACCCATTTGTCGAGATTAGTTGGAATGCACTTAGGAGTTTGTGTATTGTAGAAGGAAAATTAGATGAAGATATGATTCAAAAGATTTTATCCGGAAGTCCTCTATTGGAAACTCTGAACTTGCAGTATTGCTATGGTTACAGGCGGATAGATATTACTTCAAAGACTGTTAAAAACTTCTTGTTTTCTGGATACTGTGATAATGATGAGACTGCAATTTTTATTGAAATCAACGCACCATATATTTGGTCACTAACAATCCAATATGAATTGTTTATGTGGAATCTTTTGTTGCGAAACGTGTCTTCTTTAGTTGAAGGTAACTTAGATTATACCAAGGAGGGGCAATATGGTTGGTATGATGAAACAACCCCTGAACACGAGGAAGAAGAAATGCTTAAAAGATATATATCAAACCTTCACCATGTTAAGAAGCTTACAATTGGAAGAGACTGTTCAATGGTAAATTTACTGATCAATAGGTCAGCCATACTTTATGGATCAAAGTTGAAGTACGAATTTACAATGGATATTCCGTATTTGCATGTGTTAAGATAATGATAAACTGTGAATTGAAGTGTTAGGGTAGATCATTCGTAGATTAGTCGATGTAATCAGTTTTCTGTAAAAACATTTCACATGTTCATTTAAATATACAACACAAACTCAAATACGTTTAAAGATCATTAAATCATACATGTACATAGCTCAAGAAACTCTCAACAAGTCTCTTGTCACAAGCACGTGTACTCATGCTTAGCATTTAGCGTTTCAGCTTTGATATATATAAATTACTATATTTGTGTGTGTAGGTTTTCGCTCGTTTGAAGGCTAAAGGTTTTATCTCTCCATCAAATATTAAGGTTGTTGATGTGACTTCACATCTGTACTCTAATGGAGAGGCATTGGAGCTAAATGATTTGTCTGATAGAGAGTCTAGAGTGGAGATTAATTGCTTGACCGTGGTGCTGGAGGTGATGAGATTAATAGGTTGTTGGCACTAATTCATATTTAGATGTACATTGTTGGTGTGTTCTAAATTCTCATAATTCGTTACTACTAATGATTTCAATTGTGGAGATCCTGGACGACGTTGGTGAATGGTAAAACTATTTAGTAAGATTGTTAAATTGTGGTTCTGAATTACCTAGGCCATGGTTCTTTAATTATTTAGTGATAAATGTTGGAAAATTTAGTGCACTTGTGGGATTAGTTCACACCTTGTGATGGGTTAGGAGGTACGGAGTGTACACCCATAAGGTCCATGAACACCCTGACTCTAATAGTGGTTTGTATTGGTAGTGCTTGGTGAAAGAAGCTTGTGGTTACCACTGATTATCAGTGTTTCCACTGGATCGTGTTTCCACTGTGATGTTTCAAGTTGTGTTTACACCGTAAGCGTTTACAAAGCGTGGTGTTTCCAAGCAGTGTAACCACTCATAGCACTATGAAAGTACTGATGATAGTACTGCTTGTAACGGCTTTGACCTATTCAAGTGGCAGTTTAAACTGCATTATGACCACGTTTAATTGGTCATATAACCACTAACGGCTATAATGGGGATAATTATGAGGCTGTTAATGGGCCGATTAATACTCATAATTCCATTGACTAGCTGAGAGTATTTTCCTATATATAGGAGATCGGTTTATGCATGAGAGACACACAGAAAACGTAAACACTTATTAGCGAAAGGGTTATAGAATTGTGCCTAATTCTCTAACTGCATTTGGTCTTATCCCAAGTAGATATTCGTGATACCCAGGCATTAGGGTCGAATAGTTTACTTTGGAAAGTGATCACACGATTCCAAGTGATATCCGGTAACCACCTAGTGGTATTGCTACTGTCATTGATTGTCTTAACCCTGTTCTGGGAGATACACACCAACAACGTTGTTTGATAATTTATGTTCTCTTCTTTGCTAATGTTCTTATCTTGTCAAAACTTTTGGTAATCAAATTTTTCTCTCATAACCTAATCTCAGCCTCCATCACCATGTTCAAATCCTTTTAGCTTTCACAGCTCGATTTATTATTAAAACTTTTAGCTATCACTGCGACCATTTCTTTCATATGTGGCTAGCATAAATTGAGGAACTTTGTTGATAATTCGGAAGGACTGGGGTTTTATGGACAAAGTTTATGGTAGCATGTCCCTAAATACACTAAACAACCTGACCGGACAAAAATAGAAGCTAAATGCGCAAACATTGGCTTAGTCTAGTCAAATCATAATCTTTAACAATTTTTATCAGCATGATTAGCATCATCTAATAATAATAATAATAATAATAATAATAATAATAATAAAAGGATTAGTTAAGTAAAGGGTGACTGTTAAGAATTAACAAGTTTAGAGGTATGAGTAATCAAGTTTGCTAGTCAAAGCTTATATGGCACTCAAACTTAAAATCAGAATCGGGATCTTAACAACTATGGTTGAATTAGCTCTAAGTGATACTACTCTTATAATGATGCCCCTTGTGATAGTATCATGATTGACTTATGCTAGGATGTGAGTTGTGAGGTATATTGATTCAGGGGTTGTTTATTGTTTTTCTTAACTAAGGGACAATGTGGGGAATGGTTAATATTTTTTGCTTAAAGGATATAGACCAACTAAAGAAAATAGTGTGTCTCAATTAGAAAAGAAATAATATTAAATAAGTTTGTGAACCTAATCCCTTAGCTAAGGGAAAAAAGAAACACACTCTCAGTATCTGTTTTTAAGAGTTTGTATAGTTTAGATTATTTGTTGTTTTGGTGCTCTTTAAAAGAGTGTTTGGATTTGTCCATTCTTTTATTTATTTTTTTTCTTCTTCTTTTTTATTTATTATTATTATTATTATTATTATTATTTTTTTCATAATATATATAATTTATTTACAAACATAGAAGAGGAAAATGAAAATTAAATAGCAATTGAGCTTTAACCAATGTTTTCAAACCCGGGTCGACCCGGCCGGTTCAACCGGTCGGACCGGTACCCGGCCACTAAAACGGGTCAAAAAAACCCGGGTTTCTAAAACCGGGTCAACCGGTTAGACCCGCCGGGTTTTGAGTGACCCGGGTCAACCCGGGTCATGAAACCCGGCCGGGTTTGGTTTTTTTCAAACTTTTTTTATGAAAACCGGGTTGATCCGGTTAGACCCGGCGGTCGAACCGGTTGACCCGGTCGGAAAAAATAAAATAATAAAAAATGAAAAACCGGGTTGACCCGGCGGTCGAACCGGTTGAACCGGTCGACCCGGTGCCGGTGACTCGACCGGGTCGATTAAAAACCCGGTTTTTAAAACATTGGCTTTAACATAAACTAGCTTACAAATAAGTTATATTTGTTACACAAGCTGAGAGCTTTCATAAGTCCAATCTAATGAAAAAGAGCTTACATCAATACTACAAAAACCAAGAATCATAACGAAAAAAAAATTAAAAACTTAAAAAGTACTAATACTTTGAAGTAAATCCAGTTAAATACTTTTCTGATAACCTAATAAACATAGTTATTCAGGCTGCCCCCAGTAAGGGGACTCAATCCTTCCCATTTTCCCTGCCACGTCAGCTTTCTCTCTCCAGCGACCTTCAGGTGATTGGGTGCCCCAGTAAGGCGACATACACTACAAAAAACAAACCCCACAAATATACCTTTTATTTTAATTAAACACACACACAAACAAAAAAGAAACCAAGCTAGAAGTCGATCGTAGTCACGACCAATATGTGTGAAAAATGATGCTCGATCGATCCCCCACATCAAGGCGATTGACCGAGGATCGATCGAGTTTGTGAAAAATGTTGCTCGATCGATTGCTACTGGGGGTAGCCTCATGCTATATCATTGCATGTCATTTTGCTTGAAAAATACAGCATGATTTTCGATCCAAAATGATTATTTACATAACAAAATATATGAAAACAAATACGCGTAAGATTCTATATTTTTGATCCATGAAGTAAAACAAACTAAAACACTTTTGGTTGTTTGTTTTTTTAATCAATAATAATAGAAAAATCAATATTTTAAAAAAAATCCAGTGTGCATAGATATTATAATTAGTGTTAGTAGTGTTTGATAACAACTTAAAGTGTCTTAATTGAAAAATAAGTAAGTTAATTAAGTCATCAAATGGATGTTTGTTTAGTGCTTAAAACTAACATATAACCTCTTAGAAAAAGCCAGGGAGATGAAGGTCTCCAAATTAAGCCCATCTATTTTATTTTAATTTTATCTATTTAATCTCCCACTTTTTAATCTTATTTCAAATAAATGTTGGAAAATTTTGTGCACTTGTGGAATTAGTTCACACCTGGTTTTGGGTTAGTAGGTACGGAGTGTACACCCATGAGGTCTCTGAACACCCTGACTCAATAGTGGTAAATGTTGGTAGTATTGGTTACTACTGATTAGTGTAGTAACTGATGGTTCCTGCTGGTAGTGTTATGGTTCCTGCTGCTAGTGTAATGGTTCCTGCTGGTAGTGTTTGGTTCCTGCTGCTAGTGTAATGGTTCCTACTGGTAGTGTTGCAGTGATTAATTTGTAACAGCTTTGACTCATTCAATTGGCTGTTATGACTGCTTTATGACCACGTTTAATTGGTCATGTAACCACTGTTTCTATGATAATGGAGGTTTATTATGGGTGATTAATTGGCCGTTAATCATACATAATGTCCATTGATTAGTGTTGAGTGTTCTCTACTATAAATAGAGAGTGACATCTTCAGCTTGAAGACACACTGAAAAAGAACAATACCAGGAGAAACAAACTGAAAGCATAAACACTTGAAAGCAAAGGGTTATTGATTTGTGCCTAATTCAATAACATACATTTGGTCTTATCCCAAGTAGATATTCATGATACCCATGTATTAGGGTCGAATAGTTTACTTTGGAAAGTGATTACACGATTCCAAGTGATATCCGGTAACCACCTAGTGGTATTGCTACTGCCTTTGATTATCTTACCCTGCAGCTGGGCGAATAACCACCAACAATCAAAGTAAACTATTTGTGATAATCAATGGCTGCTGCTGCAATGAAACACATGGCTTCAAACTTTGCTAAGCTGGACAAGTTTGAAGGGGTGGACTTCAGGAGATGGCAAAAGAAGATGCACTTCTTGCTTTCCAGCATGAGCGTGGTGTATGTGCTAACCACTCCTATTCCTGATGATGGGGATGATGCTACAGTGGAGCAGATCAGGAGAATGAGCAAATGGGAGAATGATGACTACATTTGCAGAGGTCTAATTCTCAATGGTATGTCTGATTCTCTATTTGACATTTATCAGAACTTTGAATCTTCCTAAGAACTGTTGGATTCCTTGGATGCCAAATATATGGCTGATGATGCATCAAGTAAGAAGTTCCTTGTAAGTAATTTCACAAATTACAAAATGACTGATTCAAGACCAGTTATGGAACAATATAATAAACTTCTTGGTATACTTGGAAGGTTTACACAACACAATATGAACATGGATGAAGCTATTTCAGTCTCTTGTGTCATTGATAAACTTCCCCATTCTTGGAAAGATTTCAAGCATACCTTGAAACATAAGAAGGAGGAGTTAACTCTGGTTAAGTTGGGCAGTCATATGCGCATTGAGGAATCTCTCAGGGTACAGGATAATGACAAGCCAAAGAGTAGCAATGCTGTTGGTGCATCTATTGTCAATATGGTGGAGCATAATAACTCCACCAGGTACAATGACAACAAAGGCAAACGCAAATATCATGACAACACAAGGGCAGATCCTAACAAGAAGGCAACACCTACTTGTTGGAAATGTGGCAAATCTGGTCACATTAAAAGGGATTGCAAAGGGGTTAAGGTTGGTGGTAAAGCCAATGGATCAGGCACTAATGGTTCAGGGAGTTGTGGTTCTACCAACTCACTGAAAGATCAGAATATGTTTAATAAGTCATTTCAGATTTATTATGTTACATATGTATCTGAATCTTATTATGTGCAGGATAATGATGTTGCGTTGTGGGTTGACTCTGGTGCAACAGTTCATGTGTGCAAAGATAGAAGCTGGTTCAAGACTTATGAGTCACTGAATGATGGTTCTATTCTTCACATCGGAAATGAGTCAACAGCCTTGGTGCATGGTCGTGGTTGTGTAGATCTTAAGTTTAGTTCTGGAAAGATTGTAACTTTGTTTAATGTTATTCATGTTCCTGATATAAGGAAAAACTTGGTTTCAAGTAGTGTTTTGAATAATCACGGATATAAACAAGTTATTGAATCTGATAAATTTGTCTTGTCTAAAAGTGGTGTTTTTATTGGTTTTGGCTATTTGTGTAACCAAATGTTCAGGCTTAATATTGTCACTGATAGTGTTAATTCAGCCTTTGTGACCACCTCTGACCATACTGACTCTACCCTATGGCATGCTAGACTTGGCCATGTACACTATAAAAGGATGCAAGATATGTCCAAGGATGGGTTAATCCCAGCATTTGACATGGACACTGAAAAGTGTAAAACTTGCATGTTGACCAAGATAACTAAGAAACTTTTTTAGGGTGTTAAGCGTGAGACTAAGCTCTTGGAGCTAATACACAGTGACCTGTGTGATTTGCATGCCACTCCCTCTTTGGGGAATAAGAAGTACTTTGTGACATTTATTGATAATGCTTCTAGGTTTTGTTATGTCTATCTGTTACATACCAAGGATGAAGCATTAGATAAATTCAAAGTATTTAAAACTGAAGTTGAATTACAACTTGGATCCCTGATCAAGAGATTAAGGACTGATAGGGGAGGTGAGTACATGGATACTATGTATTTTCAGTCTGTTGGTATAATCCATGAAATGACTGCTCCCTATACTCCTTAGCAAAATGGTATTTCTGAAAGGAAAAACAGGGTGCTGAAGGAGATGGTTAATTCCATGTTGTCCTATTCAGGACTGAGTCAAGGGTTCTGGGGTGAAGCTATGTTAACAGCTTGCTATTTATTAAATATGGTTCCCAACAAAAGGAACTGATACGCGTACAACGCGCGTTCGGGGTCAAAGGAACTTCCTTTTCGTCAAGCAAGCTTTTCAACACCCTAGGCAGTGAACCTAATCGTTGTAGTGTAGTATTAGGGTAAGCCTCGGGAATTGATATCGTTCTCTAGGGGAATAGGAATGCTAGTGAGAAATTACTACGCTAAGGTTGGGGTTGAGGAAGATTATTTTTTTTATCTTTTTTATGTTTTTTTAGAAAATTGAAATTTTGAATCTCGGGGTATTGGATTTCGGGGGGTTGGTATTTCTACCGATTACTCTACTTATCTAATTATCTAAACTAAGGTGAGTGTAGTCTATGTCTATTGTTGTGTGCTCTTATGATGATAAAAAATGTGTTTACCTAGATACTATTAGTCCCTAGTTATCTCCTATTGATGGTTCAATTGTCACGTCCTTATTCTTAACACGTTGTGTTTTCTAAGGTCGTAGGGTATGCGTTTATCCCTAACTCTTTGAAGCTACCTAAGGTTAATGACTACGAAATCTCTAGGATTCATAAACTTAACACTAAGGTTATCTTTGGATATTTAGCCTACAATTCCACTATTAACTATAAGCTAAGGTTCAACAAAGATTAATCAAGCATTAAAAACACAACGGATGACCTATCGAAATACTAGGTCAATCACAATTAATATAAGAGACAACCAATCAATATTCAATACCTAGGTTTCATAGATCTAAGAAAACACACAAGTAAATTAGCCGGACATGGAAAACATGCAAGCATACACACAAACAATTGAAGACATAATTGAATTAATGAAGTAAATCACTTATCTTGTTGTAAAATAAGGTATGGAACCCTAAGATACTGCCCAAGACAGCCTAGGTTCGGTTTAGGTTTTACTCCACAAAACTACCTCTCTAAAATACTGAAAATTAGAATTCTATATATAGAGTTACAATATGCGACGGCGTCACTCTTTAATTGTGACGCCGTCGGGTCGTCGCCATTAGGGTTTCGTCTTGGCCACGTCAACTCTGTGACGGCGTCACCTTATGCTCGTGACGCCGTCGGCTTCAACCTCTGATGCCGTCGGGATCCAAAATCTAGGCCGTCTGAGTTGTGACGCTCTACTCTTTTAAACCTGATGCCGTCACTTGTAAAATAGCAATTTGCTCTCTGAGTCGTCTCAAGATGTGTCGCGACGGCGTCGCAATTAAGCCGTGACGCCGTCCTCTTCAATTCCAGCAGCTTGAGTGTCTCGATTCTTGACTTTGGCCATTTTTCTTCATATATTCGCGCCTTTTCATCCGAATAAGTGTTATTCCAGCAATTTGCCTTCAAGAGACCTAAAAAGTGAAAATGAACGAAATTAGGTAGTAACGGATACAAAAGTGATCAATTAAGGGCTTAAATGACCCCTCAAAAGTGTACCTTTTAAATACTTATCAAATATCCCTACACTTGGTATTTGCTTGTCCTCAAGCAAATGTGCTTTTAGCCAATTAATTTATAAGTTAGGGGTCATGAAGCATTAGTTTAGAACAATTCACAACACATATAAGCCCCGCAAAAGTCATAACAAGCACTAAAATTACATACTAGCACCTCATAAGTGGTGTTTGGATACTCTCATCTCTCGGGTGTATATGAAATATATCAGTTGGAAATGGAAGATAAACACTCATTAACCGGTCCTAGTACATAGATTACAACAGGCTTGAGACTAGATCAAACCTCCATCGCTTTGGCGTAAGCACCTAGGAAAAACTATCCAAGAGGTCTTTTAAAGGGTTGTAACGTTAGGCTGACGGTAGGGAAACAAAGGGTTTGGTGGGATAGGCTATTTAGTAGTGGCAAGTCAAAAATCTTTATGTTACAAGCATGAGAAGAATGGCGTTGCTAAGCCAAGACTCGACACTCTAAACTCTAGATAACTTGAAACAAACAAACATAAATTTAAAGATAGATATAGGATGGTAGCCCGTATGTTTTTTTTCCATACACTTTTACTCTACCATCCTCTACGATAACATCAAAATAATACTGATTTATAGGCACATCCCTACACTTGAGTTTTTATTACTCCAACACTAATTTGACCCGAATTGAAAAGATCAAAACACTTGGAGTACATTATTACGCAAATAAAGGGAATTTGAATTTAACGTTCCTTCCCGTCATTTCATAAAATTTAACTTTTCCCATGAGTCCCAATCGTCCCAAAACTGTGTACAAATGATATGACTCGACTTAGCAACTTATGCAAGCAACTAGATAATTGAACTAAGGGTTTAGTATGATAACAATAATGCACTAAAAGTGAGTGCATACAAGGTAGGCTAAGGCGATTTGGGTGTGCATTTGGGGGTGGATTGTAAACAATGCTCTTCATTGATATTCCGAAAAACCGAAACATCACGAGAACCGCGAAAAGGATAGGCTCTGAGGGGTTAACTAGGGGTATCGTGTACTAAAGATGAGTACAACGCAAGGGTGTGGGGGAATTACTCAACCGATGTGGAAGAAGTAATTATATTACGGGATATCAAACAAGGGTTATCCTAATGCCTATTATCATTTAGTTATTCGTAACTACACAAGTGTAGTCTCACTAGCAATCTCGGAATGCATCACAAAACAAGTTCTAGAATCTATTATACTACCGGTACACACTCAAAGCATTAAAGTGGAATGCTTTAATTCCTACAAGTCTAAGGGCGATCCTCACATTTTGGGTGGAATTTAAGTGGTAAAGGGTTTTTGTGCTAGTCATATAACTTCCTATCCATGAGACACTTTATTAAGACTAATGGCCCACTCCTACATGTCATGAAAAGTTTTAAATTTGGTGTCAAAATTACCTTAACTGATATTTCTCATGGTTTATTACACAAATGAAATTGGACAAAGCAAATAGTCAAAGATAAGCATAGTTTCAAAGTTCCCGTTTTATTTTCCCTCCCTACACTTAAACTGAACATTGTCCCCAATGTTCCCCGAAAGTATCAAAGTTATGATAATGGAAGATAATTACAAACGAAAGAATCTAGTACTCCCCTGATTAGCTCGGTAGGATCCGTGTGAAGTAGTGGTTAAATCTTTCTTCAAGAAGGGTGTTTGCGTGAAAAGCTCCTTTCAATCTTATGTATCTTCTTCTTGATAAGTTAGACCTGCACATTTGAAGAAAACAAATGAAACCTTCGCGTAAAATCGGCTGTAACAATATATATATGACTCTACTAAACTAGGATATAATGCTTGTGGAATGGATGTTTACAGATTTTCTGGAAAATTAAGACCTGGAAAATTCCAAAAATTTATAAGTAGCTCAGAAAACGAGAAAAAGTAGTAAGCAGTTTCTACTCCTCCTGACGCCGTCAGGTTGCGACCCTGACGCCGTCAGGTTATCCTGACAGAAACTGGTATGTGATTTTCTGGAAAAAATTATGGAAAATTTATATCTTTAGAATCTGGAAAAATTTCCTGCAAAACATCCATTATCACTCGATACAAGCATTTGACTCGAACAAACACACATGTGTATCTTTTAAATAATCATAATTGTCATGTTCACGTTCTTTTTGAAAACGAGTGTAATCCTCCCTACACTTATCCCTTTTGTAAATACCTTTATATGTAATTAAGACGAGGCTAAAGACAAAATAAAGCATTTTTACAAATTTAAACATGAGAATAAACAATCAATAAAAGATATACGACACAAACAAGCAAACAATTAAGCATGGGTTGCCTCCCACGAAGCGCTTTTCTTTATTTATGAGTCTTGTAGCTAGACTCGAAGTCGTGCCCCTATGTGACTTCATTACCATCACCTTCTTCCTTATGACGGTCTCTATTGGGGTTTTTCATGTTATAGTAATGCCCTATTATGCATCTTTCTAAGAAGTCATCTTCTCCCCAATCCGTTCTATATTTCGGTCCTAGTTTCAAGCAATCCTTATAGAACCCGAAAATCTTATTCATCACATAATCAACTCCCTTTTCCTTATCTTCCTCATTCCTATAGTAGACCGATAGCTTAAGTTCTTTTTCATCATTGGATAGTGATGAAAATTTCTCAATCTTAAAGGGCATTTGGTAGGCTACATCATCGGTCTCATCCTTGAATCTCACTATTCCTAACGACGGATCATGAGTCATCCCGGTATTTTCTATGAAAGGCCTTCCTAGAATAATGTGGGACAAGCTAGGATCTATGGCCGTACTAATATCATCCACTACTATGAAGTCCTTAGGAAAAGTGAAACTTCATAAACGGGCAATCCCTTAACTCTACCAAGAAAATTGCAACTAACCCTAAAATTATTGGGGTCTTGCCTAGTTGGGATAGGCTTCTTCATTACCCAATTATAGTATGTGCTAGTCATGATATTTATCAGGGACTTGCGATCAATGTAGGCCTTTGCCACAAAACGGTGTCCTATGAAACATTGTATGTTAAGATCCCAAGGGTTCCCAAACTTGATCCCAGGGCTTCTCCTAACATACATGTGACGGATGTCTCTTACTAAGTGTGGGTGGCGAGAGAGTTCTTCTTCCATAGGAAACTTATTGAAATAGTCATTGCCTACTTCATCTAATTCCTCGGTTGTTTCATTCCTAGGAGTCTCACTAACCTCAAGTATCGTCTCATGGTTCGTTTCGTCATTTGTTCTATTAGATTTCACTACGGTGATGGTATTGACGAATTGAACGTGTTTAGCTAACTTACTTGGGTCCTTAATCTCTACACCGGAAGCTTCAGGAGTTGAGATAGCATTAACCTTCCTATCACTATTGGTCATGGCTTTCAAGAGGTTATCTATCTTCCTATCCATCTCGGATTGTTGTTGGTTAAAATGGTCCGAGAGCTTAGCTATTTGAGCTACTTGGGATGTGACTAGGTGTTGCAACATCCCTTATATGTTTTGTTGGTTAGGGCCGTGAGATGGGGGCCATGAGAAATCATTAGATGTGAATTCTTTGGTTTGTCCCCAATAAAAGTCAGGCTTGCCCTTCCATGCTTCTCGGGCGTCATTAAAAGTCCTAGGTTCGGGTGTTGTAGGGAATCTTCCTCCCGTTCCATTGGTACGCGAGGATGCGTAGTCAACGGAAGCTTGTTCGGGGAGTCTTGTGCAACTGCGAGTGTTATGAGGACCACTACATGGCTCACACAAGGAAGAAACTTTGTTCACTTGGCGTGAAGACTTAGGATTTTCGTAGGAGCTCATTAGGAATTTAACTTGATCTTCAAGCTCGAGCATCCTACGGTCGGAAGATTGTGAGTCAATGGGAGGCAAGGAGATTGCCTTTACGGTTTTGGGCAACTCACGGGGGTCATTCCAACTTTCGTTGTCATAGAGAGCAAGGTCCTCTATTATACCCAACGATTCTTCCGCGGTGAGATCACTAAATTTTCCACCGGCCGCTTGGGCAATGGATCGCTTAGTAGGGAAGTTAACATGATCATAGAAGAGTTGGACTTGAAGCCAAAGATCAATGCCGTGATGAGGGAATATATGGAGTAAGTCCTTGAATCGAGTCCATGCCTCGTAGAGAGATTCACTTTGACGTTGTTGGAACATCAAGATTTCATTCCTAAGCTTAGTAGTTCTCCCCGGTGGGAAAAATTGAGCAAGGAAATGAGAAGTGAGATCATCCCAACTTGAGATGGAGCCGACGGGAAGTCGCTCAAGCCAATTGCTAGCTTGGTCCCGTAGAGAGAATTGGAAGAGATGCAAACGCGTGATCTCCTGAGTAGTAGCATCGAGGTCGATGGAATCGACAATTTTAAAGAAATCCTTAAGATGCTGATTAGGATCTTCGGAACGAAGTCCATGGAATGCACATTCGTTTTGCACCAATCGAATGGTGTCGGATCGAAGGGCCATAGTTTGGGCTTGGTCGGGAAGCTCATTGGTGTTTCTATAGCCTAGGTGGCTTGGTCTTAAGTATTCACCAAGAGTACGGCCTCTTGGCGGGTCATTTGGTGGTGGGTTGCTGAGTGGTGGTTGATTATTACCTTCCATGATGAAAAGTGATGGGGTTACTAACAAAGGTCACGAAGAAGGGGGATAGACTACGAGGAAGCTAAAAAGTGGGAAAAAAGCTTACTTGATAGGAATCAAGCAAGGAAACCTAAACGAGGTTGAAATCTAACTAGCTATTCTATTCCCCGGCAGCGGCGCCAAAAGCTTGATACGCGTACAACGCGCGTTCAGGGTCAAAGGAACTTCCTTTTTGTCGAGCAAGTTTTTCAACACCCTAGGCAGTGAACCTAATCGTTGTAGTGTAGTATTAGGGTAAGCCTCGGGAATTGATATCGTTCTCTAGGGAAATAGGAATGCTAGTGAGAAATTACTACGCTAAGGTTGGGGTTGAGGAAGATTATTTTTTATCTGTTTTATGTTTTTTTAGAAAATTGAAATTACGAATCTCGGGGTATTGGATTTTGGGGGTTGGTATTTCTACCGATTACTCTACTTATCTAATTATCTAAACTAAGGTGAGTGTAGTCTATGTCTATTGTTATGTGCTCTTATGATGATAAAAAATGTGTTTACCTAGATACTATTACTCCCTAGTTATCTCCTATTGATGGTTGAATTGTCACGTCCTTATTTTTAACGCGTTGTGTTTTCTAAGGTCGTAGGGTATGCGTTTATCCCTTACTCTTTGAAGCTACCTAAGGTTAATGACTATGAAATCTCTAGGATTCATAAACTTAACACTAAGGTTATCTTTGGATATTTAGCCTACAATTCCACTAGTAACTATAAGCTAAGGTTCACCAAAGATTAATCAAGCATTAAAAACACAACGGATGACCTATCGCAATACTAGGTCAATCACAATTAAGATAAGAGACAACCAATCAATATTCAATACCTAGGTTTCATAGATCTAAGCAAACACACAAGTAAATTAGCCAGACATGGAAAACATGCAAGCATACACATAAACAATTGAAGACATAATTGAATTAATGAAGTAAATCACTTATCTTGTTGTAAAATAGGGTATGGAACCCTAAGATACTACCCAAGACAGCCTAAGTTCGGTTTAGGTTTTACTCCACAAAAATACCTCTCTAAAATACTGAAAATTCGAATTCTATATATAGAGTTACAATATGCGATGGCGTCACTCTTTAATTGTGACGCCGTCGGGTCGCCGCCATTAGGGTTTCGTCTTGGCCACGTCAAATCTGTGACGGCATCACCTTATGCTCGTGTCGCCGTCGGCTTCAACCTCTGACGCCTTCCGGATCCAAATCTAGGCTGTCTGAGTTGTGACTCCCTACTCTTTTAAACCTGATGCCGTCACTTGTAAAATAGCAATTTGCTCTCTGAGTAGTCTCAAGATGTGTCGCGACGGCGTCACAATTAAGCCGTGACGCCGTCCCCTTCAATTCCAGCAGCTTGAGTGTCTCGATTCTTGACTTTAGCCATTTTCTTCATATATTCGCGCCTTATCGTCCGAATAAGTGTCATTCCAGCAATTTGCCTTCAAGAGACCTAAAAAGTGAAAAGGAACGAAATTAGGTAGTAACGGATACAAAAGTGATCAATTAAGGGCTTAAATAACCCCTCAAAAGTGTACCTTTTAAATCCTTATCAGGAACAAAATTACCCCTTATGAACTCTGGACTAAAAGGACAACCAAGCTGAACTATCTCAGGGTCTGGGGTTGTAGGGCTGTTGTAAGACTCCCTGATCCAAAGTTGAAAACTTTGAGTGAAAGAGGCCTTGATTGCATCGTTGTTGGACATGCTGAGCATTCCAAGGCTTTTAGGTTCTATGTTATTGAACCTAATGAATATGTTTCAATTAAATCCATAATTGAATCAAGGGATGCAAACTTTGATGAAAATAGATTCTCATCAGTCCCTAGACCAAGTCAGAGGATTCCTAATGGAACTCATGACACTGGTGTATCAAAGGTCCCTGATGAAGTACCATCAGAGGTCCCTGATGAGGTTGTGGTTCAACAACCTGAACCTGTGCTCAGAAAGAGCAAAAGGGTCAGGACTCCAAAGTCATTTGGACCTGAGTTTCAATTATACTTAATTGAAGGAACAGGGGATGAGGTCATTGACCAATACTCCTATTGCTTCATTGTTGAGGATGATCCCAAGATATTTGAAGAAGTAATGAAGTCCCAGGATATTGCTTTCTGGAAAAAAGCAATCAATGATGAGATGGATTCCATCATGGGCAACAACACTTGGGTGTTGGTTGATCTACCTCCTGGTTGCAAATGGATTTTCAAAAGGAAAATGAAGGTAGATGGAACTATTGAAAAGTTCAAGGCTAGACTAGTCATTCAGGGCTATAAACAAAAGTCAGGGATAGACTATTTTGATACTTATGCCCCTGTGGCTCGTATCAGTACCATAAGACTGCTGATTGCTTTGGCATCTATTCACAATCTGATTATTCATCAGATGGATGTGAAAACAGCTTTCTTGAATGGTGAATTAGATGAGGAGGTTTATATGAACCAACCTCAGGGCTTCATCTTGCCTGGCAATGAAAACAAGGTGTGTAAACTGATTAAGTATCTTTATGGACTAAAGCAGGCACCTAAGCAATGGCATCAAAAATTTGATGAAGTGGTTTTGTCTAGTGGTTATGTTCTTAACCAAGCTGACAAATGTGTATATAGAAAATTTGATGAATCTGGTAAAGGAGTCATCATTTGCCTATATGTTGATGACATGTAGATCTTTGGCACTGACCAAAATCAGGTTGACTTGACAAAGGAATTTTTGTCATCAAGGTTCTCCATGAAGGACATGGGGGAGGCTGATGTTATCCTTGGTATAAGGATTAAACATGAAAGTAAAAAAGAATTTCTATCTCTCAGTCTCATTATATTGAGAAGGTGTTGAGAAAATTCAATTACTTTGATTGTACTCTAGTGAGTACACCTATGGATACTTGTGAGAAGCTAATGCCTAACAATGGCAAGGCTGTATCTCAACTTGAGTATTCTAGGGTAATTGGCTGATGCCTAACACATGAAACTTGCATGATTTCTACTAGAATGATAAAAATAACTCATGAATATTATGAAAGAGTAAAAATGATCATGAAATGCTTACTAGTATAGTGATGAAGTTTATGGAACAAGGTTACCTAAATACTCCTAGGTTTTTATTTCAAAACCTTAATAGAAGTAATCTAGTGTTTATAATCACTTGATCTTGAAAATATTTTTGATTCTTGCTTGTGTTTTGATCTTGGCCGAAAATGATGAAGAGTTTGGAGAGGTTATTTTTTTTATTTTTTTTTCACCTTGTAAGTGTGTAGTGTATGTGTAAATGAATAATATGCATGTATCTATACAAATATCTAATTATAGTGTATAGGTGTACATCTACATGAAAGATTTTTTTATGTAGAACCTTGTGAATCATCCAATTTGGTCGACAAAGGTAGAAAAAGAAGAAAAGTGACGAAATTTTAAAAAGTAAATGTATTATATTATAATTGTAGTGTTTATTTGATAACTAAAGTAATTATTTAGTGTAGCGATGGCTAAAAAATCGATTTTTACGGAACAAAATAAAATATATCAAAGTCATAAAAATTATAAAAATACATTTCTTACAAGAATTGTGTGAAATAATAATTACCGAGTGGTATTTACGAAAACCGTCGTAAATATATATATATATATATATATATAATAATTTATATACAAAATAAATTTAAAACAACGGGTAAACTAATAATATAATTTTTATAGTGTTAAAATGAGTATAAAAATATATTAGGATTATTTTTGGTAGTGTCGGATCAAATGTTCAAAATAAATGATTACGCGATAGCGTTTATTTAATAGGAAATTATACGTTTAATGAAAAATGCAAAACCATGCATGAACTAATATGATGATGACATTACTAATGATATGTAGACTTTTCCTAGTCTATATAAAGTGTCCTCAATGATTGTTCATGAATTCGCAGCTAAACCCTTACGGTTACGCGAATTTGATACTCGTAAACCTAGTTTACGATAAATGATGAATAGTGAAGCATGAATAGTGATTTTCTCCGGGAATGAATAGTGTTTCGTGAATAGTAAAATTTTGAAATACGTTATCAGAATGTCAAATCGACATAAAAAATGATGAATAGTAAAATGATGCATAGTAACCGATGAATAGTAAATTCCCGAGATAAATAGTAAAATTTTCAAAGTTTGTAAAATGACCTGAAATTACGAGTTGTCACATTCGCCCATCCAAAAAGGAATTCAGTCCCTGAATTCAGTTCGTGTTGGTCTCTCCGGTTTAGGGTTTGATGTGGAAAACTTTCCCATTCTCGAGCAAAACCCTCAAAAGACTTTTAGGTAACCAATTTTTACTTAATCTCACAACTCATAAAACGAGAATTGTCATGAGATTAGGCTAAATTGGTTTGAAGGAGGTCTTTTGAAAATTTGACTCGATTACAGAATTGCTTACACATATGAGACTACTACTCCTTCATTGCATGATTCTTCCTGAATTAGACATAGGTGATCAGGCTATGTATAATTTAGGAGTAACTATGCAATGCTTGGACTAATCGACTCATATGATGTTTGGTGTTGAGTCATAAACCCGCATGTATAATGAGTATGCACTTATAATGATATGATGAGATGCTATGATGATGTAGTTATAGTCTAGGGTCAATGATGCAACCTAGTTCTCTATAACCGATGCTCTGATACCAATCTGTCACACCCCCAAATTACCTGTTTTGCAGCGGAATGGAATTCCTGGGGGTTGACTGTCATAGCATCACAGTTACAGTTATATTGAACGACCTAAAGTGTCGTTTGGAAAACACATCGTTTGATTTAATAAAACATTTAGAGTTTACAAAATATAGGTCCCAAATGAAAATCATCATGTGCGGAAATAAGTTTGATACAAGCCAAACGATGTTTTTAAAGTGCATAAATTCCCATGTGAGACGCGTCGTCACCACGACTCTATGATAAGTCCACATGCATGCCATGAAGTGTATGCCTTAGATACCTGAGATAAAACATGCTAAAAGTGTCAACACAAAGGTTGAGTGAGTTTATAGAGTTTGTGTTGCCATGAAGAAAACCTTTAAAGAATGTTCATGCAGCAAAGGCATTGCAAATCCACTCAGTTCCAAGTTCCGCCCATACAAAACTTGCAACTTGTGTGCTTACAACCCATTGCCAAAATATGTATGGTTTATGTTCAAGTGCATGATGTCAAATGAATTCACAATAGTACCTAACTCGACGTAGTACCATAGCACATAATCAATAGTACATGACTCAATGTATCAGTAGTCAACTGATATAGCACATTATTCGACGTAGAACTATAGCACGCAAACAAGAACAATTGATATAGTACAACATTCGGTTTTGAAACGATGGTGATCATGATAGAAGTTATCCTTAAAAATATAAAGTACTTGTGAAAAATAGTTAAGCATGTATCTCCCCCAAAATAGTTCGAAACATACAAAAGTAGGGGCTATGAAACTCACCTGATGCAATGATTATGATGACAAAAGTGGATACACTGAAATGAGGTGCAATCTCTAACTGCAACCTAGTATGAATGATATGTTCTAATGTAAGTCATGAAACAATGTCGTACATGCAATTCCACATGTAATCTATACCACTTGTGCAGTTTTGAAAATAGAGTTTATCGTCGAAATATATGTTTATGACATCTTGTCAAGTTACAAAATGCTTTACAAGTTTTACGTTGAAACAACATCCTACGATAATCATTTAGTGATTTATAAAGAAATTATAGCTTTTCGTCGTAAAACAATATGATTTGACAATTTATGAAAGTGACTAAATGGCCTCGAAAAGCTAGTCGTAAAATAGTGAATATCAAGTGTTAGGAAACAAACTCAACGGTTTTGGAAAACTTGTAGCATTATCTCAAAGTCTTAGCTTTTAAGTTTTGATCATAGAGGTCTCGATCATGGAGAAAAACATAGGTAAAGTAGGGTACTTGTACCAAAAATATCGTTTAAGGGTAGTTTTCGACAAAGTTTGAGTGACCGCATTTTATTCGTTACAACTCCGTTTGACGAACGGTTGAACATTTTGGAAAATAGGCTAGGTGAACTTACTTTTACTAGAAGACATCGTTTTCTAAAAAGTATTCTATCGATGTTAAAAACGACTCTCAACATGGTCACTAGCGACAACTAGTTTTTGCTAATAGGAAATATGTGTGTTATATTTGTGAAAATAGTTACGTCAACCTTATTTAAACACGTGTAATTTAATCGTTATAAGTCCGTTTTCTACGTTTTATATGTCCTTAGCTTCGTGTTAAAGTATACTAATATATTTTTGATAAATCGACTCATTTAGATAACGCTTAAGACTCATTTTTGACCCTTAAAAATCTGGACAGCATGCTGATTTTTCCGGAAATATAGTTTTCGTCGTTAAACTTGAAAATAGCATAACTTCTTCGTTATAACTCCGTTTTAACCCGTTCAAGCGCCCACGTTTTCGTTTTAAAGTATATTTTCTGAATTTCTTGCCCAAAATATTTTACAAACTGTCGAATTTTCCAGATTTAGCAAAAATGATCAGACCCTTATTTATAGTTGTCGAAAATGATTTCTCTCGCATTATACTTATTCTAACCACTTCAAATCAACACCAAAACTATTCTAAACCTACCATACACCTTCTTAGGGTGTCATGGGTTCCTAAACATCATCAAAAATGATACGTTTCAAAGGATTTATTATAGGATGATATATATCAATTATAAGTACTAAAATCAATAAAAGTGGTATAGAGATACACATGAAACTTGCATGATTTCTACTAGAATGATAAAAATAACTCATGAATATTATGAAAGAGTAAAAATGATCATGAAATGCTTACTAGTATAGTGATGAAGTTTATGGAACAAGGTTACCTAAATACACCTAGGTTTTTATTTCAAAACCTTAATAGAAGTAATCTAGTATTTATAATCACTTGATCTTGAAAATATTTTTGATTCTTGCTTGTGTTTTGATCTTGGCCGAAAATGATGAGAGTTTGGAGAGGTTCTCTTTTTTTTTCACCTTGTAAGTGTGTAGTGTATGTGTAAATGAATAATATGCATGTATCTATACAAATATCTAATTATAGTGTATAGATGTACATCTACATGAAAGATTTTTTTATGTAGAACCTTGTGAATCATCCAATTTGGTCGACAAAGGTAGAAAAAGAAGAAAAGTGATGAAATTTTAATAAGTAAATGTATTATATTATAATTGTAGTGTTTATTTGATAACTAAAGTAATTATTTAGTGTAGCGATGGCTAAAAAATCGATTTTTACGGAACAAAATAAAATATATCAAAGTCATAAAAATTATAAAAATACATTTCTTACAAGAATTGTGTGAAATAATAATTACCGAGTGGTATTTACGAAAACCGTCGTAAATATATATATATATATATATATATATATATATATATATATATATATATATATATATATATATATATATATATATATATATATATATATATATATATATATATATATATATATATATATATATATATATAACAATTTATATACAAAATAAATTTAAAACAACGGGTAAACTAATAATATAATTTTTATAGTCTTAAAATGAGTATAAAAATATATTAGGATTATTTTTGGTAGTGTCGGATCAAATGTTCAAAATAAATGATTACGCGATAGCGTTTATTTAATAGGAAATTATACGTTTAATGAAAAATGCAAAACCATGCATGAACTAATATGATGATGACGTTACTAATGATATGTAGACTTTTCCTAGTCTATATAAAGTGTCCTCAATGATTGTTCATGAATTTGCAGCTAAACCCTTACGGTTACGCGAATTTGATACATGAATAGTGATTTTCTCCGGGAATGAATAGTGTTTCGTGAATAGTAAAATTTTGAAATAAGTTATCAGAATGTCAAATCGACATCAAAAACGATGAATAGTAAATGATGAATAGTAAATTCCCGAGATGAATAGTAAAATTTTCAAAGTTTGTAAAATGACCTGAAATTACGAGTTGTCACACATATACTGGTTACCCTTCTGTGTTGGAAGGATACACTGATGCAAGTTGGATCAGTAACACTGAAGACAACTCGTCTACCGGTGGCTGGGTATTCCTACTTGGTGGAGGTGCAATTTCTTGGGCATCCAAGAAGCAAACTTGCATCACCAGTTCAACAATGGAATCTGAATTTGTGGCCTTAGCAGCTACTGGTAAAGAAGCTGAATGGTTGAAAAACTTGCTTCTTGAGATTCCATTGTGGTCTAAACCTATAGCACCCATTTCTATCCAGTGTGATAGTGCAGCTACATTGGCTAAGGCTTATAGCCAGATGTACAATGGTAAGTCTAGACACTTAGGTGTTAGACATAGCATGATTCGTGAGCTTATCATGAATGGGGTAGTATCTATAGAGTTTGTTAGATCTCAACAAAATTTAGCTGATCACTTGACGAAGGGATTGGCTAGAGACTTGGTTATAAAGTCTGCTAAAGGGATGGGTTTAAGTCCAACTTAGTCACTGAATGCTAAGACACCCAACTCCCTCCTAAGGAAACTTGGGAGCTGAGTTCAATGTGGAAAGCTGAACATTCAGTGGACTGGAGCACATGTTTTATTTACATCCCAAGGTTGTGCTCAGAACCTGCTGAAAAGGAGGATGAAGTCTTTACTTCTTAATGGTTAATTTATTTGAAAAAGTGCTAAGAAGGAGCATGAATAAAGAGGAACCACCTATGTGAATATTGAAGTTTTGCCGCTTCAGGGAGCTTTGGACTTTTGGCTCTTACAACATTTATGAATTTGGATATGGACACGGCTTGTAAAGTGTCAGGAGCATTTAAGTGTTTGAAAACTTGTGTGTATTTTATCTTCAGGTATTCAAATGGGTTGAAGGGTTCAATTCTTAGAACACCCGGATTCTCGAATATTTGAACGTGTAATGTACTAAGATTGAAATTCAATCCTCAGGATATTTTCGTTTATGCACATGTTTTGTTTGATGTTTGTTTTTCTTGCAAAGGAAGTGAACTAAATTTGGGGAGGATTGTTGGAAAATTTAGTGCACTTGTGGGATTAGTTCACACCTGGTTTTGGGTTAGTAGGTACGGAGTGTACAGTCATGAGGTCCCTAAACACCCTGACTCAATAGTGGTAAATGTTGGTAGTATTGGTTACTACTGATTAGTGTAGTAACTGATGGTTCCTGCTGGTAGTGTTATGGTTCCTACTGCTAGTGTAATAGTTCCTGCTGGTAGTGTTTGGTTCCTGCTGCTAGTGTAATGGTTCCTGCTGGTAGTATTTGGTTCCTGCTGCTAGTGTAATGGTTCCTGCTGGTAGTGTTTGGTTCCTGCTGCTAGTGTTGCAGTGATTAATTTGTAATAGCTTTGACTCATTCAATTGGCTGTTATGACTACTTTAGGACCACGTTTAATTGGTCATGTAACCACTATTTCTATGATAATGGAGGTTTATTATGGGTGATTAATTGGCCGTTAATCATACATAATGTCCATTGATTAGTGTTGAGTGTTCTCTACTATAAATAGAGAGTGACATCTTCAGCTTGAAGACACACTGAAAAAGAACAATACCAGGAGAAACAAACTGAAAGCATAAACACTTGAAAGCAAAGGGTTATTGATTTGTGCCTAATTCAATAACATACATTTGGTCTTATCCCAAGTAGATATTCGTGATACCCAGGCATTAGGGTCGAATAGTTTACTTTGGAAAGTGATTACACGATTCCAAGTGATATCCGGTAACCACCTAGTGGTATTGCTACTGCCTTTGATTATCTTACCCTGCAGCTGGGCGAATAACCACCAACAATAAAAAAGGTATAATAGTAATTTTTTTCTAATTCAAACACTTTATTCAGCACCCGAAACAAACAACCATTTATTCATCTACAAACAGACATAATATATCTAGACAGACACTTTAATTTAACATGGCTTAATAAAAAAACTAAACAAACATGCCCTTAGTCTATAACTAGATGAGTTATATGTATCACATCAAAATTGAAGTAGTAACACTACAAAAGCCTTATTTTATGTGTCCTTTAAATATTTACATACACAGTTATTGATTTTTCATTGAGTTGTAATGGTTAGTGGCTTAAGCCTTTTGGAGGCTTCAACAAATTAACTTAAGGCTTTTTTGAATTTTTTTTCTTTCTATAATTTTAGATTTTTCAATTTCTAAATTATAGAATGAAAAAAAAAAAAAAAAAAAAACTCGCTAAGTTTCGAGAATGTCTGTAAGCTTGGGAAAATTATGAAAATGCGAGAAAACTAAACTTTAATATTCGAAATTGGTGCAGTAAAGAACCGAATAAAACCCACATAGGCTTGTTCATATTTATTACTTTAGTGTCGACAAAAACAAGAACACTTAAACAAAATGATGTTGTATATTACTCTTCATACATCAAAAAATCAAACAAATGCCGGGGACATTAATGTACAAGCTTATGAAAGGAACAACAATATCATTTGCTTGCATCAGGTTCTTAAATCATTGGTACAAATTGTAAGATTATATTATTGAATAATCTTTATTTGATTGTAATTGATTGTCTTTCCAATACATGATTACATGCCAACTATATACCACAAGTCGGTATATTCTAGAAATGGGCTAAGATGGGCTTGGGCCCGTACAATGATATAGGCTAACACTCCCCCGCAGTCCGAGCGGCGAAATCGCGAAAGCTCGGACTGGAGGAGTAAAACTAGAAAAGAAAAACAAACAAACAATATAACCTAAAACGAAAGTTGGTTCTAAAACTTCAACCCCCAAAGAACCTTCCAAACAAACGGGGCGTGTTTTTCTATAGAAAAACATAAAGATCCACTACTTTTTTTTTTTTTTAGATAGAGAATGGAGGTGAGGAAAGTGTCTGATGAAGGTGAGGAGATGAGAAGGCAGCATAGCAGGTGAGAAGACAGTAGAGATTGAAAGGAGATTTTTTTTTTTTTTTTTTTTTTTTTAACGGTCGTCTCGGGAATTGATACCCTAGATTCGACACCAACAAAAGTCGTCTCGGGAATTGATACCCTGGATTCGACACCAACAAAAGTCGTCTCGGGAATTGATACCCTAGATTCGACATTAACAAAAGTCGTCTCGAGAATTGATACCCTGGATTCGAATAGAAGCGTGGGAATATACATATTTGCTTTTGCATTACCACTTTCCCTAAAAAGCATCACAACCTGCTCCCACAAACACACATAATCACAGATCTACAATAACCATGGGATCAACATTCAGCAACCAGATATACCAACCTCCATTTCCTTATCTCTAATAAAACCTTTCATTTAAGTTTTAAACCACAAACCACAGCCGCATATTGTTTCGATCTATGACTCACGGTTAGTGCTACATGAAAACATAACCACAAGTTCCTGATTTACCTTTTGGGTGTGGCGGTATAGTATGGTGGTGGTGGCCGGAGGTTGGCCGGAACGGCAAAGATGAGATGAGCAGAAGAGCGTATGGTTAGGGAAGCAGAAGACAAGAAGGTGAAAGAAAAGATTGACGCCCGTAACGCCCGTGAAACCTACGTCAAAATGCCGAGAAATAAGACTATGACGAGTAGCTGAAAGAAGTTGAGAGGAGCAGGTGGGTTGTCTTTATTACTTGATATTTGAAAATGAAAGATGACAAAGGTTAATATTTAAAGAGAGCCCTCCGAACCTCCGGCATGTAGCCGAGGCGGCATCGAAGATCGAGTTTAGGTTTAAGGTTAGAGATTTTAATAATGCTCTGAAACCATGTAAGATTATATTATTGAATAATCTTTATTTGATTGTAATTGATTGTCTTTCCAATACATGATTACATGCCAACTATATACCACAAGTCGGTATATTCTAGAAATGGGCTAAGATGGGCTTGGGCCCGTTACATAATATAGGCTAACACTCCCCCGCAGTCCGAGCGGCGAAATCGCGATTCGGTGGAGGAGTAAAACTAGAAAAGAAAAACAAACAAACAATATAACCTAAAACGAAAGTTGGTTCTAAAACTTCAACCCCTAAAGAACCTTCCAAACATGTTTTTCTATAGAAAACATAAAGATCCACTACTTTTTTTTTTAGATAGAGAATGGAGGTGAGGAAAGTGTCTGATGAAGGTGAGGAGATGAGAAGCAGCATAGCGGTGAGAAGGCAGTAGAGATTGAAAGGAGATTTTTTTTTTTAACGTCGTCTCGGGAATTGATACCCTGGTTTCGACACCAACAAAAGTCGTCTCGGGAATTGATACCCTGGATTCGACACCAACAAAAGTCGTCTCGGGAATTGATACCCTAGATTCGACATTAACAAAAGTCGTCTCGAGAATTGATACCCTGGATTCGAATAGAAGCGTGGGAATATACATATTTGCTTTTGCATTACCACTTTCCCTAAAAAGCATCACAACCTGCTCTCACAAACACACATAATCACAGATCTACAATAACCATGGGATCAACATTCAGCAACCAGATATACCAACCTCCATTTCCTTATCTCTAATAAAACCTTTCATTTAAGTTTTAAACCACAAACCACAGCCGCATATTGTTTCGATCTATGACTCACGGTTATCTCGGTAAATCGCGCGTATGGAGGCTTTAAGGCGCGTGCGACATGAAAACATAACCACAAGTTCCTGATTTACCTTTTGGGTGTGGCGGTGTAGTATGGTGGTGTTGGCCGGAGGTTGGCCGGAACGGCAGCCGGAGCGACGCCAGAAGATGAGAGGAGCAGAAGAGCGTATGGTTAGGGAAGCAGAATAGTTCGCTGAGGAAGACAAGAAGGTGAAAGAAAAGATTGACGCCCGTAACGCCCGTGAAACCTACGTCAAAATGCCGAGAAAGAAGACTATGACGAGTAGCTGAAAGAAGTTGAGAGGAGCAGGTGGGTTGTCTTTATTACTTGATATTTGAAAATGAAAGATGACAAAGGTTAATATTTAAAGAGAGCCCTCCGAACCTCCGACATGTAGCCGGCGGCCGGAGGCGGCAGGAAGATCGAGTTTAGGTTTAAGGTTAGAGATTTTAATAATGCTCTGAAACCATGTAAGATTATATTATTGAATAATCTTTATTTGATTGTAATTGATTGTCTTTCCAATACATGATTACATGCCAACTATATACCACAAGTCGGTATATTCTAGAAATGGGCTAAGATGGGCTTGGGCCCGTACAATGATATAGGCTAACACTCCCCGCAGATCCGAGCGAAATCGCGAAAGCTCGGTTGGAGAGTAAAACTAGAAAAGAAAAACAAACAAACAATATAACCTAAACGAAAGTTGGTTCTAAAACTTCAACCCCCAAAGAACCTTCCAAACAAGCGAGTGTTTTCTATAGAAAAACATAAAGATCCACTACTTTTTTTTTTAGATAGAGAATGGAGGTGAGGAAAGTGTCTGATGAAGGTGAGGAGATGAGAAGGCAGCATAGCAGGTGAGAAGACAGTAGAGATTGAAAGGAGATTTTTTTTTTTTTTTTTTTTTTTTAACGGTCGTCTCGGGAATTGATACCCTGGATTCGACACCAACAAAAGTCGTCTCGGGAATTGATACCCTGGATTCGACACCAACAAAAGTCGTCTCGGGAATTGATACCCTAGATTCGACATTAACAAAAGTCGTCTCGAGAATTGATACCCTGGATTCGAATAGAAGCGTGGGAATATACATATTTGCTTTTGCATTACCACTTTCCCTAAAAAGCATCACAACCTGCTCTCACAAACACACATAATCACAGATCTACAATAACCATGGGATCAACATTCAGCAACCAGATATACCAACCTCCATTTCCTTATCTCTAATAAAACCTTTCATTTAAGTTTTAAACCACAAACCACAGCCGCATATTGTTTCGATCTATGACTCACGGTTATCTCGGTAAATCGCGCGTATGGAGGCTTTAAGGCGCGTGCGACATGAAAACATAACCACAAGTTCCTGATTTACCTTTTGGGTGTGGCGGTGTAGTATGGTGGTGTTGGCCGGAGGTTGGCCGGAACGGCAGCCGGAGCGACGCCGGAAGATGAGAGGAAGCGAAGAGCGTATGGTTAGAGAAGCAGAATAGTTCGCTGAGGAAGACAAGAAGGTGAAAGAAAAGATTGACGCCCGTAACGCCCGTGAAACCTACGTCAAAATGCCGAGAAATAAGACTATGACGAGTAGCTGAAAGAAGTTGAGAGGAAGCGGTGGGTTGTCTTTATTACTTGATATTTGAAAATGAAAGATGACAAAGGTTAATATTTAAAGAGAGCCCTCCGAACCTCCGACATGTAGCCGGCGGCCGGAGGCAGCAGCGGAAGATCGAGTTTAGGTTTAAGGTTAGAGATTTTAATAATGCTCTGAAACCATGTAAGATTATATTATTGAATAATCTTTATTTGATTGTAATTGATTGTCTTTCCAATACATGATTACATGCCAACTATATACCACAAGTCGGTATATTCTAGAAATGGGCTAAGATGGGCTTGGGCCCGTACAATGATATAGGCTAACACAAATGTGGGAAAAAAACAATAGAGGCGTATCTGAAAAAGGCATCACATTTCATGTCATGAGCCCAACTCACACTTTATACCTATTAAGGAAAGAAACGTGCATGCGTAGGTGGATGAGGTTAATGTGTTGCACGTTTCGGGACTACGACTTAACGATGAAAAGTACAACTTTATGGGACATGAATACAGGCTCCCTAATGGGTATGACTCAATCCATGCAACCCATTACACACTTTTGAAGTGTGTTGTTGTTAGTGTTGTGAAGAATCAAGAGAAGGGTGACATTTAAGGGAATGGTGCCAGATTCGAATGCAAGAGAAAAAGGGTATTTTGATGATTATTTAATTGAATTTTTGGTGATTTTGATTTGGGGGTTTATAACCTAATCGTTATTAGTATCCAATTGATATGTGGTTTTTGATTGAATCGTGTTTTTGAAACCGTATATTTGTTTCCTTTTGATTTAAAACAATTTGTTATGTGAAGTTTGACCTAATTCGAGTCATGTGTTTTTTTTAATCAAAAGCGGTGTTTTTTATTCAAGTTGGTTTTTAGTGTTAATAGTGATTTAAAGGTTGATTAGTTAGCTAATTCAGGGTTATTTTCTGGTAAAAATTGGATGTGTTAAATTTTTTGGGCATACGGCGTATACACTATTCGTATACTACATGTATATGGTGCATACACAGTTGGGTGTATACATCGTATTCGTGTTCTGGTCCAAAATTTCGGTTTTTAGCGGCCATTTGAAATTGTTTAATTGTTCAATTTTTTTTAGTTTACTTATGATTAACATATATTTGACGATTTTTTATTTTCTCGTTACCTTGTAATGAACGACACTGATTTCTCCGTTTTGACCACGCGAGAGCTACAGCAATGAGCTCAAGAAAGGTTATGAGGCGCGATACTTAAAGATTTGTGAGAAGGAACTAACTCGTGTTGAGTATTTAGATTTTAGGGCTCTGTGAGATGTTGCTCTTAGTGCAACTATTGATGAGTTTAAGGAAAGGCTTCAAATGGTTCATAAGAAGAGTAATGGATTGGCTTATTTCACTTCAGATGTTTGGAGAAACTTGTTTAGGATTAGTGGGTCTCTGGTTCGGTAGATAATTTTGGAGTTCTTTAGCACTGTTACTTTCTACGAGTCTCATACTGAGTTGCATCGACCCGGTACTTTGCAGTTTAAGTTGGGTGGTTTAACGGGTAGCATGTCTATGCGGGATTTTATCATTGTTATGGGGCTAAATACTCCTAAGGAAGAGTTTTTTTGTTTCTTATTGTTAGGCTGGGTTAAGAAGGTGTCCAAATAAGCGTGAGTTAGATACCTATTGGAAGAGTATTTCGTCTGGTGGTTCTATTTTGGGGAATAAGCCCCCATCATACACTTTGATTCGTGAGCCATTGAGGCGGATGATTCACCGGCTCATTTCTTACTCCATTGCTAATCAGGGGTGAGGGACGAAAGAAGGTAACGGCTCTAAAAGAGCAAGTGAAAACAAAAAACTTGAGAGTAAATGTTATTTATATCTACACATGTACAAGTAATAGAATATTCTACGCTATTTCTAATGGAGCATTGCACGATTCTTATAATACTTTCACAATCTTTCGTTAAAATTCAATAAGGGGGTTTTCATAAAGCTTTTTGATATCTTCTACACTCTTTCGTGACTCTTGAATATTCAAAACTAATGCAAATACTACCGAGATTTTGAGTCTGATAGTCTCATAATGTAAAGCCCCTAACAAAATGCACTTGTTAACATAAATCAACTCAACAAATACCATTTATCGGAAAAGCAAAAATAAATTCCAAAAAACGACTCCATGTGAATGAGACAAATTATTACACCGTAGACAGGTTAGATATGAGCTTATTTTATGAGAAAACTGAATAATTAAAGTGTCTAGGCTTTTTGGTTAATTTTCATATTATGTATTCTCTACCAATCTATACTTACATGTTTAGGCAACCTATTGTGTATCTCTCACACACACACACACACACACACACACACACACACACACACACATATATATATATATATATATATATAGTTAGGATCAAATAAGAAGAATAATAAAAATAAGAATGATAGGAAGTAATCACAACCACTCATTCTAGATGCACTTACAAAAATGGATGCATCTTCATTCAAATTTTCCCTCCCATATTAAAATGTGTGGTTAGAATTACTTCTTACCCTTCTCATTTTAATTATTCTTCTTATTGGATATCTTCCTATATATATATATATTTATATATATATATATATATATATATATATATATATATATATATATAGGGTTAATATACACAAAAGTTACTAAAGTTTACGAGAAATTTGTCCTAAGTCACTAAAGTATTTTTGTTGATATTTAGGTTACTCAACTTATTGTGACCGGTTATATTTGTTACTCTTGTTTTGGTAACCTAGAATTACCGGTAATAATACTAAGTGGTTAATATTTTAGATTTCATTTATATTAAAAAAATGAGTTAATATACAAATAAGTTACTAAAGTTTGCTAAAATATTCATTAAAGTTACTATACGTTTACATTCTTTTACATTTAAGTTAATATACAAATAAGTTGCTAAAATTGTGTATATTTTTATACGTTTTTTTATAACTTTTTGGACGTTATTATACGTTTACATTCTTTTATATTTTTATCTGTTTTTGCACTTTTTTTTTCTTGTTTACAATTTTGCACACATTTGTATGCTTTTTTTTTTTTTTTTTTTTTTACATAATTGGACGTTATTAGACTTTTTTGGAAGTAATTTTTTGTTTTGATATGTTTTCATACGTTATTATACATTTTTGGATGTTATTATACGTTTTTGGACGTTGTTATACGTTTTCTTACATTTTTATACGTAAAACCGTATAAAACATACAAACGTATTAAAAAAGATAAAACGCATAGAACATAAAAACATATAAAACATATAAACGTATAAAAGCGGATAAAACATATAAAACATACATACATATAAAACATATAAAACATAAAAACGTATAAAACATACAAACGTATAAAAGCGGATAAAACATATAAAACATACATACGTATATTACATAAAAACATATAAAACATACGAAGGTGTAGAATAACGTAAAAATAGTATGAAAACGTACAAAAACGTAAGATAATGTATGAAATTGAACGAAAATGTACAAAACCATACAGTAATGTATGAAAACGTAAAAAGGTATAGAGAAAAACGTACACACACATATAAAAACGGATAAATACATACAAAAAGGTACGAAAATGGACAAACATATATACAAAAATGTACAAAAACGTAAAAAAAGGTACGATAACAGAGAAATGCATACACAAACGTATAAAAACGGATAGAAACGTAAAAAAAACATATGAGGAAATATACAAAAACGTACGAAAATGGAGAAAAACGTAAAAAAAGAACAGCAACAAAGAAAACGTACACAACATATAAATACGTATAAAAACGTACAAAAATGGAGAAAAACGTTAAAAAACAAAAACAGATAAAACATACATAAATGTATAAAAATGGATAGTAACTTTTTTTTTTTGAAGTTCAGTAACCTATTTAATAAACCCCGTGAACTATAGTAACTTGCTTGTAACATCTCAAACTATAGTGATGACGTGGACAAAGGAACCGGTAAATCATCTGGTTGCCCACCCTCGTAGTAACAAGAATGTCACTTTTTTAAACGTTGAGTAACCCATATAATAAACCCGTTAACTTGAGTAACCTGAATAACAACAAAAAAACTTTAGTGACTTAGGACAAATTTCTCGTAAACTTTAGTAACTTTTGTGTGTATATATATATATATATATATATATATATATATATATATATATATATATATATATATATATTTTGTAGCTATTTGATACCTAAATTTTCACTTTGGTCATCATTTTATAAATTTCTTGTTTAATTTCTGATAATGTACCCTCCGAACAGCTCGAAGGGCACTCCTTCGAGACGTGTCGAAGCCCTTCTTAACGAAGGCCCAAGTTAGGTCTCCAGAATATTCGTAGGCGTCAAACCATTTGTAAGCACGAAGGTTACCTACGGGGAATTCGCCATTCGAAGCCCTAAGCCCTTCGAGGTATGGTTGACGAAGGAGTAGCAGATAGGAGAACCTCCTGACTTAGTCAAACCCACGATCTCCTTCTCTTTCCTGGCTTCCCCGCCAAGTTTGAGAACGTGGGTCACTAAGCCCTAGCGGTCACCCACAAACATGGGACGCCCCCATGTTCTCCGACATTCACGCAGAGGTGCCCCTAACCCTATTTCTTCCACTATAAATAGGCTGGACGGGCAATGGATTATGGTAAGCTCATTCAACACTCATCTCTTTACTTACACACACTTATACAACCATAACTCATACTTACTCTCACGCCGGAGGTGGTTCGCAGGGTTCAACCCCTGCGTAATCACTTAATGTAGTGTCTTCGTATTTCTTATTCTCATGTGAAAGACAATCTTGGTTGGAACCTACACCCCTCATACCTTTGATCATCATCGAAGCCTGGTAGTGCAATTTATTGTACAATCAGTGGCGCCATCCGTGGGACCCGCTACTATTAGTCCCGTAATCACCAAGTCTTAAAACCTTAACCGATTACGCTACCTTTCCGGCATGGAACCATGAAGGGAAGATACACCTGTAGGACCTTAAATATATCAACCTTATCACAAACCCAACACGTTATGCGTAGAACACGAACAACACAAACACAAACATATGCGTAAATAAAGAAGGAAAGATTAAGGTGATGGTGACTTGATTATGTAAACCTTGTATAAAGATGAAAACAATAAGATGTTTATATCAAAGGAAAACACACACAAAACACACTCAAGCACACCCCTCAAATGAGACTTTGAGGGGTATTTATAGTACAAGTAACATGATGCCCTAAGGCTTGGCCTTGGGCCTTGTATGGGCTTCGTATGGATTGGATTGGACATGGATTGATATAAGGCTAGCTTAACTAAACTAATACCCATTTAGCTTAGTCCAATCCACGAGCCCGTTGACTATTCTATCATGATATCTAACACACGTTACAAAGTTCCTAAACGTGAATGACCATCACTTCTAATAAAAACTATTAAGGCTAACAATCTCCCCCTAAGGGGTGGTCATTCAAAAGATGCTCCACTTGATAAGATCTTTACTTTCCTTGAGCTTGAACTTTGCGTATAGATATAGAATAGTCTTGATTCTTTGTTCCTTCATGCTTTGTGATCAATTAATGTGGTTGTGCGCGTTGTCAACTTCGTTAGTTAGGTGTCTCCACGTCTTTCTCCACAATGCTCACACTTCTATTTGTCTTTTGGTTACTAATGATGTAGTTCTCGAGTCTTTAAACTTTGTAGATTCTTTGACATTGACGAAGAATCATCTTTCACTTTGTGTTGCCTTTGATATTGATGAGAACTTTCAAGTGTTGTTGGTATGAGCATGTGGAGAATCTGCATGATCAATCCGCTCCGGAGCTTCCATAAGAAGAAAACATAAAAACAGGTTAGTAATAAGCGGATTCCGGCACTTACAAGTTTGAATTTTGAGGGTGTTAACAGCATAGAGTGAAAACACGTCTCTAATTCTCACAAAGGCCGTTCCTGAACTGGAGTCCCACAAGTGAGATAACGCGATGTACCGAAGTACACCTACAGTTGAGATGAGTCGCTGAGGTACACCGAAGCATCACCCACGACTGTAGACCGTTTGAGACACACTAAGCGTAATCCACGAGGAGTTACCGAAGTGACTGCTGTCGGGCTGCTTGATGTTGACCCTGGCAGGAGTTTCCATTCAATCATTGAAGATCACGGATGTGAAACTTCTCATAAATGTTACGGCAGGTTGCTAAGATCTGCGTAGGATTCTAGAATATATCACTTGTGCCCTTAATGATGAACAACAAGCGATGTCATGTCATGTGTTCCTATGAGATCTTTTGATGAATCTCGTGGCTCTAGACTCAATAGTGCATTTTGGTTTTCTTGGCGGAGACTAGGGAGAGGGTCTCCTTCTTCAATATCAGCAATCTCTACGAGAAAGCCGATAGATTATGCAGGGTTCCCAGTGAGAATGAAACAAATCCTTTTGAGAGGAATTGAGTGGCTAGAAGGTTTAGTGCAGTTCGTCACTGGGTTCATGACGTCTTTGTCTTCAATACCAGTGTCAACTTAGTGACAACCGATGTAGATGAATTGAACCCGGTTTATGCCCTAAGGTTGAATATGGAGGGCTATTTCTTTTCACCCTTTTTCATTACATTTCTTTTTAATTCTTCAACCCCTTCTTTCTCCTTTCTTACATTACTCCTTTTTTCAATCATTCCTAAGGACTTCTAATACTAACTATTTGTGATGTCCTTGGGTAGATCCCTCTGGCTCTGGCGGATCATAGGACGAATTTCCTATCCTTAGTCACCTTATAACTCCATGACTGTCCCATGTTGCCATAAAACCATTTTTCTTGAAAATCTCACAGAGTTTTTATGATAGAAAACATGTTTGAAACACTCCGAGAGTTTTATATTTTCAGAAACACTCCCCCTTCATATGTGCTTATATGTTTTGACAGAAATCTGCACATATAGGGTAGAGTTCGCACTTTTTGAATTGATCGGCTCATGATAGACAATTCCCCATGAGACACAGTTATGTTGCCTAGTTAAAGAGTTCCATTGTTAGTTTTTAGGTGACAACTAGCTCTAATAACTAACTTGAAGTTGTAAACACTCCTTGAAAAGGAGGTTAGACCCATGAAAGTGCATATCTATCACAAGTTTCTCGAGATGGTACATTTACTAACATTGATTCCCGTCGATTCGTTGGTTCCGTCTGAGTCGAGCTCATTTTGAGATTCAAACAACGATCATTAAACTTTTTGATCACATTTTAATCACGTCTCCTCCCCCTCAAAAATAGCATATTCGTGATATTTTTGATATCAACGGATTAAACAACATTTTAGAATCTTTTGGGGAGACAAACGGATTTGATTTAAGCATGAATTTGGAACATTTTAGTTTTATACTCCCCCTTTAATAAAGCATAATCAATTAAAGGGTTTTAGAGGGAGTTATCTTGAGCACAAAAGATTTTGAAAGATTTTGAAAATCTTTTTGAACAATCTTGAAAAGGTGCTCAAGATGATGATGATTTCTCACCATTTTTAAATGTAGTGCACTGAAGCGTACACTTGATTTTTCTATAAAAGCACGAGTTTTGATCTGAAATAATCAAAAGTCATCATTTTGGTCCGGGTTTCGTACTGAAGTATACGAAAGCCATAGTTTAAGAAGTTTTGAGAAATGACATGTTTTGAAAAACATTAAAGAACTCTCGCTCAAGCATCTGTACATACCCGTATCATTGTTGAATGACATTTCTAGAAGCGTCTGAGAATATCGATTATCGAGAGACATGTCGTGAGAAGAATATTTTTGTATTTTTGATTTTTTATTGTTTTTGTATTTTTTGAAAGTTTTATATTTTTATATTTTGCTTTTGTTGATTTTTCAAATTTTGTATTTTGTTTTTCTAAAATATTTACAGCGAAGCTTTTTGGAAAATCATTTTCAAGAAGATTCGAGAAGACTTTCTAACTCCTCAGGGGTTAGGCTTCGCATTCCAATTCGTCGAACTAAATAGTCAAACATTTCTTTTGGAAGGGCTTTAGTTAATAGATCGGCGAGTTGGTAATCTGTCTTCACGAAGAATAATTCGACAGTACCTTCTTCCACATGTTCTTTTATGAAGTGATAGCGGACTCTGATATGCTTAGTCTTTGAGTGATGAACAGGATTGCATGATATGACTATGGAACTTTTCGAGTCACAATACATAGGTATTTTATCGAAAGTAAAGCCATAATCTGTGAGTTGTGTTCTCATCCATAGAACTTTAGCACAACACGCAGATAGAGACACATACTCAGCTTCAGCGGTTGAAAGTGCAGTGCAATCTTGTTTCTTTGAAGACCAGCTGACTAACTTTTCACCCAAAAATTGTGCTCCTCCGGATGTACTTTTTGCTGTAACTTGATCACCTGCGTGGTCCGCATCCGAAAAGGCAATTAGATCAAAGCCGGATTCCTTCGGATACCAAAGTCCCATGTGAATGGATGTCTTCAGGTACCGAAAGATCCTTTTAACCTCTTTGAGGTGCGAGGTAGGCTTTGCACGAAACCGTGCTAATAAGCAAACAACAAAATGAATATCTAGTCGACTAGCAGTCAGGTACATGAGAGAATCAATCATGCTCCGATATTTCTTCGGATCGATAGGTTTCCTAAACAAATCGGCTCTAATTTTTGGTGATGTTACCATTGGTGTTCCGACAGAGTCACAATTATCCATACCATGATTTTTCAAAATCTCAGATGTGTATTTTGCTTGATTAATAAAAATTCCATGTGAGGATTGATGAATTTGTAAACCAAGAAAGAATTTTAGTTCCCCCATCATGGACATTTCAAATTTTCTTTTCATGAGATTTTCAAAATGTTTTGAAAGATTCGGATTAGTGGACCCAAAAATGATGTCGTCCACATAAATCTGAACAATCAAAATGTCGTTTTTGCATTTTTGTGTAAAAAAGGAAGGATCAACTGTTCCTTTGGTGAAATTGTTTTGGATAAGGAAAGAGGACAGTTCGTCATACCACGCTCTCGGAGCTTGCTTTAAACCATAGATTGCCTTTTTGAGTTTGTAGACGTAGTCTGGATGTTCCATGTCTATGAAGCCTTCTGGCTAACTCACGTACACTTCTTCTTTCAGAGTTCCATTCAAGAACGCGGTCTTAATGTCCATCTGATAAACCGTGATGTTTTTGTGAGCGGCATAGGCTAAGAAAATCATGACTGCCTCAAGCCTAGCTACCGGCGCGAATGACTCTTCAAAGTCTATTCTTTCTTCCTGTCTGTATCCTTTGGCCACAAGACGTGCTTTGTTGCAAATTACAGTCATTTCTTCATCCCTTTTGTTCTTCCATAACCACTTAAGATCAATGACGCGAACGTCAATTGGTCTTGGAACCATATCCCAAGAGTCATGTAGACGGTATTAGAGAAGTTCCTCCTGCATCGCTTCTATCCATGCGGGTTCTGCCATTGCCTCCCGAATGTTTTTTGGTTCAATATTGCTAATTGAGCAAAGGTAAATGCACAAGTCGCAATCGGTGGCAAGTTGGCGTCTCGTCTGAATTGGCCTTGACGGTTCACCAATAACTTGTTCAATTGGGTGGTATTTTGTCCACTTCAAAGTAGAAGGATATCGTTGGTTATACGTATGCGAGTTAGATGGTTCTCGTAAGATTGAAGATGATTCAGCTGATTCCATAGAAAACGGGTTTTCAAATAAGTCTTCATCTAACGTTGCATCGTTTTGGTTTTGAGTAGGTTCTTCTTGAAATGATATGTTTTGGTTTTGCTCATCAACTGCTGGTAAGACTGTTTCAAGAATTGGAGTTTCTGGAGTAGATGTAGATGATGTTGATGGAGTTGGTGCATTGGTTTCGACCGTAGTAGATGCATCTTCTGTTGGTGGGGGTAAATGATGTTGAGCGGGTGCAGCGGAATGATGGTTTGATGCATTTGTCGAGGTTCCACCATAGTATCCATCGAACATTAACTCAAATAAGTTCTCCCATTCTTGTTCATGAGGTTTGTCAGCAAAAGTTGATGGAGCTCTTTGTAGTACGAATCCTGAACTGATGTGTCCAGAAGTCTGCGGGTTTAGTGCGGGTTCTAGAGCAAGTCTCTCAGAAGCCATTTTTGAAAGTTCGTCAAACTTCACATTCATCGTCTCCATGATCCTCCTAGTTCTTCTGTTATACACCCTGAATGCCCTCGAGTTATCTGAATATCCAATGAAGATTCCAATATCACCTTTTGCTTTCAGTTTTCCAAGATCTTCTCTGTCATTCGTAGGATAGCACAAAGCGCCAAACACGTAAAAGTAAGAGATATCAGGTTTTCTGTTGTTCACAAGCTCATATGGGGTTTTATTGAATCTTGGATGGATAAGGGATCGGTTCGAGTGAAACAAGCGTGGCAACAACATCGACCCATAGAAATAGCGGTGCACTAGAATAAATTAGCATTGTGCGGCGGCTTCCACAAGAGTTTGATTTCTTCTTTCAACTACCCCATTCTGCTGTGGTGTTCTAATAGCTGATGTCGATGTGTGATTCCAACATTTTCAAAATAAGATCGTAACTCGATTAGTGAATTCAGTGCGTTGTGCGTTCTTACAACCCTTACGGAGTTTGAAGAAGTACTTGAATACGTTTGAGAAGGTGATGATGATGCCTAGTGCTTCGTCTTTTGATCTCAGAAACTTAACCCATGTATATCTCGAATAATCATCGACAATGTCAAGAATATACTTTTTCCCATTAATGCTTTCAACTCTCATTGGGCCACATAAGTCCATGTGCAACATATGCAACTTTGCTTCCGAACTAGGTACGGTTTTGGGTTTATATGATGCTCTTTTGCTTTTTCCTTGTTCGCATGATGGACATAAGTGATCCTTGGTGTATTTGAACTTTGGAAGTCCATTGACGATGTTCTCTTTTGCAAGTTTGTTTATGGTATCGAAATTGAGATGGGATAATCATCTATGCCACAACCAGGACTTTGTTCCAGATGCTCATGTCATAAGACATATTGGTGATGAAGAGGCCATTTGGTTTATGTCGATAGCATACAAGTTTGTATCACGATTCCCAGTTAAGAGATTAGTGTCATCCAAGTTTCTAACGAAGCAAGCATTTTTCCTAAAAGCAACCTCTAAATCTACATCACAGAACTGCCCGACTGAAAACAAATTGTGTCCCAATCCTTCGACATAGTAAACCCGAGTGATCAAATAATTTCCAAAAGGTAGATCTCCATAACCCATGATAGCTGCTACATGATCATTTCGAAACGAACGGTTCCCATGAATTTCCAGACGAAGTTGATCGTGACTTCAGATTCCGGTTATGTGCTTGGAGCAACCCGAGTCGGCGATCCAAAGACATATTTCGATAACCTGCCAATAACAGAAGAAGAAGATTTTGGAAACCGTTTTGATTTTGATTCCTTTGGGTTAGAGGTAAAATGCATATCACACTCATAGAAATTTTCTACTGGGAAAGTAGGCTCATTACTCATTCTACCATTCTGGAGTGTGAAAGTTCTACCCGTAGGTTTCCAAATGTCATCCCTATAGTAAAGACTATGCTTCTTATCAGTAGTGTAAAACCTAAGTCTTGCAACTAGTCTTCTTAAGGGTTTAGCATTGGTTCTTCTAGGAACGTTCTTCTGAACAGGCTTAACAATCTCATTCTTAGAAACACAATGATCATGAATATTAGGTAAAGATTTCTCGCAAGTTAAACAAACAGATTCAACAGAGTCATTAAACTTAGCAGAGTTCATAGGTTCAGTACATTCAGATGAAATTTCTTTCTTATTACAAAGCGGTAAATTCCTAGGGTGTTCTTCTAGTTTCTTCTCATTATTCAAGCGACTACTCTTAGAGGCAAGCGAGACTCTATTGTTCCTTGTATTGCTCTTAGGCTTTAGTCTGCTGCTCCTAGAGGTGCTTCCTAGTCTTGTAGAAGGTAAGGCACACTCATTAGGATTCACATTATTATCTAGAGAAGTGGTTTCAGCTGTCCTAGTCTCTTTAGAGTGCTTTTCTAAACTTATGTCGTTTGTTCCATATGTTTTAGATGTGGAGGCAGACGTATTAGTGGTACTCATCTTAAAAAGGCCAGGTGCTAAAACTTTTGGTTTCTCTATAACCGCTTTTCCTTTATCAACATTTTGTTTTGGCAAGGCAGGTGGAGTGACTGGTTTTGATAAATAATTTTTCTCATTGACTTTTGGAGGAGGCATAGAAACAGACATTTTTGGTTTGAAAACCGGTTTGGGAACATTTGCTTTCTCCTCAGTCAATGGTTTTGTATTCTTAGTATCCACTGCCTTTCCTTTTTGACTTTCCAGCTGAGCCCTCAAAAGATCATTTTTTGCTTTCATGTCATTGTAGGCACGCTCATACGACAGTTTGTCATACTTGCATTCCTCAGTTTTTCGATCAAGTTGTTTAAAATATGAGACATTTTCTTTTTCAAGTTTCTCAAGAGCTTTTTCATACTTTGAAACAATTTTGGAGGTCTCAGACTGGAGTCTTTCATGATCTTCAACAGAATATGTTTGCAAAATAATGGACATAATATCAGTAGTCAGAACATCTTCGAAGAGAGAGTCATTTAAAGTTTCCAAAACTTTGATTTGTTCAACACAGTCATTAGCTTGATTTACCAAGGATTTATGGTCCTTGACATAGTCAGTTGTTTCTTTCAAAAAGGCTTGTTCAAAATGAATGACCCTAGAGTTGATGTTATTCAGCTGAGGGGCAATTTGAGTTTCAAAAAACTTTCTCTGTTCAATATCAAAACTAGAGAACCAGTTATTAGGTGTAATAGTGGTTTTAGTTTTAACAGTTTCTTGAAGATCCGCAATTCTCGTTTTCACATTGTCTAAAATACTTCTTGCATCACTTGAGTTAAAAGGATTGTTTGAAGACATTTGTTCAATGTTCAAAAGAGATTTTGAGACAACGACTGGTTTTGAAACAGATTTTGAAACAGGTGTTGACTCTTTGTTTGAAACATTTGGTGTGATGGAGAACTTTGACTTTTCTTTTTGATTGACAAACGTGATTCCAGAAAGTTTGTTCCATTTGTTATAGTCAATAGGTTTGATTTCCGGACCTTTTTGTTTCATTCTTTCTCTACTCTCCTTAGATAGTTCTAACGTTTCAAGAGAATCACGAACAATTATGGGTTCATGTAAAGCATTTCCATTGTTTAACACATTCGTAGGTTTCTGAGCTTTCTTGAGGAATGAAGAAGGGTCGTTACCAAGTGCCATTCTATGTGAAGTATGAAAACGTGGATTTACTTGATTAGAAAGCATCTTGTTTGATTTAGCTGAATGACCCGTTGTAAGAAGCAAATTTTCCAAGGATTTGATTTTCTCATTTTTGTCAAGAATTTCATCAAGAAGAGAATCTTCTCGTTTTGAAAAATCAATAATCAACTGCTTCTTTTCTTTTTCAAGATCAAGAAAAAATGATTTTTTTTTTTGAAAGTTGGTCATTTAGATCTGAAATTTCCTTGTTTAAAGATTTAATTTTCAAGTTCGAATTCACATCAAGTGTGTTATACTTGATTTGCAATTCTTTTTCTTTAGAAACCAAATTTCGATAACCAATTTCTAATTTTGATTCTTTGTTTTTCTGAAATTCAAAGGCTTTTGCGTTCTCCTTGTAACTCTCAAGCTCAGCGGTCAATTTAGCATTCGCGGCCTTAACTTCGCGATTGACCTTTTTAACTTTCTCAATTTCAATGCCACAGTTGTTGATTAATGATTCAAAATAAGCACGTGTTTCCTCATCAGTCTCAGTATTTTGTGCCACACAGCCTCCACTAGGATCCAATTCTGGAGTTTCAGAGTTAGTATTGCTACAACTCGGATTGTCCATGTATGTATCATAAGTAGGTGCTGGCGTCACAGAATGTTGTTCGTCATGAGTAAACACATCAAATATGACATTGTTATAGCATGGATCAATGATTGGTACCTCAGATGCTGCATTGGCGTCGGAGACAGGAGGTGCGTCAGAATCAGTGTCGTACTTAGTCTCCTGAAGATTTGCCATGAAGATGCAGTTTGCATTGATTTCCTCGAGGTCTTTCAAATCATCCATAATGGCCATGAAGTCATGTTCCTCAGCACTCAATTGAAGTCCAGATTGTTCCTTTTGTACCAACATGATAGCTTTCTGAAGATACGCAAGATCCTTCTTTTTCGGCTTAGTTGGACAATTCCTTGCCATGTGATCCAATCCTTGACAGTTATAACACTTAATCTGATTACCCTGATTCACATTTCCATAATTCCCAACGACTGGAGCTGCAACATTCCCATTCTGATTTCCCACTGCTCTATTCCCAACATTCTGCCCATTCTGATTTCCAACATTCTGACCCAACTTATTACCTTGATACGGAACCGCCTGATTACCCATGCGAAATCCAGTAGCATATCCCTGCTGATTCCCAATAACTCCAACCATTTGTCCTTGATGACCCATATTTACACCCGGCTGTGCAATTTGTCTGTTGCGAGTGTTTGATGAAATCCTTTGGTTGTTGTTAGTTGGTGTGGAATAGCGACTTCTGAATGCTTTACCCAAAAATGCAAATGCTTGTGACAAAGCTTCTTCTTGTTCAAGTGTAGGATCAGTGATTCCTTGTTCCTGGTATTGTGGATACTGTTGTTGTTGAATGACTTGTTGTTCTGGATAGACATGTTGTTGAGGAGGGAAAACAGCTTGTTGTTGTGGAATGTATTGCTGCAAGTTGTTGTTAGTGGAAGATGATGAAGCTTGTTGTTGTGTATTCACTGGAGTTTGAGTCTTTGCAATGAGTGCCAATGGATCATGATTCTTTGCCAATCTTTCTTTTCTGACTTCATTCACTTCATTTTGGTTTTGTTTCAGAAAATCGTTAAGTTGATCAAAGTTCACTTGATGTAAGTCTTTTGTTTGGTTGACAATAGTGACATATCGTCCCCATTCTTCTGGTAGATTGTTCAAGAACTTGATGTTGCTCACGATAGTTCTGGGTGTCAACTTGTTTCGATCGCTCATTCATTAAAGTAAAAAACCTTCCATAGTAGGATTCAATGGATTCTCCTGGAGTAGATGTAAACTTCTCCCATGCAGTTAGCAACTTGTTCTCTGTGTCTTGTTGACCGATTTCTGTTCCATGACAAAGTCATCTAACACGTTCCCACATATCGAAATCAGTTTCACAACTGTCTACAGCAGCAAAGATGTCTCTTGGTAAACCCAGTTGTATTATATGAATTGCCATGTCATCTGCTTCGACTTGTTTCTGATCCTTTTCAGTGTATTCTGATTCCTGTTGAATACGAGAAAATGGTGGGACGGGAGGTGTTGCATCAGCATTTCCAGGGTTTTGGACTTGTCGAGGTATGAAGGGTCCATTCTGAATGGATTGAATCATCAATTTTCCATTAGGTTTGGTCTTGATGTAACGACGCATACGACTTGTCCATTGAAGATAACCACCTTTTTCCAACATAGGAGGACGGTTTTTGGCACCGGCTGCATGAATGTCTTGTTGAGTAGCCATTGATGAAGGTATGATGTGATAAAGTTGATGTAGGATCGATTCAACGATAAAGGAGTTGTGATTGATGACAATTAAGCTTGGTTGTTGTAGTGAAAATTTGGTCGAAAAACTTAAAAACCTCAATAACTTCTGTTCGGAGCCTTTTTAGGACTTAAAGATTGACCCGAATGAACTTTAGTTCATTTGGCGTGCCAATCTCCTTGTTCTCACGGTCGTTTTGATGGGTAGAACGCTGAAAACGGAGTTACGGTTCAAAAGTTATAGCCGTTTGAAGTTTTGCTCAAAATCTTACTCGTAAACCAGTTCTTATGCGTAGAAATGAATGCTTATGCGTAGGATTGCTTATGCGTAGGAGTCCTTATGCGTAAAGAGCTTAGGCGTAGGATTCTTATGCGTAAACCTAAGGTTAAACGTAAGTCTTATGCGTAAACTTTAAGCGTAGAAGTAAAGTACCTTACGCGTAAGAGTTAACTTATGCGTAGAGTGTTTACTCGTAAGCTTTCTGCTTATGCGTAAGAGTTGGTTTAAAACCAAAACCCTTTACACTGTCCACAAAGATATCCGAAATTGAAGTGTTCCACACACTTATCCAAGTGAGGAAGCACTGAGTCACCGTTTATGCACGAAGATTCTTCACCAAAAAGTTATGCGTAGAGAACTAGGGTTTTGACTTTCTTACGTGTAAAAATAGGGTTTTGACTTACGCGTAAGAAATTTCCAGTGATTCAAACGATTTCTGATGCACAAATAGCTTCCAAAACACGCAAATAACAAGAAAGTTTTGACCAAAAACACCCAAAATGCCTTTTATGCTTATGCGTAGAAATGAACTACGAACCAAAAACGAGTTTAAAACTGAACCAAAACACGTAAAGCTTCGAACTTTTTGAAAAAAAACAGAAACTTTAACACTATATAAACCTTAGACCATAAGAATCTTGAAGATTTAAGTGCAAAAATTAATGTTTTATGTGTGACAATTTTGAGAACGAAGACTACGCGTATACTACAAAAAACCTTCAACCAAAACACTCCTAAACCATTGTTAGGCGATTGATACCAATTGTAGGACCTTAAATCTATCAACCTTATCACAAACCCAACACGTTATGCGTAGAACACGAACAACATAAACACAAACATATGCGTAAATAAAGAAGGAAAGATTAAGGTGATGGTGACTTGATTATGTAAACCGTGTATAAAAATGAAAACAATAAGATGTTTATATCAAAGGAAAACACACACAAAACACACTCAAGCACACCCCTAAAATGAGACTTTGAGGGGTATTTATAGTACAAGTAACATGATGCCCTAAGGCTTGGCCATGGGCCTTGTATGGGCTTCGTATGGATTGGATTGGACATGGATTGATATAAGGCTAGCTTAACTAAACTGATACCCATTTAACTTAGTCCAATCTACGAGCCCGTTGACTATTCTATCACGATATCTAACATACGTTACAAAGTTCCTAAACGTGAATGACCATCACTTCTAATAAAAACTATTAAGGCTAACAACACCTCCACCAGGTTTCTCTACCCTGGTACCTCTCAACACAACTAACATCGACAACCTCGCCCCCATAACAGCCTCCACCTTCACTACACGATCTCGTTTGGAAACCACTCCCGTACATCACGCCTCAACTTCCGCTAACCCTATTCCAGAGATTAGCCCTGCCTTCGTTGAGGCAAACTTCGAAGCCTAAGAGTCCTTACTAAGGGCTCATAAGAGACAAGTTCGCAACACTAAAATGCGAAGGGAACTGGAATATTCCAGTAAGGAATATGACGAAGAGATTGAGGTAGATGAGAGGCCTCGACCGATTAGCAGGGGGCGTTTAGCCCTACGAAATGGTTCTCCTTCCATAAGAAGGCCTAATGGAAGGACTGTGGGTTTTGAAGAAGGTCCCGGGGGAGATCCGGGAAGAAGGGAAAGAGTACAAGGTGAAAGAAGGAGTGAGAACTCCAACGGAGGAAGCAACCCAGTAGGGAACGGAGGGGTAAACCTACCACCTCTCCTAGCTGCCCACTTAGGAAGAGAAGGGATGAGGGCTCCGATACCTCCATCATATGTCTCGAGTGTCGGAGGACCTCCTCCATACTCAGGGATAAATCAATTACCCCCTCCGGGAATGAACCCCTACCTACCTGCTCAAACCTATAACACCTACCCTCCGAATGGTTCTCTCCACAACCAGAGTTACCAGCAAATGCCCTATGGACACGTTCCTACACAACCGATAGGTGGAAACCCTTCGTATCAACCTTGTACAGTCTACCCTGCATTCACACAACCATTTCCTAACCCGTATAACCCTACACCTGTTTATCCACCCCAATATAACCCTTACTATGCCGAAGCCTCTAGAGCTTGTACACCTTTTGTGAAGTGGATCGAAGACTTCCCTCTGCCTGACGGTGTAAAGATGCCCACTCACATAGGCACCTACGATGGTAAAGGCGATCTTGATAACTTCTTACATTTGTTCGAAGGCGCTATCAAGATGCAGAAGTGGGTCATGCCCGTAGCATGCCACATGTTTACATACACGCTCCGAGACTTCGCAAGAATATGGTGGAATGGGCAAAAGTTGGGGAGCATTGTAAGTCTAGACGACCTTAAGGCTAAGTTTCGATCACACTTTAGCCAACAGAAGAAGTACACCAAGACCCATCTAGCTGTGTATCCCATCAAGCAAAGGGATAACGAAAGCACTAGGGCCTTCGTCACAAGGTATACCGATGAAACTTTGAAAATTATGGGTTTGCTCGAGGATCAAAGAATATCTGGTTTCGTACATGGCCTTCGGACTCGAAGCTTGGTGGAATTCCTGTCCACCGATCTTCCTACCACTTACAAGGCACTGATGGAGAAGACTTACACTTGGATTGAGTCTAAAGAAGTAGCAGCAAACGGAGCTCCGATAGAGCAAAAAAAAGCCTCTGACAAGTTCTCCAGAGGGTCCTCCTGGGAAGGATCCAAGAATAAGAAGAAGAACAGAGATCGCTTCACTCCCTACAACAAAGGCTCGAATCATGGACTCTTGGCAAACTTGGTCAAATCTCCCAGGGAGATTCTGGCTACCGAGAAAGTCGCGAAGTCCTTTGACCCACCACCTCGGATGTCAGCACGAAGCAAAGCCAGGGGCATGTCAAAGTATTGCCATTTTCACGAAGACCATGGGCACGACACAAACAGCTGCAGAGAGCTGAAAAAGCAAATCGAAGAGGCGGTACGATCCGGACAATTAGCACACCAGGTTAAAGGCATCAAGAAGGAAAAGAAAAGTTTCCCGACACCCAACTGGGTGAATGGAAAGGAAACAAAAAAGAGGCTACCCCTACAGAGGCTCCGATACTAATGGTGCACCGGCATGATCCAACCTTGAAACAGAAAGAAGCAGATGGAGAGCTGGGAAGCGTAAGAGAGATAACATTCCCTTCCATCCTGGGGCAGACACGTTCGACTGACCCCGTGATCATCAAGGTACGGGTCTCAAACAGGGAAGTAAACCAACTGTACATGGATTGTGGAAGCTCCTGCGAGATCATCTATGAGCATTGCTTCCTAAAGCTTAAGTCATCTATACGCTCACGAAGGGTATACTCAAAAACACCTCTGGTAGGGTTCTCCGGCCAACACTCGTGGCCCCTTGGAGAGGCACCCTTGGAAATCACTATAGGCGAAGGCCCCTTATCCCGCACGGAGACACTCACCTTCGTTATAGTCAGGTCAGATTCTCCTCATAATTTGCTAATAGGGAGAACAACTATGCAAAAGATGGGCATTGTTGTTTCCACCATACATGCTGCCATCAAGTTCCAAACCCCCTTCGGAGTAGGAATTGTTCTTTCTAATTATGAGGCGGATAAGGGGGTATATGGTGTCAAGAGGGTCAAGGAAGAATTGGAGGAGCCTCCGATAGCAATTCTAAGTTGTACAGATGCAGAAGAGCGGGTTGTAGTTAACCCTAGCTACCCCGAACAAACGGTGGTAATAGGGAAGCAACTCCCGGCAGATTTCAAGGCGAAGCTCACAGAACTGTTGCGGACTAACCTTGATATTTTTGCTTGGAAATATTCTAATATGACAGGGGTCCCAAGAACATTGCTGATAGATGGACAGCCCTTCGGCACGGAGCATAAACTCAATGAAAACAAACATATTAAGCCAATAAAACAGAAAAGAATGAGCCTAGCCCCTGAAAGAAACGCTGCAGCCTGCAAATAAGTTGATGAACTGACATAAGCGGGCATTCTACGAGAAGTCAAATACCAAACCTGGGTGGCCAACCCAGTAATGGTCAAAAAGAGCAATGGAGGGTGGCGCATGTGCGTTGACTTTACTGACATCAACAAAGCATGCCCAAAGGATTGCTACCCCTACCAGAAATTGACTGGAAGGTAGAATCCTTGGCAGGTTTCTGACTAAAGTGCTTCCTAGATGCTTATAAAGGGTATCATCAGATCCAGATGGCAAGGAGGGCGAGGAAAAGACAGCATTCTACACAAGCAAAGGTGTCTACTGTTACAGAAAGATGCCCTTCGGATTGAAGAATGCAGGGGCAACATACCAACGACTCGTAGATAAAGCCTTCAACAAACAGATAGGCAGAAATCTCGAAGCTTACGTTTACGACATGGTTATTAAAAGCAAGACGGAGGAGGACCTACTCCTTGATGTGCAAGAAACCTTTGACCAGCTTCGGGCGATTAACATGAAGCTGAAACCTAAAAAATGCTCCTTCGGTGTCGAAGAGGGGAAATTTCTAGGGCATTAGATCACTAAGCAGGGGATAAAGGCTAATCCCTCCAAGGTCAAGGAAATTACGGATCTTCAAGATCCTAAGTGTTTAAAAGACGTGCAAAGTCTGAATGGGAAGCTAGCCGCTCTAAGTCGGTTCTTGTCGAAGGGGGCTGACAGATCCCTACTGTTCTTCAAAACACTTAAAGGATACGTTGATAAGAAGACTTTTCAGTAGAGTCAGGACGCAGAAGCTGCTTTTCAAAAGATGAAGGAGTTCATTGAAATCCTTCCAACACTTGCAGCCCCAATCAAAGGCGAGGTGTTGTTCATGTACGTAGCATCCTCAATGGAGAGCATTAGCGAAGTCCTTATGGCAGAACGGGACAAGCGACAAATCCCCATTTACTTTGTCAGCAGGGTCTTACAGGGGGCAGAGATCAACTACCCAACATTAGAGAAGTTAATACTAGCTCTAATCTACGCAGCAAGAAGGCTCCGATGATACTTCCAGGCCCATCCAATCACAGTCCTAACCGACAAGCCACTCAAACAGGTATTGTCGAAGCCCGAAAAGTCTGGAAGGGTGGCTAAATGGGCTATCGAACTTGGAGAGCATGAAATAGAGTTCAAGGGTCGAAACTTTATTAAGGGGCAAATTCTCACAGACTTCTTGGCAGAAACACCTTCCGAGCCAGACACAGAAAAGGAAGAGCCCAAAGTTAAACTCACCGAAGCACAGGATGACTGGAAACTTTATACAGATGGGGCATCAAGCTCCTATGGTTCTGGAGCAGGTCTAATCTTTGGTCAGCCTTGACGGGAAGAAGCATGCATATGCTCTTCGTTTTGAGTTTGAAGCCACAAACAATGAAGCGGAGTACGAAGCCCTATTAGCAGGCCTTCGATTAGCTAAAGATATGGAGGTCAAAGTTCTTGCCGTTTTCGTAGATTCTCAATTGGTGGCTAACCAAGTGACAGGCTCCTATGAAGCAAGGCAACCCGTCATCAAACTGTACTTGGAAAAAACAAAGGAGATCTTTGGAAAGCTTCGATTCCTACACCATCCAACATGTTCGTAGGAATCAGAACAAGAAGGCAGATGCACTGAGCAAGCTAGCCTCTATGGCCTTCGCTCCTCTCACCAAAGAAGTACTAGTCGAAGTCCTACCTGAAAGGTCCATTATTCGCAAGGAAGTTCTGAGACGTGGTTTATGAAGAAGGAGAGACATAGATGACTCCCATCAGGGAGTTTTTGATAAGTGGTCTTCTCCCCGAAGATCCCAAACTAGCAAGGAAAAATACGGGTTAAGTCCCCACTATTAATACAAATAAGCCGTAAAAACATTTATTTATATTTTAGGATCTTCTAATGTTTTGTCGATAACAAACGTAAAATCATTTTAACGAAACAAATAAAATACGTAAATAGTTTGAGCCAATAGTTTTCTAACACACCTACGTTTTCACATAAAACACTAAAATAAGTATAAGTGATTTTATGATTTAGTAATACATATGTACAACAACTAGTGTTTACATATTTGGGCAAATATATACATAATTAGTATGTATTATAAATGGGTAAAAACTACAACCCATGATATTGACCCATACCCATTTGACTAGGTGCATTGTACTCATTAGATACATTGTATCTAATAAAATACCTATGGATCAACCCATGACCCATGACCCACAACCAAAATACCCATGGGCAAAAAGGAGCGTCCCACGGATCCCTAGCTTTGCACTAGACGGATCCCTTGTGGGAGGGATCCGTGGGATCCGGGGAACAGTAAGCATGTCTCCTCTATAAATAGTGAGCCATTTCTTCTTTTTGGCTTGCCACTCTCACACATACTTTCCTCAAGTATTGTAACTCTCTAACCACTGATCCTAAGGGATCTTTCTATATAGTTTGTATTTTGTTTTTGTGTGATCCTCTAGGTTTCTCTTAAAGGTGAGATCACCACTTCTTGAAGTCGAGCAAGCTCGAGTCCATGAGTTGCCATGCTTCATCATCATCAAGACTACTGAGGTTCTCTTGTTGATAGTTCTTTCTTCCTCCATAGAAGTGTTGTGTCGAAGGCATTAGTGAAAGATGCCGAAAGAGTCAAGGCGAAAGCATTAGTGAAAGGTGCTTAACGTCCGTGTCAAAAGCATTAGTGAAGAATGCTAAAGGTGTCAAGACGAAGGCATTAGTGAAAAGTGCCAAGCGTTATGTCAAGGGCATTGGTGAAGAATGCCTATGAATCAAATCAAGTGGCATTAGTGAAGAATGCCAAGGTAGTATAATCGATGAGGTGCATTGTTATACATATAGTAATAGTTTGTTTCCAAGGATGGTGATATCCTTGATGGTGTTGTAATAAGGAGTGGGTCTCCTTTGGGATTAGGTGTTGTGTTGTGTTGGGTAGTAGTTCCTCCATTGTAATGGAACTCGATACTTAGCCTAGTACCGGATAAAGGGTAGGCGACGTTGTGGTAGGTGTGGTTCACGTTGGTGTGAAAGAACCCTGTGGTTAGCCTAGTACCGGAAAAAGGGTAGGCGACGTTGTGAAGGCTTCTCCGCCATAAGGAGTTGGTGTCGTGTAGTGATTACGAACTCTCGAGTAGGTGACTCGGGGAGTGGAGTAGGGCAAGGAAGGTGTCCTTGTAGCCGAACCACTATAAATACTCATGTCGTGGTTATGTGTTTCTTACTCTTTATCTTTCATTACACTTTATATATCTATCTATCAACGTCCAACTTACACATCCAAGTAAAATTGACATAAGTCGATCTAAATATTTTTAAAGGAAGTTTTAAATTGGTAAAACTATTCAACCCCCCCTTCTAGTTTTCCACAATTGGCATCAGAGCTTCGTTACCAAGTTTTTTAGAGTATGTTGTACTTTAAAAACTTGATACGATCCGTGTATGTTTGAAAACTACAAAGAAGGAAATATTTCAGTACATTTTTTTTCTCTTTCATGTTGGACATTGATAGATCATTCAAACATATTTGTTTCAAGAAATCTTCATGATAGGATCTCTTCAAAACCTTCATTTCTATTCAAAGAATAATGAAGTCAAATTTCAAGAAAGGATCTAAAAGTAATCACAACCTACTTACTCTAAGTACAAAGGATTACTTTAAGAGCTCATGAAGTATTTTTGGTATTGTGTCTTCATAAGCCAAACCAGGAAGCATAAAGGTATGTTTAATTCCCGTCGACCAAAACATCTTTTCATTTGAAACCTTTAAACTATTTTTGTTCCATAAGCTAGTTTATAGTCTACTACAAAAATAATGCCAAACAACCCTTTTCTGTCCACAGTACCCGGATCCCTCTAGTTGTACTTGCCGGATCCCAAATACAAGGGATCCGGGGGAACCGTGGGACAGAAAAACAGCTATACGCATTTGAAAACCATCACTGATCATTTTCCCTCTCCCCACATAACACAAAAACAACTCAAGAACTGATTTCATCCTCATAGGACTCCATACCCTAAAGTATTCTTCTCTAGAACACCATTGTAAGTAATTACACTAACTTGTTCTAATTTTCATCATCCTCATCCTAGGGTTTATGGTTTCACAATTTCTAATCAATTAATCTAATTAGGATTTTCAAAATTAATAATTAAAAGGGGCTTTTAACACAATTAGGATTACATTGTGTTCACAACATTGTTAATACAAATCAAAACCATAAACCCATCTCAACTAATTTTACCTAATTGGAATACTTGTGTTTCTAGGACCAATCATGCCTAAAGCTACTCAACAAGATCACCATGATATCGTCCATTACCTCACCCATTACTATTGAAAAGAGGGATTGACAATAACCGATTGCAAAATCTTCAAAAGACTTGAAAAACAACTTATCCACGAAGGTCGTGTAGTCAAGGAATGTTTCCTTGAGAATACCGACATTCGTCAAGTCTTCTCGGCAATCAAATTTGATTGTCTTCTTGACATAGATGAAAAAATTTGTCCGGTTTTCATTTTTGAATTTTACAAAAGCATTAGGATCATTCGAAACACCGATGATAGCATTTCAATCGCCTTCATCATCAACAAACAAAACTTCACGCTACCTCTCAACACATTTGCTCAAATTCTTCGCATTCCTTGTGAAGGAATTTGTATGTACTCTCAAGATTGGGTGATATCTTGTCAATCCTTTGCTCTTGATCCCAACCCAATATACCATACTCCTCTTGATGAACCCAAAACCGTCTGAGACACCATTTTCAAAGTAAGAGCCGACCAATCCCGTCTCAACCGAAACAAGAAGCTCATTCACCGTGATCCCTTTCAAATGGAACTCTTCGAAATGCACCCCATGTTTAGAAAATGGGAAGAAATTCTTAGGGAAAACGTCATTAGTCTAGTTGGTAACAAGGATCATCCAAATGCATGTCTCGTGCAAATGATCTATTGTCTTATCCACCAAAAGCCATTTAATCTCGCCTATTACATGGTGAAGAGAATGGCCAGGGTATTCAAAGTTTCCAACATGGTACTTCCATATGGTATGCTCCTAACACGACTTTGTAGGTATGTTAGTACATTGCAACCATCTCCTATCAACGATGATCATTTCCTTTCCGATCACGTCATGGTACCTCTTACCAAACAACCCCCTAAACGGTTCATGGTCAATGGAAGAAAACCTAAAGCTCTCTCGGATTCCTCGGATGGTGAAATAGAAGAAGATGAAGAAGAAGAAGATACCGACCCCATAGCTAACATCGAATTGGAACCCTTTGATTACTATCGACAACTTCCAACTATTTCAAACGAGACCGCAGAACTCAAACAATTGAGGGGTATGATTCAAAACCTAGCTTATCACTTCACAAAGTCGGGAAAGAGGAAAAAAAAGGATTGACGAAAGAGACTATAGGACTATGCTTAATTTGAGACATTTGATTAATTTGTGAATGAATATGTTCTAGCACTCTTGTTTGTGTTAACTTGGATATTGTTATTTCTACCATTATCTATGAGATGTTTTATGTGATGACATGTTTATATTTTTGGTTAGTTTAATGGTTATAAGTGCATATTGCTAGGTGCAAAATCTGCACTTGATTCTGTGATGGTTCTGATCTGCAGATGCCGGATCCCTAGGATTAGCCTAGACGGATCCCTCCCTTGAGGGAACCGTGGGATCCGTGACAACAGATCAGCAATACAGTGTCCCATACATCAAAATGATCTACTAGATCACTTCACACTAGCTAAACATAAGATTTTAGAACCCAACTAAGTCTTCTTAAAAGCATGAGAAAGCCTTAAACCCACTCATAGCTTACATAAGATCTCATTCAAAGTACCTTTTGACTTATCAACTCATCAAAACTCAACATATTTCCGCTTCAATCCTCACACATTACTTTTCACATCTCAAAGCACTTAGGTGGACATATTGAACAATTTTAGGAAATTGTTTCTAGCCATCCTTATCTCAAAATGGGTCAAAAATTAGTTTTTCAATTCTTTTGATTTTTGAGGATTTTCCAAACTCCATTTCAAGGCTACATTTGATCTCTAGGATCATTTATTATAACTTAACACCATAAAAAATTTTAGTGTCATCCTTGAACATCCATTGGTGGTCATTTAGTCTCATTTTCCATGCATTAAAGGCAATCATTAGCTATATCACTCATTGCCCTTGATCATTCAAGTACACCTTCATTTAAGATGCTTAGGAGTACTGCAACACTCAAATGATATAGGCTTTAGACCTTAGAAATATCATTTTTACCATTTCATAGCTGCTGAGAGCCGGATCCCTAGGATTAGCCTAGACGGATCCCTCAAGGGAGGGAACCGTGGGATCTGGGTGACAGATTATGTCAACTCTAGCTAAAACAATCATTTCAAGCCCATCTTGCTAACTTGAACACTCCACCTCATCTTAATTGAGTCCCTAGATCAGTAAAACTCTAAATTTGACTCTTGTGCATGTTAATCATCACATTCCTAAGAATCTTAGTGGCTTAAGTCTTAAATGCACTTGCCAAACTCTTCCCTTTATAAGTCATCTTGCTAGAACCCCTTAGTCATAAAACACAACTTAACTCTCAGCAATTAGAAACATCTTCTTTAGTCATTTCATCATGAGGAAAGCTCCTAGTGCTAACTCATCCATCCAAGAAACTTGCTCGGGTTATACACAAAGTTTCCTCAACCGAATCATCTCCGGTTAAGTCCACAAATGCTAGGATTTCCCCTCCACCAAATCAACCAATCAAAATTATTCCCAAGAGGATTGTTCCCACAAGGATATCATCACAAACTCTACTAAACCAAACACACCCTTTTCAATCCAACCAACTCCATTGGTGTCTAGAGCCACATCACTTAACACCTCACAATCATCTCCACATTCCTATAACTTAGAAGACTTACCCCCTAGGCCATCTCATCCTCCGCCTTAACCGACACACTCACTAGAAAAGGTGGTACAACAAAACCAAAGTGTTGAATCAACACTTGCACCAATGTCAAATTCTCCATTTCCCTCTAATGGTCCATTTTGGATTATGAGGAGACATCAAAGTCAACCACCCAACCACATGGAAGTTGACACTTCTCTACCCCCATAATTAACTCTTGTTGAGCAACCACTTAATAAACCTCCACCAATTCCTCTTTCATTTGAGGATCTCCAACCCACCTCACTTGAACCTCCGCTTCAAAACGCTCAACCTTTACCACCACCCTTTCAAATCCATGACAAGGATTTCTATCATTGTCAACATGTTGAAAAGTTGATACATGAACTACGTGAAAAGCAACTTTTCATGTTTTATCACCTCCTCGAACGTTTCGAAGAGGTCAACAATCCTAAACAACCATGAGCCTCAAGCTACAAGCTCAAACTTAGAACGTTTAGGAAACCCATTTCATGTTTGATCATCCTTAAGCACGTGGTTGCTTCTTAAGTTTAGGTTACCCGTTAGTATTAGTAGAATATCTATGACTAGATCATTCTCTTAGTTTTAGAGATTTGTTTGATTATCTCTTTGTTTTATTGAATGATAACTTATTTGCCACATTGCTTTGAGTATATGTTCGTTGTTTGCATACTTTCATATTTAGCATTGGTTGATATATCACCACTGCTGAAAATCTGTCACCAGACAGACGGATCCCTGGAGATTGCCTAGACGGATCCCACAAAGGAGGGAACCGTGGGATCCGTGGTACAGAAGAACTAAATTCTACTAACTTGAGTCTTATTTGTAGGAAATTATGCATTATACTCTTGTTCTCTAACCTTTATTTTGTAGATTTTCAAAATACACATGAAGAACTTGACACACTAAGCTAGGGGGAGCTTTGTGTCAAACCATACATTGCAAAACCATTTGCAACTTAATCCTTATTTGGATTAAACTTCATGACACCCCATTGCAAAGTTGCAATCTTCAAGGGGGAGCATTTTCGTCACAAGGACGAAACCATTTGCAAACAAAATCGCAATTCGCTAGCTTAGCATTATTTTTACTTGACTCCCTCACAAAGGGATGAACTTGCAAGGGGGAGTTAAGACGAGAACCATTCCCGTCACTTGCTCTCTTTACAATTTTTTTTTATTATTATTACATGTTTTTATTAAAACAAGGTGTTAGTTTCCTTTTGATGCTCTTTTTGTTTCGACAAAAAGGGGGGAGAAGAGAGTAAAAACTCTAATTCGAACTTTTACGAATTTTAGTTTTTACTTAAAATAAGTTTATGTTTTGTCATCAACAAAAAGGGGGAGATTGTTAATACAAATGAGCCGTAAAAACGTTTATTTATATTTTACGATCTTCTAATGTTTTGTCGATAACAAACGTAAAATCATTTTAACGAAACAAATAAAATACGTAAATAGTTTGAGCCAATAGTTTTCTAACACACCTACGTTTTCACATAAAACACTAAAATAAGTATAAGTGATTTTATGATTTAGTAATACATATGTACAACAACTAGTGTTTACATATTGGGCAAATATATACATAATTAGTATGTATTATAAATGGGTAAAAACTACAACCCATGGTATTGACCCATACCCATTTGACTAGGTGCATTGTACTCATTAGATACATTGTATCTAATAAAATACCCATGGATCAACCCATAACCCATGACCCATGACCCACAACCAAAATACCCATGTACAAAGAGGAGCGTCCCACGGATCCCTAGCTTTGCACTAGACGGATCCCTTGTAGGAGGGATCCGTGGGATCCGGGGAACAGTAAGCATGTCTCCTTTATAAATAGTGAGCCATTTCTTCTTTTTGGCTTGCCACTCTCACACATACTTTCCCCAAGTATTGTAACTCTCTAACCACTGATCCTAAGGGATCTTTCTATATAGTTTGTATTTTGTTTTTGTGTGATCCTCTAGGTTTCTCTTAAAGGTGAGATCACCACTTCTTGAAGTCGAGCAAGCTCGAGTCCATGAGTTGCCATGCTTCATCATCATCAAGACTACTGAGGTTCTCTTGTTGATAGTTCTTTCTTCCTCCATAGAAGTGTTGTGTCGAAGGCATTAGTGAAAGATGCCGAAAGAGTCAAGACGAAAGCATTAGTGAAAGGTGCTTAACGTCCGTGTCAAAAGCATTAGTGAAGAATGCTAAAGGTGTCAAGACGAAGGCATTAGTGAAAAGTGCCAAGCGTTATGTCAAGGGCATTGGTGAAGAATGCCTATGAATCAAATCAAGTGGCATTAGTGAAGAATGCCAAGGTAGTATAATCGATGAGGTGCATCGTTATACATATAGTAATAGTTTGTTTCCAAGGATGGTGATATCCTTGATGGTGTTGTAATAAGGAGTGGGTCTCCTTTGGGATTAGCTGTTGTGTTGCGTTGGGTAGTAGTTCCTCCATTGTAATGGAACTCGGTACTTAGCCTAGTACCGGATAAAGGGTAGGCGACATTGTGGTAGGTGTGGTTCACCTTGGTGTGAAAGAACCCGGTGGTTAGCCTAGTACCGGTAAAAGAGTAGGCGACGTTGTGAAGGCTTCTCCGCCATAAGGATTTGGTGTCATGTAGTGATTACGAACTCTCGAGTAGGTGACTCGGGGAGTGGAGTAGGGCAAGGAAGGTGTCCTTGTAGCCGAACCACTATAAATACTCGTGTCGTGGTTATGTGCTTCTTACTCTTTATCTTTCATTACACTTTATATATCTATCTATCAACGTCCAACATACGCATCCAAGTAAGATTGACATAAGTCGATCTAAATATTTTAAAAGGAAGTTTTAAATTGGTAAAACTATTCAACCCCCCCTCCTTCTAGTTTTCCACACCCACAGTACCGGCTAATGGGGGAAACCCTATATAGAAGGTCGTTTCTATCACCTTGGTTACGATGTGTGGGACCCAAATAGGCTACGAGCATCATCGCTGAAGTCCACGAAGGATCCTGCGGCCTCCATGCAGGGCCCCGTTTAGTTGTCTCGAAGATAATGAAATTAGGCTATTACTGGCCTTCGATGCATAGGGAAGCGGTAGAAATCATTCTCAAATGTGAAGCTTGTCAGATACACTAAAACGTTCCTAAGCTGCCGAAGCAGGACATGACAAGTGTGATATCCGTATGGCCCTTCTCCCAGTGGGGAACTGATATCGTAGGACCTATGCATGTGGCTCCTGGATGAGTAAAATTCTTGCTGGTGGCAATTGATTACTTTACTAAGTGGGTAGAGGCTAAACCCTTAGCCTCCGTTACGGGGAGACAGATCGAGAAGTTTGTGTGGGAGCACATCGTGTGTAGATTCGGAGTGCCCTATATCATCATATCCGACAATGGAAAGAAGTTTCTTTGAAGGAGTCTTCTACGATTTCTGTCAAGGGCTCAACATAAAGCAGTCTTGGACATCCGTCTACCATCCACAAGGTAAAGGACAGGTGGAGGTTACAAACAGAGACATCGTCAAAGGGATCGAGAAAAGGCTGGGACGAACTCACCATGGGTGGGTGGACGAGCTCCCTCAAGTAATGTAGGCTCATAGGACGCACCCTAAGTCAAGCAATGGTGAAACCCCCTTCAGCCTAACATACGGAACAGAAGCGGTCATCCCTTCGGAACTAAGTGTACACACGGAGCGTGTGGCAACGTATGATGCCTCCCAAAATGATGAAAGGATCAGGGAGAACCTTGATCTACTAGAAGAAAGGAGAGAGATAGCCTCCATCCGAGAAGCCATGCACTAGCATAAGATCGAAGGCTACTACAACAAAAGGGTCATACCTTCCACCTTCAATCCTGGGGAATATGTACTACACCTCAACAGTGCAAGCAAATCAGAATACCAGGGGAAGATAGGACCTACTTGGGAAGGACCCAACGTGATAGCTGAGGCCTACGGAAATGGAGCCTACAAACTGGCTACTCTTCTCGGAGAACCCATCGACAGGACATGGAATGGTACGAACCTTCGAAAGTTCTATGTTTAAGAAGTATTTTTACTTTTTCATTCTTGTAATTAGAAGCTTCTCAAGGGAAAGCAAACATTATTGGTAGTTGTCTTAGTTTTCATTTCAAGAATGATGTAATCCTCTCTACCAATTCAATGATCAATAAGACATTTCCCACAAATCTCTTGCTTCGTTTCTTAAACACAAGATTTGTTCAACCAAGTCGTTTATGAGTTTAAATGTCGAATAAAAAGGCATACGGCGTAACAAACGCCTCATTACTTAAGCCTATTAAAACATTCACATTAACTCTCCTAGCAGTTTATGGCACTTATGAAAGTACAAATAAAGTCATATTACTTAAAGGATTTAAGATAGAGTGGGTCGCGACCCTCTGTCAATGATCAAAATTTGTCATTATATTCTTGGTGTTGAAATTTACACACAATGAGGTTGTTTAACCTTAGGTTGTAAAAATTAAGCGTTTGAAAAATGGCGTAAGAGAAGTTCACAAGACAAAAAATAGCTAAGTGTGTAGGGATACTCCCCACACCATGTCATTCAAAATGAGGGTTGATGCCCTTGTACCTGCATATGGAGCCGAAGCCCCATTTAAGTTGTCTTTGGCCTAGGCCATACATCACAAATATTAAATTGTTTGAGGAACCAGACACACATCATAAAATAACATCAAATTGTCTTTGAAACGGTACATGCCACCCTTGGAACCAAATCACTGCCAACATGGCAGCCTTTACTCTGGCTTCTGAGGAGATGGAGTTAGAGATGGTTGAATTGAGGAAGGCTTGGTGGAAACCATCTTCTTGGTAGGGGTCGCAGGCTTGATCTTGCGTGGCTTCTTTGAGAGGAGGTCTTCCAGAGGTTCCATGGGGTATTTGGTAGCTTCAGCCAGGAAGGGGTACTCTGCAGTTGCGAATGCATTTCCCGCATCTTCGTATTCTGCCTTCGATGAGGTACGGTAGCACTCAATTTTGGAGAGGTCTACGGGTTTACCTGTTTTAGTAGCCTCCTCCAAAGCTAAGCACCGTCCATGGAAGATAGCTGCTTTGATGACCTTCCACATTGCAGCTCCCAACTCATCACTATGATAGAGCTCCATGGCTATGTATGGCACCACCTTAGACACGACCTCCACACGGTCCTTTTGCAGCATCTTGTACCTCATCTGCAAGCCGTCAACCTCCTCCCCAACTTCACTTCCACCTCTCTAAGCCTAGCCCTCTCACTTTCTAAACCGGCACACTTTGCCTCCAGCACAGCATTTTGACCAGTTAGGCTAACAACCTTAGCCTCCTCCAACTTGAGCTTGCCACATTCAGCTGTCAATTCGGCTATCTTCTCACGAAGGTCTTAGACGAGTGGGTTCTTCTCAACATCCCTTTAAATCTCGTCACATTTAGCCTCCAGCTCGGAATACTCCTGATCTCTGTGCTTCTCCCTCTCCAGCATGACATCCATCTCTTGTCTTGCCTTGGTAACAGCCCTGAGTAGCTCCCTGGTTCGACCATTCAAATGGTTATCCAACACTGCCTGCCTTGCAACACTCTTGTTGTGTAGATCGCAGACCCCCTCGATGGACATGTTGTCCAGCAATCCTTTCCATTGGGAGGGGTAACATGATCCACAATTCGGTGGCAGGACAAAGCGTTGGGAAGATCCTTCGTATCTGGAAGGCCTGCGACCAATACAATGCATAAGAGTTCAGTTAGTTACCATAATTATCAATTCATATATTGTAACAGGGGACATTGCTTACCATGCATCTCCACAGTCTCATCCGGCAGCTCAAAGGCAGATTTAACAAAATTCTTACCCTCGACACTCTTCTGTCGCACTGCTCTGGATCCGGAGGCTGGGAGGGGATTTTTCCTCTTGCTTGTACACTTGATCGCTTTGCTAGCTGTTCCCTTCCTGCTCTTCAATCTGTCAGCTATACCAGTGGAGCCTGTGATTTGGACATCCTCCTCTGCAGGATCGTCCGAATCTGCCACGTTCTCAACCAATTGGGAGGGACCCTCCAACAATGCTTGTGGGGGTGCTGAGGCAACAGGCTCTGGTTTGGGAGTGTCTACATCATTGTTGTTGACAGATGTGGAAGGTGAACCAACACCGTAGGACTCTTCAGCTTTCTCAGCGGGCATGAAGCTCAAGTCTTCATCAAGGTCTTGGTACATGAAGTTCCTGAATGACATTTCTGCAAAAAAGAGCCAAGAAAAAATAAATATCAGTGCTACATTGGTCCTACTTAAATAAAAGTAGAAAACATACTTTGTCCATGATAAAGGATAACAGGCGTGTAGGGAGACCCCTCCCAGCTATGGGCAATCCCAGCCATGAACAAGATTGGCTCGGGGAACACTTGCACATCTGCAGGATACTTAGCCAAGCGCTGATAGCATGGATTCCTTCGCACCTCATATGGTAAGGGGTCATTGTATAATTTTGCATCAAACATGTACTCCTTACTCAACAACTCTGGATAGTTGGGTGGGATAATAGTGTTTTGCACATAGAAAAAACTGCCTTTCCAAGCTTTTATGTTGGTATACACCCTCGCAAATAGATTTGGCACATCTCCTTCAGGTCTTTTAGCCAAGGTTAACCAGTTACCCCCAGGATACAAATTCAAAAAACCCCTTAACACTTTAAGAGTTGGTTCATAGCCATATGCTTTGCACATTACTATGAATGTGGTCAGTTTGGCTAAACCAAACGGGTTGAACCTAGAGATATGCACCTTGTAATATTGCATTAGCTCTAAAATAAGCGGGTGAAGTGGAATCCTAAGGTTGGAATGGCTAAAAGAGTGAGTGTATAGCCCTACGAAGCCTTTTGGGGCATCAAAGATACCTTGATTAGACTTGGGCAACATGATCTTAAATTCTTGTGGGATTGGGTAATCAGCCAGATGGTCGTGCATTCCTTTTGCAGTTAAAGTACATTTTTGTTGCTTAATAATGAACTTTGAATCCATACCTATTTTAAACTACAAGCAAGAAGGAGTATTTACCTTTGGTTTCGGAGCTGGTGTGCGATCAAAAGTTTACTACGTGAAAAAGAAGTAGGAGAGAGTAAAATGTTTTAGGGTTTCAACCACTTTCCCTTAAATACTCTTTTTCACCGTTTTTTACACCGCACACGTGTCCCTAAGAGTTACTCATATCCGGATTTAAAACGTTTTTAAATTTCAAAAAAGTCTTTTTGGTCACCGGGTAAAGTGGGGATATATGATCACTGTAGCGAGCAGCTAAAGAGATTAGTTGGCATTAAATGCGCAGATTAGGCACAAACTTATCTTGTACACGATACGCTTTACAGCGAGAGGATAATTTTCTTCGTAGGATGAAGTCGAAAGCAATGCCTCTTCGCTCATATGCATCACTTTCGACTAGGGGCTTGATGATGTACCCTCCGAATAGATCGAAGGACACTCCTTCGAGACGTTTCGAAGCCCTTCTTAACGAAGGCCCAATTTAGGTCTCCAGAATATTCGTAGGCATCAAACCATTCGTAAGCACGAAGGTTACCTACGGGGAATTCGCCATTCGAAGCCCTAAGCCCTTCGGGGTATCGTTGACGAAGGAGTAACGTGGGTCAAACCCACGATCAACGAAGGTTACCTCCTGACTTGGTCAAACCCACGATCTCCCTCTCTTTCCTGGCTTCCCCGCCAAGTTTGAGAACGTGGGTCACTAAGCCCTAGCGGTTACCCACAAACATGGGACGCCCCCATGTTCTCCGACATTCACGCAGAGGTGCCCCTAACCCTATTTCTTCCACTATAAATAGGTTGGACGGGCAATGGATTATGGTAAGCTCATTCAACACTCATCTCTTTGCTTACACACACTTATACAACCATAACTCATACTTACTCTCACGCCGGAGGTGGTTCGCAGGGTCCAACCCCTGCGTAATCACTTAACGTAGTGTCTTCGTATTTCTTATTCTTAGGTGAAAGACAATCTTGGCTGGAACCTACACCCCTCATACCTTTGATCATCATCAAAGCCTGGTAGTGCAATTTATTGTACAATCAATTTCTTTTTTCTTTTTTCGATTTAAGTTAGAGAGTCAATTTTTTTGTTGTTTTATTTTTTTAGCTAACTTTTTTTTAGCTAACTAAATAATATATCAACAACTTCTTTTACATTCTGGTTTTTAGTAAATCACCCAAACCATGTTAGATAACATGCCCTACACTACTCCTTAGTATTAACTATCAACGAAATTATGTTAGTAATACGTAACATCTTTTAAAATTTGCTAAAACGCTACGAAAGTCCATACTGTTACAACAAATGCGACTTCGGATGCAGATCAACAAGCTTCAACCATTCTGTCAACAATTTCACGAAACAACACAAGTGGCAATGACCGAGTTCCTCGAACAATCACAAGTTTCTACTTGGAGTAAAGTTCAAAATACATCACCGTGGTTTGTCCCGTGTCTCGCTTTAAATCCGTAAACTTTTTTTTGGCACAAAACCATCCCTCCGTTAGTAAAGTTGGCACAAAACCATCCCTTTGTTAGTAAAGTCAGTCAATGAGGACTAACGGTGCAAATTATTTCACCGTTATCTCTTAACGGAAAAAAGAATATTTGTATCATCAATCCTTAGGAATAACGATGCAATTTATTTCCGACTAACGGTACAATTTGATTCAGAAATAAATTGCATCGTTAGTCCTAAGGACTAACGGTGCAAATTTTTTTTGAAAAATAAATTAAAAGGGGGCCACCACCACTATCACCACCACCCAACGCCACCACTACCCACCTCCACCGCCGCCACCCACCACAACCACCACCGCCACCACCTCCACCGCCACCATTGCCATCATCACCACCCACCGCCACCACCACCCACCTCCATCGTCGCCACCCAACACAACCATCACCACCACCTCCACCCACCACCACCACCACCACCGCCACTAACCACCACCCACCTCTACCGCCGCCACCCCCACAAACACCACCGCTACCGCCACCACCACCACCCATCGCCATCTACCGCCACTACTGCCACTACCACCCACCTTTACCGCCGTCACCACCCACAAACACCACCGCCACCACCACCCACCGCCATCCACCGCCACTACTGCCACCACCACCCACCTCCACCGCTGCCACCCACCACAACCACTACCTCCATCACCCACCACAACCACCACCTCCTTATTGGCCCCATTTTTATTTATTTTCCAAAAACAAATTTGCACCGTTAGTCCGTAAGACTAACGATGCAATTTAATTGAGAAAATAAATTGTACCGTTAATCCTTAGGACTGACAATGCAAATATTCTCTCTTTGTTAGGCGATAACGGAGGAATAATTTGCACTGTTAGTCCTCATTGACTGACTTTACTAACATATGGATGGTTTTGTGCCAACTTTACTAACGGAGGGATGGTTTTGGGCTAAAAAAAAGTTTAAGGATGTAAAGCGAGACACAAGACAACAACCTGAAGCTCGATCGCGGAACACTAGATCGCGAGTTATGTTGAGCACAAGTAGCAATCACGAGAGACACGATATACTACAAAGAACCGACAAGAATATGCACACGTTATACCCTCGTACCAAACCTTTATTAAAAACCTAATAAAGTTATTACAACGAGGAAGAAGAATGAATAAAACTAGCATCCCCCCTCATCTCTATTTATAGAGATGAGGGGGTAGAAACCTTTCCTAATTCAAATAGGAAACATCCTTGGCTTGCACTCCAAGCTACCTAATCCTAGTTTATGTCTAACACCTAATCTTATTACAAAGTACAATTAAGTCCTAATCTATATTTAAGTTTACTACTTATATATAACAATTTCCACCTTAGGAGTAATACTTAAACATAACCGATACTCAGCACCTTTTCCTTGTACTGGAATGTTAGGAATTAGAAATTCCCGGTATTAAAGAGTCAGTCACCTCAAGTATATGTAATCGTTAGAAAGCTCGTAGTCATAGTTATATTTAGTTAAGTAGTATTTAGTTAAGTAACACCGTGGAGGACGGACGGGTCTTTACCCACTGTATGCCTGATCCACAGCCCGTTGTGTGGCGATTTATGTAAGACTATAAATACTCTCTACCTCCCAAGGTAGAGAGTTGGAGCTCATAATAATATTTTTCCTTTCTCTCACTAAGTTCCCTAAACCTCTAACTTTCTCTCTCTAAGAACTCACCTTTATACGTCCACTTTGTGTTATGGTTTGATGTGTATGTGAAATCCAATATCCAACAATTGGTATCAAGAGCCATGGTTAGATCATATCTTGCACATCTTTGGATTTCTAGTGGTTTTTAGGTGGTTTTTGAGTTTGAAAAAGTTTAGTGGTTTTGCATCATTTGGTTGATTTCTTGTGTTAAAGTTTGGATTTTGTTAGTACTTTTATGTTTAGAATCATCACAAGTGTGTAGGTTTTCATTTGGTAAGCTTGAATCATCTTGGTTGGGTTGTTTTTGGATTGAAAAGTGATGTTTATGTGGTCTTTTCTTGCTAGCGACTTAACTCACGGATTACTTTCTTCGTAGCGACTTGCTTTTCAAATTTGTAGCGAGTTACGCTTTTAGACCTAGCGACTTAGATCTAGCGATTTACAGTACAAATAGTGGACTCTCCACTACGGGTAGCGACTTGGTGGTAGCGACTTGGTCATGCGAGTTGCTCTTTAGCGACTTGTATCTTTAGCGACTTGAGTAGCGAATTGCTTCCAAAATTTTGCTAGCGACTTGAGGCTTAGCGAGTTACTACTTAGCGACTTGCATTTGTCTAGCGACTTGGGACTCTAACGACTTAGTGGTGTAGCGAATTAAGTGTTAGCGACTTGGTGCATTATCTTCTAGCGACTTGGGTGATTGTTTACGGTTTTCTCTTGATTTAGTAAAATCCGGTGAAAGAATCTATTTCTCGGTTTAATCATAGAGTTATAAAATCCCGTATTATCTGTTAACATGTCTACCAACGCTCCTACTATCATCTCCACTGTTGCAGAGGATGTTCAAGCAGGGGGTCGATACTCGTCCACCCATGCTTGACAGAACAAACTACGATTCTTGGGCTCAACGAATCAGATTGTATTGCCTTGGAAAGGAAAATGGTGTCAACATTCTCAAATCCATTGATGAAGGACCATATCGAGTTGAGACGACTAGAGACATACTTGATACTAATGAAGATGGTACTCTTGTTTACGGAATGGACAGACCTAAAATGTATGATAAGCTTGAGGATAAGGAGAAAAAGAGATTCGATGCAGATATCGGGGCTTCAAACATTGTTCTTCAAGGTCTTCCTAAAGACATCTACAAGCTGATCAATCATAACACCGATGCAAAGGCAGTTTGGGATAATGTTAAGATGCTTCTCTCAGTTTCAGAATTAACTATGGAAGACAGAGAATCCCAACTTTATGACGAATTTGAACACTTCAATATGAAACCAGATGAGAATGTCTATGAGTACTATGTGAGATTTCATAAGTTAGTGAATGACATGAGGAACATCGGAATGACTATGCCTAACATTCAGCTGAACTCAAAATTTGTGAACAACATGAATCCCGAATGGCACAAGTTTGTCACCTTTGTGAAGCTCACTAAAGGATTGAAGAATACAAACTATGAGCAACTCTATGCCTTCCTCCTTCAGAATGAGAGACATGCTATGTTTGAAAAATTGATTCTCAATCAGTTCAAAACCAACCGGGGAGAGACAAGCTCGTCTAATGACTCAATTGCCTTCTACTCAAACATCGGAATCACAACCAAAGCATCACAAGTCATACCCTTGGGTAATGGTAATCACAAACTCATTCCGGATCCTATGTTCAAACAAGCGATGCTTTGATGCACACGTGGGAAATTTCATTAATCAACTAGCTCTTCTGATTAGTCAAAACATGAATTCTCTCCCACAAACCAACAACAACCTCAAAACAGCATCTAACCCACACAATCAAGCCACTGTTAAAGATGGAAGGATCGTGGTGCAACCAGTTCAGGAAAGACAGTATGATCAGGGAAGAGGTGGAGCTGGTAGAGGTTATGTTGGCAACCGGAATCGAGGAAGGAATGGTAACCAAGGTCAAGCTAAGCTAATCAAATGTTATAACTATGGTGGTGAGGGACACATTGCAAGGAACTGCACATCTCCAAAGCGTCCACGAATCTTGATTACTTCAGAGATAAGATCTTTCTGGTACAAGCTCAGGATAATGGTGCTGCTTTGGATGAAGAGGAATTGTTGTTTCTAGCTGAAGGCAATGCCAAGACCTATGATGCAGATGTGGATGAGCAGCCTATTCAGGAGATAGGTCACAATCATCGGAATGCCTTTCAAGTCGCTGATTGTGATGCATACGACTCTGATGTGGATGATGGACCTACGGCACACACAATTTTTATGGCTAGCATTTCTCCAATGGTTTCTCCCAAGGTCTCTTCTTCACCACAAGTGGCCCATCCCAAGACAAACTCATCTCGAGGTATTAAAACTATACGATAATGTTGATGTGCAAAAGATGCATGACAAAGTACAATCAACTGAAACTATTGAATCAAATGTTGAAAATATGGGTAATATCGATATTATCCCATATGATCAATACGTGAAACAAAGTGAAAGTGAAGGTGTACCAAGTGATGCATCTTCTGCAGTCAACAATGACTATGTTTTTGATGAATACACTGCATGTGCCCACGATGATTCGTAATTTCGAACTAAATGCCTATATAGAACGTGTTGCTATTTATGAACAACGTGCTAAATTTGAGTTGACCACTCGTGAGCGGGAAATGGATGACCAAGTGCGTACAGTCATTAGAAAAAGTAATTTTAGAGAAGAAGTATTGAAACAAGAATTAAATTCCTTGCAAGAAAAACTTTCTAAAACAGCTAAGCAAAAACAAGAACTTCAAGAAAATGTGAAAATGCTTAAGCAAGAATTTAATGCAAAGGAATCAAAACTCTTGAGAGATTTTTCTAATCTGAAAACTTTGAAAACAAACTTGAAAACAAGTTGTACATACAAGGAAACACCATTCAGAATGCTCACATGGTCACTAAACATAGAGTTCTAAGCGATAAGCATAGTGTTCCCATTATAGATAAACCCAACCTGAGTACGGAAAGATAGCAAAAGCAGCTCAAAGTGTGATCTATGATGGCAATGAGATTCTTAAACCTAGACAGAAACCTAGTTGCGTTGAGTGCACCGAGGAAGATAAGAAATCAGATGAAGTCACTAGGGAAAGGATGAACAAAAATTAGATGATCCTAAATGCAAAGAGAAAAAAATAATTATCACTCCCCATGACTACAAAAGGAAAACTGGATTTCCTTGAACATGTTTAAGCCTCGGACATTGTTGACTCCCGAACAAGTTTTCTGGAAAAAGGATTTAGATAAGCGAAAGCTGAAAATATTGTTGAAACAAACCCTCCCTATGGAAAATGCCTAGAGCGACTGTGTATCCTCCTAATACACCAATGCATCTTGTTCCTAGAACAATTGCCACTAAAAGCAAGACCTTAATTAGCCAATATGTTATATTTCAACTATTTGTTGATTTTGAGAAAACTTGCAAGAAAAGGATCACACCCACTGGTATAACGGAAGGAGAAAGGGGTTTTGAGCAAATGAAAGAATGTTATTTAACTGAGGTCATGCCTTTCTTTAAACTTCTAAAGGATCACTTTGAGAGTCTTAAAAAGGGGATAGAAACCGATATCAAGGGAATGGAAAAGGAATTTGATGCAATGGTAGTTGAAGTTAGTGATTATGAGCGTGCACTAAAATATAATGAGATTGAGAGGAAGAACTTGCATACCTTAAATGAGACTCTTATTCCTGAATGTGTTGCTCAAGATATTTTTTTCACTGCTTCAAATTGCTCTATTAATGCTTCCAAATTTCATGAACTATCTGTGGCACTGAAAGTCTCCCATGATCGTGTCATTGAGCTTGAAAAACTAATTCTGAACTAAACGAGAAAATTGAACTGGATGATCACGACAATTTGGTTAAACATTTTTCTAAACGGGAAGTTGAGCATTTTAATTTACAACTAAAATATCAACATCTTAAAGAAAATGTCAAAACTTCAAATATCAAGACATCCTCATATGCTCTAGAGTTTGATGCAGTTTTTCAAATTAACAAACGTGATGAACGATTCAAGCTCGTGCAACACGATCGAGAAAGTTGAAAGCCTAAATATCTCAATTAAAGGGTCAAACGAACAATATGACAGGCTCCCAAATCCCTCCTCCTTTAGATTCTCGGAATTCTCAAACTTTTCATCTTCAAAACTTAGTTGATGCCTTACAAAAGGAAAGCGAGAGTTTTCTAAAAGAAAATGAAAAAGTTAAACGACATTTTAAAGAGTTATATGATTCAATAAAAGTCACCCGTGACCAAAACAAAGAAAAAATAACGTCTTTACAAAAGGAAATTGAGAATCTGAGAAGTCAGGGAAATGGGAAACTGCCACTTGTTTTCAATAAGAATGTTGTCTCAAAGTCACCCTTAGATTGCAAATACACTGTGACAGTTAAATATATTCCTCCTCATCTTAGGAATAATGAACATGCTTTTCATGACTATTGTGCTCACCTTAAGGATAGTCTAGAATGTCTCCGTGAGATTGTCGAAGAGGATTTCATTAACAAACCTCTTGATAGTGAAATTAGGTTTGCTTGCCTCCAGGCCAAACGATCTCAAGAGCTGCTAGAATGTGTAATTGCAACATGTCCTAAATCCTTATCCTTAGGTGCAAAAGGCAAAGCTGTGATGCCTTGTTCTATGCCTAGTGCCAAGCAGGAAATCCGTTCTATGCCCAATCTTAAGAAAGTAAACATTAATGTGCCTTCAAGTAGTTCAAATTCCAGATATGCTAGTGCTAAGAAAGTGAACTTTAGTCTGCCTGCAAATAGCTCAAATCACAGTCTTAAGAAAGCAAACACTAAAGTGCCTTCTAGTAGTTCAGATCCCAGCACTTCTAGACCAGGAATGCAGAAAGTAGTGAAGCCATATAATGTTCCCATCGTTACTTCTACAGATGTTAAGATTGACACTAAAGTTAGCGGGTCAAAACCTAGAAGCTATGCAAAGAATGATAGGATTACGCAAACTAAAAGTGATCATGATAAGGAAGTGAAAGAACACCATAGGGACAAGAAGTTTGATTTGAACAAAAAGAATCGTGTTAGTTCTAGTATTAGCTCTAAGCTTACTAAAATTAATTCGAGGCCTTATCTTGCAAAACATGTAAAAAATGTTTAATTTCGGTAATCATGATAAATGTGATGAGTTATTTCGAGGTCTAAGATTCATAACCCGTTAAGAAAGTTTGGAGAGCGAAACAGTTAAGCAATCCGGAAACCTACAGGGAATGTTTTTACCAATGTAGGATTTCAGTGGAAGCCCACAGGTCGAATATTCACGCATGGCAAACCTTGCCCCTTTGCTAGATCCACTATGCTAGAATAGTGCCATTAAGGTTTGGAAGACAACTGGTAGAATAATCCCATTAAGCACAAAATGTCATTTGACTAAGTCCGATGCTTCTACTAGTTCAGCTCCTAGGGATAATGCCATTGCATCTAGGGTTTCTGTTGATTCAAAGATTGCTTGTGCTAACCAAAAGGAACCCATCGCATGGGGATCCAATGTTTCAAATTCTCTATCTTCGTCTGTTGTCCAAAGCAGGTCGTACAAATCGTCCCTTGGTATTTGGATTTGGGCGGCTCTAAACATATGATGGGCTCTTTACAATGACGTCTGTTCACTTCGGGCCTCGTACTTCATCATTATGGTGTCTGCAGATAACACTTCATGCCCCGTTCTTCAAAGAAAAGAAAAGTGTACGCTCTTACGTAAGCTTTATCTTCGACTAAAGAGAAATTCTCTCATGAATGGCCATACTCATCTACATTCTTAATCAACAAGCTTCATGTTTTTCCACGCTCATTCAGTCATCAAGTGGATCTACGTTCATTCTTTGTATTCTCTTATTCACTTGCTAAATCAAAAATGGCAACTTCGGATGCAATTTTTGAGGGGAGAAGAGTGAATATACTACATGATGATGGATGTTTGAATAATGGTAATACGACTTAATTTTTGATGATGATGAGTGTATATTCTTTTTGATGAAGAGTGAATATACTAAGGATAACTGGGATTCATTGTTTTGATTTTTGATGACTCTCCTCCAACGCCTAATGCTTCACTTACTAAGGATAATGGGGAATCAATGTTTGGGATTCATTGTTTTTCAAAGATATGTTTGATGAGTACTTTAAACCTCCGACGAATGTTGATCATCCGAAGCTCATGCTCCGATTTCTATTGACTCAACTGGTTCACCATCTAAGAAGTACTTCTTGGAATTCTCAAGAAACCTTATCTCCGGTTATTTCACAAGGCGTTTATAATGACTATCATGATATTGTAAGTTGCACTATTGAATAATGATCCGCTCTTTGGTATTCCTGTGCCAAATCTTCACGGATTGTTGTTCATGGATAATGATCCGCTCTTTGGTATTCCTTTGCCAAATCTTTACGGATTATTGTTCCACTCATTGTGCACGCTATAAATCAACCACATGAACATTAAGGAAAATGACTACCTTATTCGCTCGAAGACATTTGTGGTGAATCTTCCAGATCATTCTCTACATGTATACCTTTAGGAAGAATGCATTAATGTCGAAATAATTTGTTCGGTTCAAATTGTCTACTTATGGGTTGATAAAGATAGTCGAGAGAGTTTCTATCACGGTGGTCCTATGGCTCTGGACAATCCATTCGGACCCGCACTTCAAAATAGTCCCATTGGTTCATCCCTTGTACCATATCCCTCTCCAACAGCTCCATATGTACCTCCATCAGAAGATGATTTAAGAAAATTGTTCGATCCAATGTTTGATGAACACTATGAAACAAATGTTGATGAAATGTCAAATCCATCAACAGAGGCTGCTCCTATCCCTATGAATGAAGTCAACCCTTCAGGCTCAATCTCATTAAGTCAAGAAGCGCCTGCTGCTGATCACTCTGTCTCATCATCAAATCATCATTTCTTCAAATGTACATCATGGAACTGTTTCTAGCTTCAATGATGAAGTTAATCCCTTTGCTACTCCTGAAGATGCTCCGTTTGAAAACATATTTGCTTCTGAATCTTCATCAGAACCATCTTCTTCAGGAGACATCGACTCTGCTACTTCAGTCCTCTACAACTACCACATGAACACCTGAGAAAATGGACTCACGATCATCCATTAGACAACATCATTGGAAATCCCTCTCGTCCCGTATCCACACGGAAACAACTTGCAACCGATGCCTTATGGTGCTTCTTCAACTCCGTACTCTCTAAGATCGAACCAAAAGATGTTAAAACCGCCATGAATGAAGATAGCTGGTTCAATGCTATGCAAGATGAAATTCATGAGTTCGATCGACTAGATGTATGGGAGTTAGTACCTGCTCCAGAATGTGCCATGATTATTGCTCTAAAATGGATCTTCAAAGTGAAACTAGATGAGCATGGTGATGTATTGAAGAACAAGGCTCGATTAGTTGCTAAAGGATACCGTCAAGAGGAGGGTATTGACTTTGAAGAATCTTTTGCTCCAGTTGCTCGAATCGAGGCAATCGAATCTTTCGGCTAATGCTTTGCTAGTAAGAACATGGTAGTCTATCGGATGGATGTGAAGACGGTATTTCGAACGGAGACCTTAAAGAAATCGTCTACGTCGACCAACTGAAGGATTTGTAAACCAAGAGCATCCTACTCACGTTTATCGTTTGAAGAAGGCCCTTTACGGTTTAAAGCAAGCTCCAAGGGCATGGTATGATACATTGTCAAAGTTTCTTCTATCAACCGGATTTAGCAAAGGAGCAGTTGATCCAACATTGTTCACCGGAAGTCAGGCAAACATTTAATTCATGTTCAAATTTATGTTGATGATATTATTTTTGCCTCAACAGACCCAATGGAATGTGATCGTTTTCTAATGAAATGAGTTCAAAATTTCAAATGTCAATGATGGGACAAATGTCATTTTTCTTGGGATTACAAATTTCAAAGTCCGGAGGCATTTTCATAAATCAATCTAAATATGCAACTGAGATCTTAAAGAAATTTGGATTTGATTCAAGTGACCTGTTGACACTCCCATGATTGATCGAACCAAACTAGATGAGGACCACTCGGGGATCATGATTGACCAAACAAAATATCGTAGTATGATTGGATCCCGATGTACCTCACGCTAGTAGACCGACATCTTGTTCGCTGTATGCATGTGTGCTAGATACCAGGCTAAGCCTACTAAAAGCACCTTGAAGCGGTTAAACGGGTCTTTCGGTATCTCCAAGGAACCATCAATATGGGTCTTTGGTACCCGAAGGACACCGGTATGTTACTAACGACCTATGCAGATCTTGATCATGCAGGGTGTCAAGATACTCGTCGAAGTACATCCGGAGGTGCTCAGTTTTTGGGTGATAAGCTTGTGAGCTGGTCTTCAAAGAAGCAAATGAGTACTTCTATTTCCTCTACAGAGGTGAATACATAGCCATGTCATCTTGTTGTGCTCAAATCCTATGGATGAGATCTCAATTATCGACTATGGCTTTGAATTCAACAAAATCCCTCTTACTGTGATAATAAAAGTGCTATTGCTCTCTCATGCAACAACGTTCAACACTCAAGAGCAAAGCATATCGACATTCGACATCATTTCATCGGGGAACAAGTGGAAAAAGGTGTGGTGGAACTCTATTTTGTGAGGTCTGAATATCGGTTAGCAGACATCTTCACCAAAGCTCTTCCAAGAGAACGTTTTGAGTTTATTCTTCCACGTCTTGGCTTGAAAAGTCTTCAACCAGAAACACTCAAACGTCTTCAGGAGGAAGACGAGGAGTAAAGGTCTATCTTCATCTATCTCTTGTATATATCCATTCGAAAAACAAAATACAAAATTATAAAACCTTCAAAATCCATAAAAATCTGAAAAATTCGAAAAAAAAAATATATATATATTGTCATTTTGTTATGCTTTTTCTCGGTTCGACAATATCTACGGTCTTTGAGATGTCATTCAAAGAATGACACGGGACTTTAGATGTTGTTCGAATTTAAAAAAAAAAAATCAAAAAATATTTTTTGGGAGAAAGAGAAACAATGGTTTATTGTCATTTTCGGGCAATAACCGGTTTTAAAGAAAGAACGAGCCATGTTTTATCATGATTTCAAATTCCATGCTCGATTCTATAAACATTTATCTGTTGAAAACTAAATGCTTTGAAAAATAACTCGGTCTCTATTTTTGATAATCATCGGGACTTATTTGTCAAAATCTCTATCTCTCAATCAACAACCTATGTCATTGATTGAGGGAGAATGATTTCAATTAAATTAAAAAGTTATTTGGCATTAAATTGTTTTCAAAAGATGTACATGCATGTTTAACCAATGGAGTTTAAAATCTCAAAATCAGATCCTTATCGGTTAAAACGCTTTCATAATCAAGTCACAATTCTCCTTAAAAGCTTTCAAAATCAATTTAAATCTATGAGAGATCACAAATCTCAAATGATTTGATAATTGTGATCGGGGGAGAATTTGTGATTTAAATAGGATTTAAAGCGATAAGTCGATAAATGGTTCCTTAAGTGATTAGCATGTTTGCCTCCCCGTAAGTGACAAACGATTTCAAATTTTCCATGCACACGTTGAGGGGAGCATCTATCTTAAACCACAATGATTTGAAACGTGATCACTTATCTCAATGTGCAGGTTCCCTCTAGTATGTGCAAAACTCTTTTCAAATCTCGAGGCACATATTGAGGGGAGCAAAATCATGAAAACCTCATCCTTCCCCAAAATGCTTTATCTACTTGATTCGATTAGGGAAGTGATGTTGATATTTTTAGAAAATGGTAATCAAAGAAGTTAATTCTTTCTCTTGCCTCCGTGTGGAAAACTATTTCAAATACTTGATTCACATGTTGAGGGGAGTTCTTCTTCTAAAAATATCAAAAACAATTCGGTACAAAATGCTTTGATAAAATATCATAAGTATCTGGATTGATTTTCAAATGGTTTTCAATTGGTTCCTATGGCGGATGAACAATACCAAAAAGACCGACCAACTTTACATTATGAATGGTGATATAAGGACGATAAGGTTAGGTATGTGTTCCCATGATCCGCCAGAACCGGAGGGATCTACCAGGGACTATCCACTAGTTAGTGTAGAGTTCTTAGGTATGATGATAAAAGGAGAAAAATGAGATATGGGAAGAGTGCGGACTGAGGCTGAGCTAGTACTGGAATAAACCCAACAAGGTTCTAGCTATGAAGTCTCGGTAAGCACTGAAGGGTTGAAGAATTAAAAAGAATTGAATGAGAAAAGGGTGAAAACAAATAGCCCTCCATTTATTCAACCTTAGGGCGAAACCGGTTCAATTCATATGCTACTGATGGTAACATCGGTATTGAAGACAAGACGTCATGGACCCAGTGACGCCCTGCACTTCAACTTTCCAAACCACTCAAGTTCCTCTTAAAAGGACTTGTTTCATTCTCACGGGGAACCGACATTATCTATCGACTTTCTCTTAGAGATTGTTGATATTGAAGGAGGAGACCCTCTCCCTAGTCTCCGATCTAGGATCCAAATATGCACAAATTAAGTCTAGAGCCACGAGATCATCAATAAATCTCATTAGGACACTTTCAATGAAGACTCTCTGTTTCACACAATGTGGAAAGAGAGATTATATCTTGAGTCCTACGCATTATCCTTGTGGTATTGCCAGAACATCTGAGTGATGTGTTTACATATTCACAGTGAAGATGGAAAGCCTTCTGGAGCCAACATCTAACAAGCTCCTGGTAGGTGGCATGTGAGATCTATTATACAGATCAACCATGTGACAACTGAACAGAAACAATGGGGCGATTCATTCTTTTGAATCAATCCTGGTTCAGGTTATGGATTGACGGATACCTTTGAAAAACCGGTCTTTGTGCTTTAAAACTCTTTTCATTAGCACGTCGACCGTGTACTAATTTTTCAAATCAAAAGGTGTTTTATGATTGATAATTGATTTTCATTAAAACCATCGTTTTATTGCAAAAACAATTTCTATTGAGCAATACACGATTGTCTTTCAAATCTCTTTTCATCAATCAGTGGACGTAAATTCGCTGGTTCACTCACTCCGTGTTGTCTTCTTTGAGACGTTCCGGTTTGAGAACAGCTAGAGCAGCTGCGAAACCCTGTCAAGGAAATTCTTCGTAATTATTCCTGATCACAGGCAGTACTTGTACTGATCAACGGGAACCGTGGGCCGTGTACCTCAATTCAACGAAAGTGATCAAAGACACTTTCGTGCGATTTATTGCTAACGGTTGTATGCAGGTACACCCCGACGTTTGCGGTGATCGAATGGAGCGGTCAATTCATAGCCGCATGCTCACACAACACATTCATATCAAAAGATATCATGATTGGTGCATCAATGACTCGGATATTCTAACTCCATGCTTCTGCTACGCTGCTGCCAATATCATGAATCAACTAAAGCTTCCGCTACTCGGATGAGAAGATATCATGATCCAGAATGTGAGCATGTCGGTCCGAATGTCACAACTTCACATAATACCAACACCACAATGGATGTATCAGATATTTTCTATTAGCCGATGATCTCAAAAGTGGCCCAACATTATTATCACGTGGATCGATAAAGACCTCCACTTGGATTAACCAAACATGCAATGAGTGGAATCAATGACTACGAGCTTGGGAGCAAAGTACTACATCAAGAATGCAAGATCAATTGTTAATGTAATATCTGATTGTATTCAATGTCATTTTAGTATATGTTTGAGGTGACCTCCCTTAGGGGAGATTGTTAGGAATTAGAAATTCCCGGTATTAAAGAGTCAGTCACCTCAAGTATATGTAATCGTTAGAAAGCTCGTAGTCATAGTTATATTTAGTTAAGTAGTATTTAGTTAAGTAACACCGTGGAGGACGGACGGGTCTTTACCCACTGTATGCCTGATCCACAGCCCGTTGTGTGGCGATTTATGTAAGACTATAAATACTCTCTACCTCCCAAGGTAGAGAGTTGGAGCTCATAATAATATTTTTCCTTTCTCTCACTAAGTTCCCTAAACCTCTAACTTTCTCTCTCTAAGAACTCACCTTTATACGCCCACTTTGTGTTATGGTTTGATGTGTATGTGAAATCCAATATCCAACATGGAACCTCGGACCGGGGACCACCTTGTCGACCAGGCATTGTACTTCAGTAATTTTCCCAAGATTAGCTTCTTTAGACTCATTCACTTTCTTCTTTTCAGCAGCATTACCATCTGCACCCTTTTGACCAGGTACTCCGGTTACCATAATGTATGCCCCCACCTTTATACCAAGGTGTACCTTTTCCTGCTCCTTTACCAAGCAGTCTGTGTTTGTCTTTTCTTCAAGTTGTTTAACCTCCAACTTTCTTTGAGCCACTGCAGCATCATCATTACTATCCTGAACAACATCAACTTCACGATTTTCTTGAGCTCCCTGCAGTTCCACCTCAAACCAAACACGTTTAAAAACCTGTACCCCATGGACCCCTGTTTTAACACCAGGACCAAGTTGTTTGAACCCAATTTGTTTGTGACCAAGTTGTTTGAACCCAACTTGTTTTTGACCAAGTTGTTTGAATCCAACTTGTTTTGAACCTCCATGCTTTTGTACACCAAAAGTATTCACTTTTGCTTCAAGAGTATACACACAGTTCTTTCCCCTGATCCCGGTCATCATAACCCGACAACCTTTGATCACCTTGACTTTACCCAACTGCATCTTCACAGTATAACCCAATTTTTTCAAGAGTACCAAATGAAATCAAGTTCCTTCTTAACCCTGGAACATACATGACATCTTCCAGTATAAAGCTTAAACCATCATGCAACTGTATCTTCACTTTTCCTATCCCTTTGATAGTGCATGTCCTGTTATCACCTAACCGAACCAAACCACCATAAATATCCTTGAAGTCATACAAGAAATCCCTCATAGGTGTCATATGATAAGACCCACCTGAATCCAATACCAATTCAGCCATCTCATCATTACCGACTACCACCAAGGCTTCTCCAAAGTAGGCGTTACCCTCGTCATCAGAAGAATTAGAATCCTGATCATGCTTACCCTTCTTGACGAACCCACTCGACTTCTCAGTTGGACAGTCTCTCTTCATATGACCCTCTGAATGACATATGAAGCACTTGAGTTTACCAGTTCCACCTCTTGACTTAAACCGTGAACTTCCACCAGAATGAGCTTTCCTTAAATGATCTGACCCTCCCCTTACATATAACCCGTCACCAGTTTCTTCCTTTGTGCCTTCAGTTCTTCTCTTCAACTCTCTTGAATTCAGAGTCGCAAGAACATCTTCCATTGTCAAGGATTCCCTCCCATACAACAATGTCTCCACAAAGTTTTAGTAAGATGATGGCAACGACGTAAGTAACATAAGTGCCTGATCCTCATCCTCAATCTCAATATCAATATTCGCCAAATCAAGTATCAACTTATTAAACTCATCTATATGATCACCCAGTTTCGTACCTGGACTCATATAGTATGTGTACAACTTCTTCTTCAGATACAGTCTGTTTGCTAAGGACTTAGTCATATAAAGACTAGTCAACTTCGTCCAAATTCCTGCAGCAGTTGTTTCCTTGGTAACTTCCTGTAAAACCCGGTCTCCCAAGCATAGAATCAAGGTACTGTATGCCTTCTTCATCAAAGCAGCCTTTTCACCTGCTTCCATGTCCTCGGGTAATGTCTCTAATGCAGCATCACCACCTTGTTGTACCATTAAAGCACACATCTTTATTTGCCATAACCCGAAGTCATTCTTCCCATCGAATTTTTCGACGTTAAACCTAGTTATCGAACTAGCCATTCTTCTTTAACCTTGCTAAAAACCTTGTCAAGTTGTTTATTAACCAACTTTGCCGACAAGCCTCACAAGCCGTGTGCAATATTCCCCCTTGTTGCTAAAAATCTTTTCTTGCAAATCGAATTAATTAGAATAACCCTAACCCTCGATTTCGAACAAGCAATCCCAATCGTAAACTTAAAACCCAAGCTAACCACCACCGAAACTTGAACCACAAGAGGAAAAAAAACCCGCAACAACAAAAGCTCACTTTAATTCAATACCAATTTAAAACGATAATCAAAATCGGGTATTAAAAATTAATGGTCGAAACCTTTTTTGACCTTATTGTCACCTTTGTAGTATTATATTAACTCACAGAAGTTGATTAAAAATCAAAAAGCCCATGACAATTGTGAATAGAAACAAACATTCACATTCACACGCACGTACACATGCATGCATGTACAAAGGATGTAACCTTTTGTCGTTTTCTATTTTTTCAAAACAATCCGCAAATCACAAACCTTCGTTTTCCTCTCGACACCGATCGCTACTCGAAAGACGATTCGAAACCTGAAACCATTTTCTTTGCTCTTACCACAAAACCAACTCGGCACCTCGAACTAGCACTCGAACTTCGATGACCACAATAACCGCGGCTCTGATACCACTTGTTGGACAAAACCGCCAACAACCTGAAGCTCGATCGCGGAATACTAGATCGCGAGTTATGTTGAGCACAAGTAGCAATCACGAGAGACACGATATACTACAAAGAACCGACAAGAATATGCACACGTTATACCCTCGTACCAAACCTTTATTAAAAATCTAATAAAGCTATTACAACGAGGAAGAAGAATGAATAAAACTAGCATCCCCCGTCATCTCTATTTATAGAGATGAGGGGGTAGAAACCTTTCCTAATTCAAATAGGAAACATCATTGGCTTGCACTCCAAGCTACCTAATCCTAGTTTATGTCTAACACCTAATCTTATTACAAAGTACAATTAAGTCCTAATCTATATTTAAGTTTACTACTAATATATAACATTGGGTAATATTTCTTTCAACATTTCTCCTCCTGCAATTTCCAATTACATTAGTAAGTTCGGATTTTGATTAAAAGGATCTCTTGGAGATAGAAAGCAAAGAAGCTTTGCTTTTGTTAATTTTTCTTCTAGTCAGCAAGCACAACAAGCTATACTTCACATGCACGGGCAATTCTTATTTGGTAATTACATTAGTGATTGACGAAACCATGACACATATTGACAAGGTGTATTTATGAAAATATTTATAAAACCGGAAACAAAAATTTTATACATCACTTGCATTTACAATAAATCGAGGTCTTTTTAAAAATTTAACACTACGCCGTAAAATTTTATGGGTTTTCCGAGACCCAACCTAGTTCCGTCAATGATTCTTTACATGGCCAAGTCAGAACTAAGGCCATTTGGCGAACAATATTAAACCAACGAATCAACTCCGATCGAGCCTACAAAGAGTTTCACGTTACAACCCATCTCTGAAAATGAGTTGGTTCTTGGTGTTTCGGCTCTTATCATAGATAATGATATTATGTCTAAAGATAAGGTTGTCTCATGGTTGACGAGACGCCTGTTTTAGTGGAGGTCTCGCTTTGGGGTTCTCATGGAGCCATGGTTCAATACCGTGATGTCGATGGCTACAATAGTTTTTTCAAGGCCCATCCATTGGTACTCATTGTTTTCTAAAGATTCAGCCTATGACTGAAAGGAAAACAATGTATTAATATTAAGGGGTAATTATGAGAATATACCTTTTGCTCAAGGTGTCAACACTTTTTAGAAAAAAAGTTGGGGTATTTCCAAAATAGACTTTGAGACTTGCGACTTTTCTACTTTTCATATAAGCTTGACAAGTGTCTTTCGTAATTTGTGTACCCAATTATTGTTTCTGACTTTTACAGCTATGATAGTACAGTGACCGAATCTCAGCGACTTTTTTAAGAATCTTGCGATTTTTTTTCCTTTAGTAAAAAAAGTCAAACTTACTAAAATATTTTTTTATACTTTTAGCTCATTCCCAATGCTGAGCGACTTAAGCGAAATAATATTACCGACTTTTTTTACTTTATACTTTTGTACCTTTTAGTATCTTTTTTACACTTTTCAAAATTATAATTTTAACTAAATTGTCTATTATACCCTTTTCTCTTCCATTTCCACCAATTATTCTTTCCTCTCTATTGTTAAAATAATTGAAGTGGTACACCAGCCAACTTGTATATTGCTCTCAAACACTTCCTATTTTTGCCAAAAATTTCACTTTTCTTCACACGGCAATCAATCGTATTTTTTGTTCCAAACCTTATCCACACTTGGATCTTCATCGGTCAAAGGTTATTATACATTTCTTTCTTTCTTATTACATTTTTCATGAATGTTTCCAAGATTCTTTCTGGGTCATGAAAAATTCTTGATTTTTAAGGTGATAATGTCAAGATTTCCTATTATTAATTAAATATGATAAACATTTGACCTTGATCATCCTATGTTTAGGCTTGTATATTGGTTTTCTTATATTTTAGTAATTTAAGGTGTAAATGTTATGGAAGTTTTAATCTTTTTTGGTTTTATGATTTTGTTTATGCTTTTTGGGTTTCATTTGATTCCAATTCACTGTATAGTCAATCAATCAAATTGAAGTTTGTGTTGTAGTGGTTAATGGATGAATGCATAACTCGGCCTCATGGAAACGGCAAGCTAGCAGTGGTACCCGATACCACTAGCAGTGGAAACGACAAGCTAGCAGTGGTACCCGATACCACTAGCAGTGGTTTCGAGAAGCCTAGCAGTGGAAACGAATTAAAACTAGCAGTGGTTTCCATGTTTGGTCGCGTAACCACCAATATAATTTTCCAGTAATCCAAGAAGGCGAAGTTTTTCTCGAATCCAGTAATCCAGTATGGTCAGGTAATCACAATATCTATTTAGTTAATATTACTGTGTTTGGCTCACTTGTATATCTTTTATATGTTTGCTTGTTTGATATATATCATCTTTGAATATTGTGAATTAATGTGATTAATATTTGAATAAAATGGTGCTTCCTGTATTGATGTGGTATGTATGTAATCCGTAATTATGTAATATTTACTTGAAAATGATACATGTTAGATTCATATTGTACGCATATAATATTTTTTTCATGATTTTGTTATGTTTTATGTTCTTTTATATGTAGTTCTCAAGGTATGAGTTACCACTCATGTACTTGATTTTTATCTTTATACATGACAAACGATTAAGATGTACGAGTACTTTAGTACTTACTAATTAAATACAATGGGTCAAGTACTGTTTCACATTGACAAATTTACAATTTATCTTGAATGAAAAGTGTTCTACTTGGGAATTCTTTCGTCGATTACATAGCAATTGACTAGTTAGATGTAAAATGTATAACTATGGTAATGTTCATGTTGGTAGTTGGTAGTAGTAAACTTGAAGTGTCCATTTAATATTGTTTAGGAGTTATTGCTTCACTAAGTAATTAGATCAAAGCAACACAAGGTAGTTAAACTAAAGGGACATGTTAACTGTTAAGTACGACCATTATGCGAAACAACCTCTCGTTATATCTGTATATTGTGTAAGCAACATATTATATGGTAGTGGTTTGGTAATTTGTTTTTATTATAATTTAGTGTAAGTTAGCTCTTTTCCGACTTCTTTATTGCTAGGCTGCTAGCCTGTCATTATATCTAATTACCTGCAAATTCACATCAGTAGCAATTCTGCATAAATCTTTATCGTTTCTCACTTGTCCTTGTTCGAGACACAGTGAGTTTCGTAGGATATAGCAGTATGTAGCAATTGGTTATCCCAAGGATATAGTAGAACCTAGTACTTGAGTTATCTATGATAGGTTATTTAGTGTTGTTTGTTTCAGTGCTGTTTGCCACTTTGCCATGTCTGCAAGTCTGCATGTTCAGTAAGTGGTATCTTTTTTGTCTTTGCTATATAATGGTGCTTTGTTTAAGGTTGTAATTTAATATAGTGTGTCTTTGGCTGGTTGTAAGTTTGGGTGCTTTGTCCAAATTTCTTAATCTTTATATATCATTGAATAACAAAACTGAGGATTGGCTAACTAAGTAAAAGAATTTACTTTAATTCGCAAATGTTGTCACCTCCTTCTGTTTAAGTTTTGTGGTCAAAGCTTGTTACATTTCTTGCATTTGATTTATAAGAATTAATTTATAAGTTTGACGTTACTACATTTTATTTCCACAATGATAAAAAACATGACCCGGGAACACAAAATATCTTAATTGTTGCAAGCATTTGTGTCAATTCTGGAGTTTTGAGTCATGTCTTGTTTGACTCCAAGAGTCAAACTGTATTTTACCTATGCTTGCCTTTTTGAAGTCGATCCTGGAGTACCATTCAAGCTTAAAGTTGATGTGAATTCTTTCATGAGTTTAACATTAGTTTTCCTATGACTATTATAAACTTGTTCCAAGACTAGTGTATTTTCATTTATTTGACTTTTAAAAGTCCAAGTACTTTGAATAATGACACTATCGATAATGATATACGGGATGATGCGTAGAATTTAAATCTTTGTTTCACTTTGAAAGTCAGACTTGTTGATTTGTTTTTATTATCTAAATACGAGTGCAGTAAATGAAGGAATGAGTAAGAGAGCTGTTCACAGGCGATAATCGAATCTGCAGCGCTGGTAGGTGCCAGCATACTCCAGGTTTATCTTCTTCAACGTTTGTTTGAGCGCAAGCTCGGGACTTCAAGAGTTTAAGATGGCGACTCACATGATAGCTTTGTATAAGCAGAAAATTTCTTCTTTAGTTTTTCTTTCTTTTTTGTGCATTTTTAACATAATTTTGAAGTTGTATTGGCTACAAACCAGGTTGAGGAATCTCAAGGGAGTTTCTTTTCCGTGAACACGAAATCTTGTAATAAGTACAGATTTAAATTATTTTTCAAACTTCCTAACTAAGAACGATATGATAACTCTCTTGCCCTCAATGGATCAGTCATTCATGGTTACATTTGTTACTCGTATTACTATGTTCAGGATGATAATCAATATGGTGCAAAGTTTGAATCAAATAGGGTATGTTGCACACAACTTCTGTGCTAAAACAAAAACAACTTGGTTTCAAAATCTTGAAATCGGTCGACAGGTGAAATGAAAAGACTTTAATACCCTTGTTATCTTTAATATCCGCCTTCAGATTAAAGGTACAGATTGGACAAACCAAGATTGAATAAGAGGAAGATGATACACAAGTTTTGTAAATGTTCTTTTCTTGATGATGGTATAATTACACCTTGAGTAACAATGTAAAGAACAAAATAGCAATCAATATAACATGTTGTATGCAAGCATGACCAGCAGTGTTGATGTAAGAGTTTTTTTTATAATTTTTTCTTTTTTGAGTTAAAAAGCATCATATAGAGAGCAATTGAAAAAGTCCATTCCAGATTCAGACTAGATGAAAATATTAGGTATTGAAATCCTAAAATTAAATAAATCTTTTTTTAAGAAGGGAAGAGAGAACAAAGGCAATCATAACATATAGTTTTTTTGTTCACGGTTACATATTATCATCATAAAAATTAAAGCAGAATGAACTCCAGCATGATCCTACTTGGAGTTTGGACACAAGCAATAAGATACAAGCAGTCTCTCATCACTTTTACGCCATGCAGCAGAACCATTTTTTCTGCATAAACAAAGTTTATCCATACCCAGTCAAGTATATAGCAAAATGTGTCACGCCAGGCCCAAAGGTTGGAATGCCTTTGGCATTCACTAGCAAGCAACATGAGTCATGAGGAATACCATTGGTGGGAACAGTTTGACCTTATAGAAAATGAAAAGCATGCATGTAAAACATATGAAAGTCTTATGTACCGGATATATTTGAGAAGTCATAAAGTTGACATATTTTTTTTATAAGGAACTCTTTAGAAAAATGATTGTTCTGATTGATTGAAGGTATGTAGAACCCCAAGTGCACATATTTACAGTTCAGTACAATCAAAACCAATATAAGCTGCATTTCTAGTTGGTGTGCATGTGTGCAGCACCAACAAGTCTACTATTGCAACTTAGACATGTTTCTCTGCATAGATGATGACCACAATTCTAATAAAGATGATGGCCATAATTCGAGTAAAGATTCTAGGACGGTCTACAATGCTGGAAGTTTAAAAAGGCACAAAATGAAAGAGCAGTACTTATACCAATAAGCTTAAGTAACTCAAGAATAACAAAACTGAGGATTGGCTAACTAAGTAAAAGAATTTACTTTATCCCAAATGGGTCATAAATGTTTAGTAACAAATGAGACGGGTCAAAAAATGCAGAAAGTGTGTTACACATGAAATTATTGGAAGACCTTGTGTTCCCGCTCCTTCTTGGCAGTTTGTTTGACTTGTTCACTGTCAGCATTGCCATCCTCTACGCGCTCTGATTTAAGAGTAAAACACAAAAGGATTACAAATCAGTCATAATTATCAAGGGCTCCTTAAATAATAGGATTATAAGGAATTTGTTAAAAAGGCAAGTATAAGTTAACACTTTTTACAGCGCAAGGAATTTTCTAGTTAAAACAAGGACCGTAGATCAACGAGAATATATAAAAGACAAAATATCCAATCTGATTCATAACAGATGACAAGCTAATGAAGATCTCTTTTGTTTAGAATATTTCTGATTAGATTTAGTTTGTACTTGCAAACGGAAGACATCAACATTACCTTTACATTGAACCCAAGGCTATCAATATCCAGCATGTCTGCAAAACCCAGGTGATGCTTATGTGGGTTAAGTGAACCTGTTTGTGAGTTCAATAATGATATTTTATATAACATATTTTTGCATTATATGCAGATAGTGGACCATAACGCGCTGCCCACTCTCGTTTTAATGCTTCAGTCAGAAGATACTGGCATACACTACTGGCGTAAGTATTTTTCGTAACCACTGCTACAAGCTATCTCGATAACCACTGCTACAAGCTATCTCGATAACCACTGCTAAGCTTCTTGTTCCACTGCTAGCATATCGGGTACCACTGCTAGTATTTTTCGTAATCACTGCTACAAGCTATCTCGTAACCACTGCTAGTTATGCGTGTTTCCACTGCTAGGCTTATCGGTAACCACTGCTACGCTTGAGCGTTTCCACTGCCTTCGATAAGGTTACCACTGCTAATGCTTGTTTCCACTGCTAGTACGAATAAAGCTGCTCGTTTGTCTAGAGTCCATTGGTTATTTTATAAACATAAAGATTGCATAAATGATGAATCAGGGAGCTTTTGAAAGGAGATGATGCTGGACTATTGAAACTTCCTACTGATAAAGCTTTAGTTGAGGACCCAAAATTTCGTTACTATGTTGAACTTTATGCAAAGGTAAAATTCTATTAACTTGCTTTTATGTTTTAGATAGTCACAATCATTAGGTATATGCAAAGATAAACAATAATTTGGGCTTCTTATGTGGGTAGGATGAAGAGGCATTCTTCAAAGACTATGCGGAATCACACAAGAAGCTTTCATAGTTGGGTTTCAACCCACCAACATCATGTCTCAAGTTATCATCAAAGAATGCTTCATTATTGGCGCAAAGTGCTGTTGGAGTTGCTGTTGCTGCGACTGTGGTCATTCTCAGTTACTTCTATGAAGTCAACAGGAAATTCAAATAAAAAACAAGCACCTGAGTTCAGAAACTTGATGCATTGGAAAAGAACATACACATAAACACAAACTCTCATGATGTTGCATTAATAATAAATAACATTCGATACATTGGCATTGTTCTATAATTGAATGCTTATTTAGACTATTGCCTACACCGTGCAGGCAAATATGAATTAAGCTTCTGCTGTACCACCCTAAGCCCGCAACCATTAGAGCGAAATCCCATCCTTTAATGTGAGAGATCCCATGGAGAACAAGTCTATCTCCATCCTATTAAATAAATTAACTCCACCAGCTAAAGATTAAAAATAAGTAAAGTCAGTAATGTTAAACTCATCATAGCAGCCGCATTTCCAGACCTTGATCTCTTCAGTCCCTCAGCAACACTTTCATTACCAACTGAAATTTTCACCACATTTGACACATAAAACGGCCGAGCATCAATATTGAGTGAATTCACAAGAGGACCCATCACAGTCTTCTTAGCAACTTGTTTTGACTATCTTTTACCTTACCGGGATGCTTATAACCTGCCCTTCGGGGTTGACCAATACAGGAAGGCTTCTTCTTGCAGCGACGGGAATAGACTTTAATAACAACAAAGTTTTTTGTGCCAATACTCGAACATAATCTGAGCATAAGGAATTCTTTTCAAGGTAACCTTTTTCCAAATTATCACTGGTAACTAATTTAGAAAAGATATAACCAATCAGCATCGACCATGTGTCGCACCTCCAATACGGAATCTTGACCTAGCCCACAACAACATAAACCATTGTTTTCATCTATGAACTCCCACGACACCAGAAACCTATCCATGAAATTACCAATTTTCCCATGATGAAGCTCTTCAGCACAAACCGATTCCACCAACTTTTGTGATTCATGGTCATGTATAATTTCGGTTTTTAGTTTAAAATTTTCAAGTACGCTTTTGTACAATGAACATATGCTTGTAAATGTAGGCTCACTAATAATATTGACCCTTTTGGCTTCGGTCAAAATAGAATCGGAAGACGTGTTCAAGAAAGGTACATCTGAGGTATCTAATACTATTTTGTTTTAGTATGATCTTCCATTTTCCATAATCTGGTCAAGCTCGCTTGAAATGTTGACTTTGTGTTCACTAGAAGAACCGACACAGAATGATTCCATCTTCATAGGTAAAGCTGAATTGACCGAACAACAAACAAGAAGCTTTGTGCCTTTGGAACCAGATAACAACTGGCTGCAGTAAAAGAAGCCTGCAAAAATTGTTAAAGCCTGCAGTTAAAACAAATACGGCGACTGAAACATCATGGGAAAGTGATTAAGGGGTCTTGAGAAGTAAGCAAAACCAACAGCTTGCAGAACAAAGGAAATTACTCACCAATAGCTACTGAAAGACTGATTAATGCTGTCTTCCATATGTCGAGATATTGCTCAAAGAACATGTAAAATACGGAATACGGGAATACCTCAATCTGAAATAAAATAATAGTGTTAAAGACAGGAAAAAATATGAAGTAAGAAATACAAAAACCTTGATAACGAGGCATAGAAATACACAAAATTGCAATCGGTCCTAACATTTGTATATGTTTATGGTTTATAAAAAATGATTTAAAGTAACTTTTTAATGATATGATATATTCTCATACTTCATATAATAATTAAAAATTTGGAAGTAAATGTTAGGTCAGTCACTATTCAAATCAGTGCCTTTTCCCATTCAAATGACTACTTTAGCCACTATTTTAGACCCGGTTAGGCTTTGTACACCTCACTGAGGCATTGCCTGTTTTAACTATGGCATTACCCCTAAAGACTTCGAGACCCTTGAGCTGAATTCTCGTGCAGCCCTCATAGAGTTGACAAAATCGACCTGAATTAAAAAAGTTCTGATCAATATAGATGTTGATATAAACTACTTAGTTCTGGTATAACATATTTTTTCCTACCTGCTTGTTAAGGGGTGTGTGATATGTACGGAAGGAGGATGCTTGAATAACACCATTCTCAAAGCCTGAGGAGTAAAGTGTAGAATATTATGATAACTTAAATGTCACAAATTACGGTGAGTCTGTTAACCCTTTTTATATGCAAACGGATCAATTCTAGTTATAGTAATATAGTTTTCGTAATCATATGTGATGCATCATTTATTATAAGCACACCAAAATAGTGTTTGTGGATCGGCCCAACCAATCCAGTTTGACCCGATCATTAGCCATATTGACACGTTACCCAACCCGCCCATTTTGACACCTCTACTCACAAGATATGAAAAAGGGACTGCACAATCAAACAAGCATTTAGAACCAACACATGTATACTGTGTTCAATTTAATGGAGCTGCACTAACCACTAACTTCAGTTATTCTACTACTAATCATTGGTCAAGTAGATATTGCAAAAATTTTCTTAGCATAATAATTCAACCAAATAACGGATTTATAGAAGTAGTTACCGTGGTACAATCCTTGCAAAATCCATTTACAGTACAGGAACCATCATCCAAAGAACAGCAAGGAGGCTGAAAACAATATCACTGGTGTTTAAATATGCGCTTAAACTGATTACTAATCCAAAAGAATCGTTTTATCGATCACTTTCAAATCCTTCTATGGGGATGTTTGAGGTTCAACATGGGCCTTCAGATTGACTCATGCCTATTTGATAATTATAAATAAACATTATAACTATAACCTGGACTCAATATTTATTTCTCTGCATCTAACTCCTAAGTGTCAAATGCATAAAAGCCCCCCTTGATGGCTGTATCAAAAAGATAGCTTGATTACTTGCGATTGTTATCATTTTAAACATTAACTATTTAAACATTTGAAAAGGGGAAAATAAAGTGTTTGTTGGTTAGCCTGACCAGGTCCGCCTGCTAACCAGCAACATGAAACCAATTTGACCCATTATCCAAACGACTTAACCAAGGTTTAAAAGTACGGAAGGCGAGCCTCGAGGCGTTTTCCCTTCGCCTCAAGAGGCGTAAGCCTCGAGGCGAACCGAGGCGTAAGGTCGAGGCGGAATTAAAAAAAAGATAGAAATTATATATCTAATATCTTATATTAAAAAAAAATACTTAGCATCAAATAAAGTTCATAATTAATCAAATAACATAATTTGCATCATCTCCCAAGTAATGATCTTCATGGCCCGAATCATCTTCGGACTCCTCATCAATCAAATTTATTTGGACCGATCAGAAGAAGTGAAGAACCGATTCCCACCAACTTTCTTTAGGCCCGCCAAAAGTAATTTATTTCCCGCCTATTTCTTTCAGCCCGCCCAAAAAACCCCGCCTCATATCCGCCTTCACGCCTCTTCCGCCTCATACCGCCTCATTCAACGGATCGTGCGTTCCAATATACCACCATGAGGCGCCGCCTCATATGCGATTTTTGCCCGCCTCGCCTCGAGGCGCCGCCTCACACCGTTTTTTTAAACCATGGACTTAACCCACCTATTCTTCCACCTCAATATTATGTCATTAAAAGTTTATAATGAGCGTAAATTATGTATACCGATGCTTGGATATGTTCTACCTTCATTTTTCTGTAATCTTCTTGAGCTCTTTTTGATCTAAACATGGCTTGCACCCGCACAACAGATCTCTCTACACGCTCTTCAGCTTGCTTCCGGCTGGCATGGAAGAACCCTTCCTCACCATTGTTTTCTAGCTTCTCTTTGTTGTCATCATTTTTAGGATCCACTTGAAGACCTCGGAATCCTCTTCTTTCAAACGCCAACGGAGAATTGCTTAGTGTATTGCCTTCGAACTTGCCTTCGAACTTGGTGACCTCGGAAGATCGACTACATCAAAAAAAGAGTGTAACTTTAGTGCATAAAAATTTACAATCTTCAAGATCTCAACAGTAACTAGTTATAAACAAGTACCAACTGGACAAAAAAGTGTTTGCAGCTCAACCAAACCCACCCATGGTGTTTTGACCAATATGGTTATCAACCTATTACCCAACCATGCTAACCTGCTCATTTTTTCACCTATAGTTTCTACCATTGAATTGAATATATCATTATATCTAACTATGTATCTAGTCCTTATGGGTAGACCGTAGACATGTAACAAAGTCCACAAAAAAGAAGTTGACATTCAATCAACTAGAGATTGAAGTTCACTTTCTGTATAGATAAGATGAATTCAACAAATGTGGCCTAACCCTTATCCCCGTTTTCTCACTTTCCTCATCCGCCCTTTTTTCAATCACAGATTTCGCAAACACCTCATTCCAAAAACGTCCTCCCCTCACCACTCCCAACAACCTTAAAATACCGCGGATACCTCGGAACTAAACTCTCCATAAAATCATTAGGAAAACCAAACTCCCTCTTAACATGAACCAACTTATCCGTACTAACTACATTATTTTTCGACATCATCAACAATTAATTGAATTGAATTGAATTGAATTAATAAATATTATAAAAAAGAAACAAATGGAATGAATAAGAAGAATAGCAACCTAATAGAGGCGAAGGAGGCAAAGGTTAGCATCTAAGCTGTGATGATCGTTTGATTGATGGTTTGGATCTGTGTTGGATCTGGGTAGAAGTTTATGTTAAAGTTTAAAAAGTGAATCGGTAGTAGAGGTGCACAAAAACCGGTTTTCGGTTTTCAAAACGTTTTAAAACGGTTTTGCCAAAATCGTTCGGTTTTTCGGTTTTCGAATCGGTTTTTCGGTTTTAAATGTTGAATCGGTTTTTCGGTTTCAAATGTTCGAATCGGTTTTTATCATGCTTTTTACCGGTTCGGTTCTTTCGGTTTTAAATGTTCGGATCCGTTTTTTATCGGTATTTTACCGGTTCGGTTTTTTCTCGGAATTTAAAACATTTAATACATTTCGAATACAATCATAACTTTTATTTAAACAATACAATCATACAACTAAAACTATAAAATACTAATACATTTCGAATACAATCATAACTTTTATTTAAACAATACAATTATAGAACTAAAATAAATAAATACTAATATATTTCGAGCTTCGGCATGGCCATCACCCAAAAACATATTAGTATACTCAAGTATATCGAGCTTCGGCATTGCCATCACCCGTGTATACTCAAGAAATTAAATCATCCAAAATTCTTCTACATCTACCTCTTCAACATCAAATGGTTCAAATTCACCTTCATCTAATTCGGTAGCCGGAGGTGATATCCCCATGTCCTCTTCTTCTTGTGCTATAGTTTCTTCAACTTCTTCAATCGAACCTTCCAACGATGTTTGATGTTGTACCCTATCTACTCCGTCCATATAATCTTTCAAACATACACATACTTCCACGGATTCGGGGCTAAGTTTTGTCCTTCTATCCGATATAATTCTACCACTATGAGAAAAGGCGATTCGAAGCTACCGTGAAGCTTGGACCGCTAATAAGTCACGAGCCATAGCGGCTAAAATTGGATTTCCCTTTCTTTCCACCAAGCCAAAATGTCAAAGTTTGCAAACTCATCGGGACTTAAAGTTGTTAAAAAGTTTGTAGCCATATATTGTCCCAACTCGCTTGTCGGGGCCGATGATCGTTGACGCTTTGTAGCGTCTTCACGTAAAGTATTATAAAGGTTTATGTTAATGTCCCTTGTCATTCGGAACGAACCGGCCCGCATTAGTCGAATTGGGTTTGGTTGTTGACCATATTTTGTTGCATAAATTTCAAACAATTTTTAAAATAATCATTAAATTTAAATACTTGAGATTCTATATAGTTGGGATCTTCACCGTCCAACCCAAAAGATAATTCTAATTTTTCCATTATTCTTCTTATTAAAAATTCTACGCCTCCAACATTTAAACATGGATTAAGTCTTGGTGAACAAGTATAAACCAAAGGTAAAATAGCAAAATATTTTATAAATCTCTTTTTATAACTTTAACCATTTTTCTAAACATTTGAGTAGGTGAGTCTTTTAATTCGTCTAATTTTTCCGTCATAGCATAAACTTGATTTAAAACTAATGGGCTAGTTGGGTAATAAACACCCGATACTATAGTTGTTGCCTCTTTAAAAACTTGTAAAAATAGTTAAATCGTTTAGTCGATCCCAATCTTGCTCATCTATCGAAGTAGAACGGTTTTTATCAACAAGTAATTCATTAAAAGCATCTAAAGTAGAACGTTGTCGTAATATATTTTCAAACATAATGCAAGTAGAATTCCACCTAGTAGGTGTATCTAATTTCGGTCCTAGCCATGGTTCACCACATTGTTTACGAAAACGTTTATAGTTAATTTGTCGATTCATTACACGGCGATATATATTTGTTAATATACCCCTAAATACCAAACGTAATCTCTCACATATTTTTAATGCCGCTTGAACGGATAAATTTATAACATGAGCAACACAACGGGAATGAAAAAAGCACCATCTAAAATGGGTTTTATACGTAATTTTAACAAATCCATAGCTCTAGTATTATTAGATGCATTATCTAGTGAAATCGTAAAAACTTTATCATCTAAATTATATTCAATTAAAGTGTCATGTAAAATTTTTCTTAAATTAGATCCCGTATGTGGATAACCAAATAGTTTAAAAGCAATTGTCCGTTTCATTAATAACCAAGATTCGGATTAAACCAATGAGCGTACTTGGCTGAGATAAGAATTTGCCAAACCATGTGGTGCGGTCCAAACATCCGTAGTTATAGAAACACCATATTTATAATCATGAAAACCATTAATAATATCATTTTAGCCGTTTCCCATAATTTAAAAGCATCACTTCTAAGTTTAGTACGACTTACTTGTTTATACCGCCCGTGTAGCCTCTTTTTGATGATGGCCGTAAGCTTGGCGTTGTCGAAGAGGTTGAATGGATAAGTATATTGAATGACCCACCCCGCAAAATCTCTTTGAAGCGCATCATTATCATATACACAAATTTGACCATCCTCACCAATAGTACCGTCGGCATTTTGAGGTACCGCGGAACATTTGGTTATATGACCCTTTAGTGTAGTGTTAGCCCCGGAAGCATAAAAGTTCAAACATTTTTGCAACGCGCTTTTCCGTCCATCCTTCATAACACACAAATCCATATGATTAAAAACCTCCGGATTTCGTGCGGTTGGTTTAACATGAAGAACATCATCTTGTGTGTAATGTTTTCGTGGCCGGAAGACCCAACGGATGGAGGATTAGTGGAAGCTTGTTGTGATTGTGTGTTTTCCATTATAAAGAAATTAGAGATAATAGAGATTAAAGAGAGATCTGATGTGTTTTAAGCCTCAACCCAAAACACATATTTATACTACAAGTTCTAGCTTCAAAGTACTCAAAAATAAAAATAAAAAGACAAGAAAAACGGTCAAAAAATATCACAAGGCTCTTGTGCTACGGTACCATTTTTGAGCCGATCGGTTTTAAAACCGGCGAAACCGGTCAAAACCGGTTAAAACCGGTTTTTAAAACCGGTTTTGACCGGTTTTCAAATCCAACGGATACTTTGACTTTACGTTGACCGGTTTTTAAAACCGGTTTAACCGGTTTAAACCGGTTTTAGCCGTATTCAAATCCAACGGCTAGTTTGACTTTACGTTGACGGTTTTAAAACCGGTTTAACCGGTTTAAACCGGTTTTAGCGGTTTTCGACAAAAATCGGTTTTAACCGGTTTTCAAAACCGGTTTTACCTGTTTTAGAACCGGTAAAACCGGTCCATTGGAAAAACTTAAAACCGGTACAACCGGTTCGGTTGTCTAAAACCGGTTTCGGTTTTTTAAAAACCGGTTTTGTTGAAAACCGGTTCCGGTTTTGTCGTCCGGTTTTTTTGAAAACCGGTTTTTAGTTGCACCTCTAATCGGTAGGTTTTGTTAAAGGTGAGCATGTAAAAATAGTTAATTGTAATTTAAAAAGTATTTAAAAGTTATGTAAAAAAAATATAAAAGTACAAAAGTACAAAGTTAAAAAAGGCGCTCAAAGTAATTCGCTTAAATTTCGGCGTTGGGAAGGAAGCAAAGGAATAAAATAATACTTTTCAAAGTTAGACTTTTTCCTCGAAAATATCAAAAAAAATCGCTCGAATCTTAAAAAGTCGTTGGATATAAGTCGATTATAAATCATAGGTACGAAAAGAAACTTTCAATGATTGGGTTCTGAATAGTGTCAGGACACTTGGCACTCTTAGATTGGAAGGAAAAAGTCGCAAGTCTCAAAGTCTATTTTGGAAATACCCAAACTTTTTTCTTAAAAAGTGTTGAGACCTTGAGCAAAAGGTGTATTCTCATAATTACCCCTAATATTAATTAATATCGCCGATATTGCTATGGCCGGGTTGGGGCAAGCTCCTCTTTGTTGATAATTCAAGAAAAACTGGTTTATCCTTTTTCTTTTATTGAAACTTGCGACCCAGAACCTGTTCATGAAGCGAGTTCTGTTAAAATCAGCAAGACGATATCTTTACCACTATATATGGGTATCTAAAATTCTCGGAATACCTAAAGTCAACAATATGCACCACTACGAGTCTACAACAAATTTTCATCACCACATTCATGAGCAACAGTCATTTGCTCCTTGTCACCCTTCAAAGTCTTATTGTGAAATTCATAATTTGAATTCAAGTTTCAAATCGCATGAAACACTTTTGACGCAGCGGTACAAACATACGATGCACCTCCGATCCTCTTTCTCCTACAGAAAACCTACTAACAAACTCTCGCACTCTCAAAATAAATTGTAGCAAACCTTTTAAATCTCATGCTATTTGTAGTAAAGCACAAAGGTTTGCTAAGATGTGCGAAAAACAAAGAGTGGACAAGATACTATCCAGTCGTGTTGTATTTTCTTCATGTTTTTGCTAGTTTTGGAAAGTGGTCAAGTGCATACTTTGTGGTATGCTATAATAAGGTCCATGGTGGTTCATCAGTCTACTTGAGCTCACATGGCATGATCAAGTTAAGCGTTTGGATTTAAAGTATTCTCAAAACTGAAGTGGCGTTTAGTTCATAGAGTGTTTATATACTTTGGTTACCTTCATGATGTAGCAACAATTTCAAGTTCGATTACATGTCATTGTGATCTTTGATGTCTTTTGCGTCCTTCAATTGTATCCTCGTTTGAATCGTTCGTGATTCTTTAACAAAATAACATTTTTGTCAAAAAAAATTTGATGCATTTTTAGGGCCGGATATTACACTAAGTGGGCTGCCCAACCGCATAGGGCCCAAAATATTTTGGAGGCCTCAATTTTTTTGAAGTCCAATAATGGGAGTAAATTTGTTGTAAAACATGGTATTTGGACCGGTAACTAACTTTCATATTGGTAACAATGTGGGATCACTAATTCTTTTATTTGACTTATATCTTTGTTCCATACTTCACGTAGCTAATAAACTGAATTTTCTAATATTATATCTTCAAATTTCAAGCACAAATATGTACACTAGAAAAGTTGGTTTTCAAGCCAAAGACTACGTACAAATGTAATTAATCTAGATTAAAAAAAAAAAAATAAATAAAAAAAAAAAAAGAGTTGTAAAGAGATAAAGAATCGAATAACTTGTTAAAATAATGTTGTATTCGAAGGGGCCTCTTTAGTAATCATGACACAAGGCCTTAAAATTCACGGGACGACTCTCTATATTTTGATTTTATATCTTTGTCTTAGAAGCAATATAAATTTACATATTTAATTGTATGTATCCTCAAAAGCAAATCATTCTCGAATTAAACAAACTGAAAAAAGTAAATCGAGTGCGAATAACCCGAATAAAAACCAAACCGAGCATAACTTAATTAGAGCAATAGATATCAAACACATATAAAGATAGAAGCGGTCTGACAAATCGAGCCAAGCTGCGAAGCAGACCACCATTTTGTGTGCTACACCCATCTAGAAATTTGGGTTCGACACTGGAAGGGGCGAAAGTCACTGGTACAATCGACACTGGGGCAAAGGATTTTGGATGTGGTTTTTTTTTTATGGAATGAGGAACGGCCATTTAATGACCGGTTCTCCTGCTTCTTCAACGCCTCCAACTCATTTCTCAGGACCTTCACGAACTCCAGCATACTATGCAGGACCTTCAACATCGAGTCCTGGAAATGCAGAGTGCTCAAACTGCATCAAATTGAATCACAAGATAAAGGTACTCGAGAAAATGCTAGAAGTGTATATGCATCCCAATAAGCACACAGTTGATTCAGCCGCCCTATTTCATGACCTTTATAATGACATGAACAATCTTAGTTTGGAGTAATTTGTATGCTTTAATGTTTAAACTTTTATCGATCTGTAATGTAATTTTTACGCTTTAATGTTGGACGATTATTGATTTGTCATGTAATTCCGTATGCTTTAATTAATGTTTGAATGTTTATCGATTTGTAATATAATTCGTATGTATTTTACATATCCAAACACTCCTTTAAACAGACTCAAACATATGCTTGTAATGTAATTCAATTTGTAATGTAATTCGCTTTGTAATGTAATTCGTATATATATTTTACACTTGGTATTTGACATTAATCATCTGCTTGTTAAATCCATATCCAAACACCCCTTCAAACAGCAAGGTATTTCAAATGGGAGATGATTTGTACACATTTTGTTTTGATTTGCACACTCTAATGTGCAACTTGTTAAAGCATAATATATATACAGTACAACTGTTTAATGCACAGTTTTGAGTGTCCCAATCAATTTTTAGAGTGTACAAATCATTTCCCATTTCAAATATGCAATTTTCCAACACTAAATTACATATGCATAAAGACTGAATTGAAGGAACAATATCACAGTTAACAAACACGAAGGCAAACCTTTTATTCACCACGCAAGAGTTCTAAACCACATACATTTCATACAGACTCAAAATGAAACCACCAGACAAACAAACGAAACAACTCGACAAGCAAACGAAACAACTCAAACAAAACAGCTCGACAAGCAAACGAAACACACAACATAGACCATAACAAACATCGCAATTCATCGACTTTTCCCTTTGCTAGAACCTGCACCACCTTTTCCCTCCCTTGCATTCTTTTGCTTGATGAAATGTTCAAATAAATCTTCAAGATTTGTTACCCTCATTCCCAGTTCATCGACTTTTGCCTCCATTCTTTCACTATCAGCATCGGCCAACATTTGTCTGTAGTATGGTTTTTTCCTCAACCATTTTAGAATGACATCTCTCATCCACGGGCTTATGTTCTTATAAAGAACCATATTTCTCAATAATTTCATCGCCATATGTATTAAGAACTTCATCAAAGAGTGGTATGTTCGATAAAACCTTTGACCACTCCTCTTCCGGCATGTAACCAGCCATTGTTATATATGTTTTGTGAGAATTGACGATTGAGTTATGTGTGCGTTTTGTTTTGTTGAGGATGATTGGTTATATATAAGTAAAAAATTTGGCGGGATAAAGTTACAATAAGGCGGGAAAAAATCCCGACGACATGTCGTCGGTAACAAACTAGGGGAAAAAATCCCACCCAATTATTCCCTATTATTTACAAGCGGGGGAAGGCCAAATTTGACATTAATACATCCCGACGACATGTCGTCGGGATCTAAACACTTATTACAAGGATTAACGCTAATCAAACGATAAGCGGGATAATTTTTTTATTATATATATTCTAGATGACATGTCGTCGGTACCAAGTTGGCGGGGTTAATTCCCGCCCAACTATTCAAAATTATTGAGAGGCGGGGGAAAAGTCAAATTTAACCAATATGTTGCCGACGACATGTCGTCGGCATACTTTGAGCATAAAAATTCAACACACCGTAGGTTTGATCAAGCGTAACTTTTTGTCGTTTAGTGTATACTGCCGACGACATTGTGTCATCGACAATATGTGCCTAGCCTGTTCTACATATTCTTGTAGTGTGCAAAATACGCACGTAGAATGATTTCTAGAGGTATCAGGAAAGTCAGATAATTACTACGTACTTCTTTCCGTCCTAAGATATATAGTTACACTACAACATTGACTGCAATTGGAGGGGACATTTTTTCGCTTTTGGTGGGGACATGTCCCCGTCAATAACTTTCAGCGGGGACATGTCCCTGCCGAAACGTCCCCGCTAACAGCTCATCGTTGATACTTTCGAGAAAAGTAGTGGCGGGAAAAAAAATTGGAAACAATTAATAGTTACAACTTTGGTCAAATTTTGCCAAATATCAAATCTACTTTCAGCGGGGACATGTTCCTGCCAAAAGTGTGCGTTGAAACTTTACTAAACGGTCAACGAGTTTGTGTGCCAGCTCAACATGAATTTTGTCGATTAGTGATTTCGGCGGGGACAAGGGCGTCCCCGCCAAAAGGCTCATCGCACGTCCTCCTTATTGTTGTAGTGTTAAATTCTCTCGACAAAAAGACACAAATCAGAAAAACATAACAATTTTTATTTTTCATTTTTACTTTAATTTTTGCAATTATAATTTTACCCTTAAATTATTAATTACACTTTGTACTAACAATTTCAAGTAAGATTAATATGATAATCTCTATCAAATTTTCTTAATTATTTTTAACATCCAAAAGTTAAGTTAAATATAGAGGGAGAGATTTATATGATAAGCTATATAAGATAGAGTTTAACTACAATTGAACTTTGATTGTTATTAAATATCGGCTAAACTGAAGTTTACCTTTTATTTTTGGTTATACCGATCGATCTCAGATAACAGCTGGTATTCAGCTTTTAAAGATGTCGATTGCAACCATGCAAAAGCTATTTTCCATCCCAAGAATATTCCAAAACCCTAGAAAATTTGTTTCAGAAACTTTATTATCAAACCCACTCTGTGTTGGCCGTTCCACTCGACATCGTTACCATACTTCTCGACCACAATTCGAGGAACCATCGCAGAAGTGTCTGGCGAAAGTCCCAATTCCTTTTCAGCGACTATTGCATAATGCAAAGCGAAAACCTTCAAGCAATGACCAGCGATATTTTAGGTTTCAATTCCAACGATACATCTCTAACAAAAACATGTTTTCTTTCGAGCAACTGTTTAACTACACGTAAGTCCTTTACCTTATCATATATATTATATATGACTGCCAATTAGAGTAATACAATAACTTAAGCTTTTTTTTTTTTTTTTTTTTTTTTTTTAATTTTTAAATGTACGTTTGAATCATCTTAATCAACTTTCATAATGATTGGAGTAAACGAATTAGTACTGCATGCTCACTAAGAGACTTAAACCCTCAACCGCTAAGTTGAGGAACTTGTCACAGCTTTGTGTTGGCGTGCTGGTACGTAGTTTCTAAACCTTGCTCACTTATGATATCATATATTCATTTATAGGGAGTCACATGTTAAAAGGATAGCAGAAACTCATCATGTGTTAATAGGCTTGATTGTGGCAAATGTGGGTGTGCATCTGCTTTGGAAAGCTGTTGACACCAAGTTCATGTGCCAAAACTTTTTGGTGAGTTCTACATGCATGTACATGGTTATGCTATTTGTCTATCAAACATCATCATCTACTTTTTTTTAGAGGTGGAAATATTAACTCGTATGTGCATGGTTATGCTATTTGTCTATCAAACATCATCATCTACTTTTTTTTAGAGGTGGAAATATTAACTCGTATATGTATGAAACACTTTATTAATGGAATCAATTGAAAGTCCTGCAATTGTATTTTTGATGCCACGAACATCCTACATCTCTTCATTACGAAATGGAAAATGTTCGCCAGTCAAACCAACCAATTACCTGGCCTCTTTCGACCTAAAATGAAAACTTACGTATTTTGACTCATTGGCCAACAAGTGTGACCCGCCCATGCCCTTCTATGCATCGACCGGCATCTTATTTGTTACTGTACTATTTTTCTCATATTATTTCCTCTGTGCACAGCTTCAGTTGGACGACTTTAAAAGTGGACGGTTCCATACTATGATAACTTATGCTTTCAGTCATATTGAAGGTTATGAACTTCTCACTTGCGTGTCCTGCCTTTGCTTATTCGGGAAAGGTGTAAGTTCACATGCCTTGTTATTTTCTATAGGAACTAGTAGTTAGGTTTAGTAATTTTTGATATAATCTGAAGGTTCTTGATGACATAAGTTAAGTGATCCTACAATTGATGATGTTTATTAATATTGTTACTAAGACATCATTTTCTCTTTTTATGAATCTTTGTTTCTCAACATATATATGTGTAAACCTTAAAACATCTAGTATCATACTTAATGTTGATTTATTTTATTTTTTAGTCTTTTGTAATCAAAACATAGTTGCAATTTTTGTACTTTTGTTTATTAACAAAATCGAAAACATTTGGTAAGAAAGTTAGTATGTTTGACAAATGTCTTCTCTTTCCATATTTGTTTAACAAAAAAATTTAATATCCTTTCGGACTTTCCAATTCATTATTCAACAGATTGGAGACAAGTTTGGCCCTAAAATTCTACTGAAGTTGTACCTGGCCGGGGCTTTTGCTGGTTCAGCTTTCTTCTTGGCGCACAAAGCTTTTCTGGCCCTAACATCAAAGGTAGTCTTTTTAGTAGTGGCTCATATAAAATAAAATGTCTTGATATCAAATGACTTCTAGCTAATTAATTCCTTGATACATTAACTTATTTGTTTGATAACTACAGAACGAAGGAATGAGTGAACGTGACCCTTCAAAAGTTGCAGGCAGGGTATGTAAACATTCATTTTTATCTCAAAATCTTCCTAATACATACAAATATATAAGCTTGAAGTTTGCTAATACATACAAATATAAGCTTGAAGTTTTTCCATTTTAGGGAGCAGTTGCGGCACTTAAAGCTGTCATGATGTTTCGTTTGATCATATTTCTAAGAGAAAAGATACATAATAAGTTTGCTTGTGCTACGATATTGGTAAGTAAACTTTCAACAATCATACATTGGGAGTGTATAAGTTACTTAATTATGACATTTTTGTTTGATGTGATCATTTCAGGGGATATGTATAGTTCTGGATGAAATTATAGAAATCGAGGTATGATCCTTAATCCCTTAGTTTTCGAACATTCTCCTTTTCGACATCAAAACTAATATCAGTAATGTCTCGGAATATGGTGGCACTTCGTGTCTGGTTCCGGTTAGTGGGTCAGAAAACCCCAACCCCCAAACACGACCACGGCATGTTTCGTATTTGGGTTAGCCATATCAACAAAGCCAAATACTTCCCATTTAACCCGTTTATCTAAGTATCTTGGCGGGTTAAAATTGTTACACTAGTTAAATGAGTTGGGACGTTGACCCATCTAATCCATTAATTAACAATCATAAATATTGTTTTAGATTAAAACTAAAAAATAAATGAGTTGGCGGGTCGACCATCTAATCCACCAAACCTGAACACGACATGTTTAATAAATGGGTAGTACTCATTTATTGTCGTGTCGATCTTGTGTCGTATTTTCATGTCATGTAGGAAATTGTGACCCTTTATGTATTATTGGAGGTTTAAGGTGCATAAGTTTGGTTTAGGTAATACATATATTTTGTATTGTTTGGGCAGATTCATTCTTCAATGAAGGCTAACTCGGTAATTATTATAGCATGCAAAAACCATTATATTTGGCACACATTATACCTTTCGTTTAGAGAAAAAAAAAAAAAAAAAGCAATTCGCGGATACTTTTAGACATTTAATAAACTAGCCAAGCACTCGTGCATTATGTCAGAAATTTAAAAAGGCATATAATTATAGTTGTGAAATTGTTTAAGTGTTTCGTGCATGAATAGGAAGTAGAGGTAGATTGGTAATTTCATCGCTATCACTTTGAATGATTTTAAGCAAATGTGTTTTCTCTTCATATATACTAGTAAAATTAGTCGAGAAATTGTTCTAACGCTATATGCCAAAAGTGTTGATTGATATAGTATAATTTTTTCTTTGTTTATCTTAAAGTTGGATTTTTGTTTCTTTGAACTTGAAACGTGTGACTTTTTTAGAATAATCCTTGATTGAAACATTCATATCTTAATTCAATCCAAAAGTATAATTGCGATTCCTTTTGTTTACAGACCCAAAAACATAGAGAGAAAAATCGTACTTTAAGTATGGTATTTGCCAACATGGGTGGTGTTGCTGTTGCTGTCATAGTTGGAGCACCTGTTATAGCTGGGGCACGATTAAGGAAATGGCGTTGCTAAAAGCTTTTGATAATATCAGCTTATATTCGACAAGGGAGTATATATTTTTGTGGTATGTGGTCGTTGTTATAACTGATGTATGAGTTTGGTAATAATCGATAGTATGTTTGGGTTACTTAATGAGTCATCTATGAAAATCACTCTTGGGTATAATATTTCAATTTTATATGTTTTGTTTTGGGACAAAACGTTTATGTTTAATCAATAGGAATTGGCTGAAGCATTTAGGGTGTGTTGGTTTGTAAGTGGAACAAAAAACAAACATGCATTGAACCCGTACCTACACCAGAACCAATGAAAGTTTCTTTGTATTCCCCACTTATTGAAATCCATATTAATGTAAAGCACTCCCTTTGAAGCAACGTCATCAAACCTTCAAAGATGATAACCCACCATACCTTCAAGGTATCCCAAGAATATGCACTTGACCTTAACCGGTTCAAGCATCCCTTACTTATACAAGCAATCCATACAAAAACCCCAACATATCCATAGGTGTCTCAAATCCAATCGCTGATGATGGTGACCTCTTCATTAGATATGTAGACATTGTTGTATCATCTGCCCAAAAAACCTTGGACAGACTGGATCAGAAAACAACGTACCTTAGCCAAGAGTGTCATGTTCGTCTTCTCAACCAACCGATTCTGTTGTATCCCTGCAACACCAAAATGTCTGCCCCCCCACCCCTCTTCATACATTGTTGTGTAAACCCCTAATTACACAATTCAAGAACATTACCTGTCTTGGTCTTCTTCCCAGTCTGAGACTCTCCTACTGCTTCCTACCCTTTAATTTTTTCGTTGCATGACCTTCCAGGGTTATATACGCAATTAGCCTTCCTTGTTCCTGATAAACCAGTGAACCCTTTATAACCTTGATCTTTCCCAACTGCATCTTCCCGGTAAAACCCTCTTTTTCAAGAGTACCCAGCGATATCAAGTTTCGTCTTAATTCCATCTCATACCTAATGTTGTCCAAAACGAAACTTGGCCCATCCCCCATCTACTTCAACCTTACCCGTCCCCCGTGCACGGCATTTCCTGCCACCACCCAGCAGTACATTACCACTGTCATACTCCTCAAAATCAAATAAGTAATCTTTCATGTATGTCATATGGTATGAACCTCCTGAATCCATGATCCAGTCATTTAGTTGTTCAACACTCATACTGGATGCCTGATCTTTATTCTTGACAAAAACTTGAGATTTCTTGCGATTATACCTGGGACAATCCCTCTTTAAATGCTCTTCATACTGACATATATAACACTTGAGTTTGCTGCTTCTTACATGTGACTTTGACCACGCACTACCTTTACCCTGTTGTGTATCACTTTGATCAGATATGCCCCTCACAAACAACCCTTCACCACCATCAACCTTTGCTTCCGTCATCTTCTAAAGTTCCCTAGAATGAAGTGTCACGAGCACGTCTTCTAGCTTCAAAGTATCCCAACCATATAGCAAAGTATCTACGAAATTACTGTAAAACGATGGTAAAGATGTGAGTAATAATAATGCCTGATCCTCATCAAATATAGCAGTATCTATAGCCGCTAAGACACCTACCAGCTTGTAAAACTAATCAATATGTTCAGATTGACTCTTACCCGGATGTATGTGAAAAGTATATAACTTCTTATTCAAGTACAAACGATTAGCTAGATACTTTTTCATATACAAAGTCTCTAACTTTTTCCAAATCCCCGTAGCAGTCGTCTCCTTTTTGACCTCCCTTAGGACTCTGTCACCTAAACACAAGATAAATGTGTTGTAAGCCTTTTTCTGGACGGCGTTTTCGTATGCCGCTATTGTGGTTGCAGGTAACTCTTCCAATGCTGCAGCTAATCCTTGTTGTTTCAGCAAAGCTTTCATCCATACCTGCCATACCGCGAAGTCATTCTTCCCATTAAATTTCTCGAAGTCATTCTTCAATGAAAGCTTATTCGGTAAATATTATTGCATGCAAAAACAATTATTGGTGGCACACATTATACCTTTCGTTTTTTAAGAAAACGGCAAAAGCAATTAGCGGGTAGTTTTAGACATTTAATTAACTAGGCAAGCACTCACACATAATGTCAACAATTTAAAAAGGAAAAAAATTATAGTTGTAAAATTGTGGTTAAGTGTCTCGTGCATGAAATATATATAGGGAATAGAGGTAGATTGGTAATTTCACTTTCTCACTTTGAAATATTTTAAGCAAATGTATTTTAGAGTAAAAATAGTCGAGAAATTGTTATAACACTATATGCCAAAAGTGTTGATTGATATAGTATAATTTTTTCTTTGTTTATTTTGAAGTTGTATTATTGTTTCTTTGAACTTGAAAAATGTGACTTTTTTAGAATAATCCCTTATTGAAGCATTCAGATCTTATTTTTCAGTCCAAATGTATAATTGCAATTCCTTTATATTACAGACCCAGAAACATAGAGAGAAAAATAGTACTATAAGTTTGGTATTTTCCAACATGTTGCTGTTGCTGTCATAGTTGGGGCACCTGTTCTAGCTGGGGCATGATTAAGAAAATGGCTTTGCTAAACGCTTTTGATAATAGCTGCTTTTATTCGACAAAGGAGTATATATTTTTGTGGTATGTGGTCGTTGTTATAACTGATGTATGAGTTTGTTGATAAACGATAGTATGTTTGGATAACTTATTGAGTCATCAATGAAAATCACTCTCGTGTATAATATTTCAGCTTTATGTTTTGTTTTGGGACAAAACTTTTATGTTTAATCAATAGGAATTCGCTGAAGCATTTAGGGTGCGTTTGATTTGTAAGTGGATTTAGATTCAGATCTTTAATTCAATACTAGCAGGATACTCGTACGTTGCAGCGGCGGGAACCTTGTGATTAAAATTTCTGACGATCGAGTTATGAATTATAATTGTAATTTTTTGTGGCAATAATGTTTATTTCGATCAATGTTTTTTAATTTCTAAATGAATATGCAGTTGAATTTTTATCTCTACAATGTATAAAGAAAGCAACAATTGTAAAATTACTAGGCGAGTACCCGCGCCTAGCGTCAGCGGTTCCAAGCAGCAGACAATTAGCGATATGCGATTTTGTGGTAAGTGTTTAGTATATCGTTCAAAATATAATATGAAAAGATCAAAATGTAATTGAAAACGGTTATAACATGTGATAATTTAATTCTAGTAAAATTCTTAACATGTATCAGTTATCAAATGATATATAAAAATATTTAGTGAGGCAGAAAAAGAAAACATTACATCAATTATGAGATACTAACTAACAATGCACGTTACCCGTCGCGTAAAACTTCTTGGTAGACGACATTTGAGGTGTAGACTCCTCATTAACCGAACTCTTTAACCGGCTTCACTAATACCTTTGTAGTTCTACGTGATATCCTCTAGACAAAACAACATAAAGCTGGCCATGCGAGAAAATAGTGTCGGGCAAATAGACACCCACATTTGGAATTGTTTGGCCATGAGCTTTATTGATAGTCATCGCAAAGCTAAGGTGCACAGAGAATTGTCTTCTTTAGAGGGAATATATTAATCATTTTATTTTATTCACGTTCATATGCATATTTATTGAATGACAAAATTTTAAAGGATTGACTCAGTTATCTTAATTTCACGTTCACACCATGCTATTAGGCTGGGCACAGCAAGGGAAAAAAGTCTCGGTCCTGAGTCGGTCGACCGACTCGTGTGTCGATCGAGCTTGATGTGGGCTATCGGCCGCGAGTCAGTTGGCGGGGTTTTCTTTTTCCGAATGTCTGGCTATCGATTAGAAGACACACATATGGACAAAATCTTCCATTTATTTATTTATTTATTTTTTTATTTGTGAAAGAAAGAAACGTGTGTATTGGATTTGCAGGTACACACCAAAGTCATTTTTTTATAAGTAATTAATTTACAATTTATACCTTCGTAGTTTGATTTCATTGTTATTTTTATTTTAAATAACTAATAAGTTACGTTTGTAATTAATAAGGTACATTAAGAAATATTTTAAGCCTTTGAAGTTTGTTTTTATTATAGTGTTTTTAATTTTATTTGAATTATTATATAATGGTCTAGATTATTAATGAGATTTAATTTTGTTGTTAAAATATTTGAAAAAATAAAAATGAAAATGAAAAAGAGATGAAGGTCGTCACTGCTTTGACAAAAAGTCATTGGAGAGAGAAAACTGATGTGACATGTCGCTTGTAAGCCTAGCCTTAAGCATTTGAGTTTTGAAGACAACCATTATATCATCACATGTTAAAATTGTAAACCACAAATTGTACACACCATGCATACATGGACATTATTTCAACTTAAATAGCTAACTTTGTGATGTAATTAAAGAAAATCACTGAAGTTTCGTAACAAACAACCAAATCAATGTGAATATTAATCTTACATAAGAAGTTTCACATCATATGTATAAATAATTGCCTAAATTAAAGTGATATATTTACATGCATTTTCATTAAATCATTGCCCAACTTAAATTTGCATCATATGTATAAATCATTGCCAAAGCACGTGTATGTATAAATCATTGCCAATGTATTGAAGAAAATTATGACCCAATATCAACGCGTCTTCATTTAGCATGCATGATAAATACTATGACCAAAAATATAAAGTGTCCTCATTTATATAGATATTGGTTGTTTGATTATATATTTGCCTAAACTAATGGTGAATGACTAATTAACGACATTGATTATTCTCCATTATAAACACACGATTAGTCACTTGAGTTAATTTGAACTAAAATAAATCAAGCATGTCGTCAGTGACATAATTACAAACTTGAGAATGCGAGGACAAAACATATCAGATTACGTGAAACATAATGCAAGATTATAAAGTATAAACCATATTGATATTCTGAAGTTTATATGTCAAACATTATTTGGTGAATTATCGAATACATTTAACCTATTATGCCTATTGTATTTACCAAGTAAAATGTAATACCTACCAAGGGCGTAGCCAGGAATTTGTTTATGGGGGGGCCAAAACTTTGTTAAAGACATTTAGAACTTGACGTAATGTTGAGGATTGTTTAGCCAATTCGTGTTTATATAAGAATTAATATGGGATGATCATTTAAATTGTATAACAGTTAGGATTTTTAGAGATTGGCTAGTACAAGTATAACTATATCAGTTTTTGTGATGGGCCAAAAAACAACAATATTGACACTTTACTATATTGGGCTAATGTAAATGTACATAAGTTAAAGATTTTTGGGTGGGCCATGGCCCACCTTCGCCTCAACATGCCTCCGCCACTGATACCTACTATACATATGTTTCTAATGATGAGTTGCAGAAATTTTAAAAATAAGAATTTTGGTGAAGCCAAGACACTCCAATGCCCCAGCAAAGTTTGGCTCAAATTATATTGCTAAATCTTACAAACAAATAACGATAAATGATAACGTTGATGTCAAAGTTAAAAAACCATAGTCATGAACAAAAGAAAAATATATTTATCAATAAATCACTTAATTCTTGCAACATCAATCATAAGACTGATATGACAGGAAAGTCTTCACAAACATCAAAATCGGATTCCGTAGCAAGGCCGGTATGACAGGGAAAACTACATCGAACAAATGTGAACCAAAAAGTTAATTGATAGATAACCTTACGTTTGACCCTTTAACTTTATAAATATAAATAATGACCATTCTCTTTGTTCCTTGTAGCACACAAGATTGTGCAAAAGCTATACGGATGATATGGTTACAAAAAATCGAGATAGTCATTGTAAACAAAACACCAAGAAGTATTAATTAAGTAACTAATTTGAGTGATGAAAACCAAAATCCACATTCATCACCAGGTGATATCCTCGTCATAACTTCTTTTTAGATCACAGGCTGCAACAAAAAAAGCATTGGAATATGCTTATAGCAACCATCCAATATGTAACCTTATATGTAACTTGAAAAAAAAAAAAAAAAAAAAAAAAAAAAAAAAAAAAAAAAGTTGTTTTTAGTTTTAAAATATTAGAATGTTGATAATGTAGAAATGTAGCAACTTAAACAGATCTTTATTAGAATTTTGCATCTATCATCTTCAATCAACATCATTCTACAAAAAATAGACCAAAACAATTAGCAATTATAATATCGATCGCTTATAAAGTACCATGTATTTGTAATCAAACTAAAATGCATCAAAAACTTTGAAATTTGATTGAATTGAAGCAAAATCCGTGAGCACAAACATTTTTGAAAACATTTTGTGCTCTCACGTTCAATGTCATAATCAATTTATAAGCAAAACATTGTTCTTGTGCCACGTGCGGAATCACGACCTGCAAAATACAAATAAGCTATACTAGTTTTGACAAAATCCATAAATTGGAAGATGAATAATAATGAACAATGTGGGAAACGGTGTACACTTTTATTAAAATAATAACTCAGATTACAATAACTAAATAACAGAATGTAAAACAGTAAATAAAAGCAGCAAAGAGACTTGTACGAGGCTCGTATTGGATACGATTCCCTTAAAACAGATTCGCCGTCTGTTTCCCAGGGTACAACGTCACGTAGTCATTGTTGTAGCCGGACTAAACTTACTTGCACGAAAAATTACCAAAGCCTGCGTGTTTTCGATCGAAGGTTGCGGGCGTACATAATGGAGTTGCGTTATTCTGTGTATCAAAACTGAATGAGAAGATTTTATTTTATAGGCAATACCTAGCTTGGTCACCAAGCCAGAATATACGCCTGGAATAAAATTATATGCATATCTGTTATTACAAAACACGATTTGCATATTTCTGTTAAGACTTAAGCACAAAGTCTAAATCTATTCCTAAAATAGATTACAGAATATTCTGGAAATTATCAATCTACACGGTTTTATTATTTCAGCAGAAACCATGTGCTTCAGCAGAATCTGTGCTTCAGCAGAATCCCATGTGCTTCAGTAGAATCACTTCACATAATTCTCACCCATGTGCTTCAGTAGAATCACTTCACATAATTCTCAGCAAAAAGATACCCGCGTAGGTGAGATTTCGGAGCTGCATTCGTGTCCGCAGGTCGCGCGGGCTCGCATGAGTTCAGAAGCCTCGAACTCATTTTAGCTCGGAAATCCTATTTTCTGCACCCCCCCCCCCTGCGCGCGCGCACGTAGGAGTGGGAGCATAACCAAACTAAAGGAATTTGATATTCAATAGTATGATTTCCTTATAAACTAGTCTCCACTTCCTTTTCTAGGCGATGTGGGATAGTTTAGTATTTCCAGATTTTGTGCCTCACTTTGAGACACGATATCTCATTCATTTCTACTCCAATTTGGACATACTTTAGCTCGTTGCGAAGCTCTCATCGAGGAGAACGCAAAGCTACCAAGAAATATAAATATATATAGCATATACATATATTAAATATTGTCCAAAATTTGCAAAAACTCATTTTGCAATACTCATTTTCCAACAATCCCCCACATGAATGGAAATCGGTCGAAAACACACGAAAGTTTTGGTGAAATTTCTGCGGTTAAGTCTTGCATAGGATAGGTAGGTGTAACCCTTTGAACCTTCCCTTGTGAGATGCACTTAGTCTCCTAGATCTGAGTAGACGCGATGTCCTTGAACTCATCATCCATTTACGTAGACGACATTACACTTCACACAAGACTCTCCCTGACAATGTCAAGTCCTCATAGTCGTGTTCGTTATGGTCATGAACACTAGCCTGGTTCTGCAAGAGCTCTAAGGAATTGCGCCCCACATTTCCTTCGAGCGACCCCACTTCTCTCTCACATAGGTGATTTCATCTTGAATCATTAAAAACATATGTGTTGTGATTTCATCTTGAATCATTATGCTTTATGATTTCATCCTGAATCATTAAAGCCATATGTTTAACCTCTCAACAAGTCACATTTGTTATAGGAATGGACTAGGAAAGTTATAATATTTAGTAACTCCCCCACATTGACGTGACTTCCCCCACATTTCTATGATTAGGTTGTCCTATTGAACCCAGTTCTTGGGATCTCCAGTCAACTGGGTTAGGTTTTCCTTCATAGAAATTCATTCCTTCAAGGGCTTTAGTCCCATTCCTCTAGACGACTTACTTACTAACTCTCTGCTTAAGCCTTTCGTAAGCGGATCCGCGATGTTATCCTTTGACTTCACATAGTCAATTGAGATAACTCCTGTTGAGAGTAGTTGTCGTATCGAATTATGTCGACGACGGATATGTCTGGACTTTCCATTATACATTATGCTATGAGCTCTGCCAATTGCCGATTGACTATCACAATGTATACTAATGGCCGTTACCGGTTTAGGCCACCTTGGTATGTCCTCTACGAATTGACGTAGCCATTCCGCCTCTTGTCCGCATTTATCTAACGCGATAAATTCTGATTCCATCGTGGACTTAGCTATAACAGTTTGCTTGGAAGACTTCCAAGATATAGCCGCTCCGCCTAGTGTAAACACATATCCACTAGTTGATCTAGAATCTTTTATGTCAGATATCCAATTTGCATCACTGTATCCTTCGATAACAGCTGGATATCGATCATAATGCAGTCCATAATCGCGACTGTATCTCAAATAGTGAAGTACCCGAGTCATAGCTGCCCAATGTGCATAGCTTGGGTTACTAGTATACCTACTTAGCTTGCTAACAGCATATGCTAAGTCGGTGGGTAACTGTCATCAAGTACATTAACATGCCAATAATTCTTGAATACTCTAATTGGGCAACACCTAAGCCTCTATTTTTAGATAGATGCTTACTGGTGTCAATTGGAGTTCTAGCTAGGCCGGAATCCCCCGCATTATGAGTATTAAGAATTTTGTCCACATAATGTGCTTGACTTAACACAAGTCCATTATGAGTTCGTATGATCTTTATTCCAAGGATCACATCAGCCAAACCCATATCCTTCATGTCAAACTTTGATTTCAACATATCTTTAGTAGATTTGATCATCTTGTCGTTACTGCCAACGATAAGCATATCATCAACATATAAACACAAGATTACATATCCACTATTTGTGTCTTTGACATAAACACATTTGTCGCATTCATTAATTTTGAATCCACTCTCTAGCATGGCGTGGTCAAATTTTTGATGCCATTGTTTGGGAGCTTGCTTTAAGCCATATAATGACTTAACAAGCCTACAAACTTTGTTCTCTTGTCCAGAGCTATGAAACCCTCAGGTTGGTTCATGTAGATTTCTTCTTCTAAATCTCCGTTTAGAAATGCGTTTTCACATCCATTTGATGAACTTCCAAATTTCTTAAAGCGGCAATAGCAAGTATCATCCTAATCGATGTTATTCGCGTAACAGGCGAATATGTATCAAAGTAATCAAGACCTTCTCGTTGTCTAAATCCTTTGATTACTAATCTTGCTTTGTACTTGTCAATGGTGCCATCGGCTTTCATCTTCTTCTTGAAGATCCATTTATAGCCTAGTGGTTTACAACCAGGAGGTAAATCCACGAGCTCCCAAGTATGATTTTGTAAAATAGAATCTATTTCACTTTTAATGGCTTCTTTCCATTGAGGCCCTTCTGAGGAAGTAACCGCTTCTCGGTATGAAGTAGGTTCATTTTCAACCATAAAAGAAACAAAATCGGGTCCAAACGATTTCTCGGTTCTTGCCCTTTTGCTTCTTCTTGGTTCAACCTCTTCTTCCTCAGTTTGATCTTGTCTCGCATCTTGGAGATCATTATCATCTCGTTGTCTCTTATCTTGGACAACTTCTTCATCTATTCTAGATGAATTTCCAGTTTCCTTCGTTAAACAAGGAAATATAGTTTCAAAGAATGAAGCATTCCTTGATTCCATTAATGTACCCTTTTGTATATCCGGATTTTTCGAATCATGTACAATGAAACGATAAGCACTGCTATTCTTAGCATATCCGATGAATATACAATCCACAGATTTAGGTCCAATCTTTTGGGCCTTGGGAGTCGGTATAGCTACCTTTGCTAGACACCCCCACACTCGTAAGTACTGATAGGATGGCTTTCTTCCCATCCATAATTCATAATGGGTCTCTTCTTTTTCCTTACGAGGTATCTTATTTAAAAGATAAGTAGCCGTTAAAATGGCTTCCCCCCACATGTCCTGGCTTAGACCAGAACTTATCAACATGGCATTAACCATTTCTTTCAAGGTACGGTTCTTCCTTTCGGCAATACCGTTCTGCTGAGGTGAATAGGGAGCAGTGAACTCGTGTCTAATTCCATGTTTCGCACATATGTCCGCGAATGGAGACACATATTCACCTCCTCTATCACTTCTGACCACCTTGATTTTCTTACTAAGTTGATTCTCAACTTCATTTTTGTATAGAACAAACTTGTCTATAGCTTCATCTTTACTTTTCAATAAGTAAACATAGCAATACTTTGTACAATCATCAATAAATGTGATAAAGTACTTATTGCCACCTTTTGTGGGTAGTGATTTCAGATCACATATGTCAGTGTGTATCATATCAAGTGGTTCGGTTTTCCGTTCAACCGATTTGAAAGATGCTCTTGTAAGTTTGGCTTCAACACAAGTTTCACATTTATATTTTGAGTCAATATGGAAATTAGGTATGCAATTAAATTTAATCAAACGACGCATCGAATTAAAATTTACATGTCCAAGACGGCCATGCCACATATTAGAAGACTCAATCAAGTAAGCAGAAGGATTCATATTATTGATATCTTTCTTAACAACCATTACATTGAGTTTAAACATACCATTTAGGGCATATCCCCTATGTCACAATTCTCAAATTCCGGTCATTTCTTAAACTCAATATTCATCAGACTAAAAACAAGACGAAAACCAAACTTGTTCAACAGCCACCGAAACAAGATTCTTGCGAATCTCTGGAAATACAAGACATTAGTCAATTGAGCTCTTTCTCGGATGTCATCTTCAAGATTACATCTCCTTTCACCCTTGATTTAGCGTTGCAGAGTTGCCCGTGTACAGCTTCTCTCCACTATCAACCGCTCTGAAAGAGTGAAACATACTCTTATCAGCACACATGAAGGGTAGCCCCAGTATCCACCCACCATTCCCTGTTGTTGGAACCTACCAGGTTAACTTCAGAGATCATGGCAATGACATCAGACACCATAGCAATCATGTCCACATCTTCATTAACCATATTAGCAAGGCGTGGAGTCACCCGCTTCGGCATCTTGCAATTAGCAGCACGGTGACCTGGTTGGTCACAGTTGAAGCACACCCTTGGAACTTCGTTTCACAATTGCAGATTTAGGAGCAAGGTAATCAGACTTCCCTTTGCCCTTCTTGTCATTCTTTCCTTTTCCTTTGCCTTTAGCTTTGACATTGGACTTTGAAGATGACGAAACATGCTCAACCATATTTGCCTTTGCAGAATCAGGCGTATACGTGTTTTCTGAGCCAGCTTGTTGTCCTCTTCATTACGAAGACGAACAACCAAGTCTTCAACACTCATCTCCTTTCGCTTATGCTTCAGGTAGTTCTTGAATTCTACCCAGCTTGGAGGTAACTTTTCAATAATAGCAGCAACTTGAAAAGTTTCACTCAAGGTCATTCCCTCAGCATGAATGTCATGTAGCAGAACCTGCAGATCTTGAACCTGACTTATCACATTCTTTGAATCAACCATCTTGTAATCCAAGAAACGAGCTACCACGAACTTCTTTGTACCAGCATCCTCAGTTTTGTACTTGCGCTCCAATGACTCCCATAATTCTTTGGCAGTCTTGGTCTTGCAGTACACATTGTACAAAGAATCAACCAAACCATTCAGAACATAGTTGTGACACAAAAAGTCTGAATGTTTCCATGCTTCCAAGGCTTGAACAGCCTGTTGATTAGAGGATTGACCTTCTGCAGGAGGTTCCACGTTAGGTGGGTTTTCTTTTAAGAACCGCGCAAGGTTCAAAGTAGTCAGATAGAAAAACATCTTCTGTTGCCACCTCTTGAAATTTGCCATTGAATTTCTCTGGTTTCTCAGCATGATTAGCAACTGTGTTGGTAACTGGCGCACCAGGTACGTTCACAAGAGTAGTCACAGGAGGGGTAGTCGTGTTTGTCATCCTGAAAAACAAACACAAACAGTCAAACAAGCTGTTGTAAATTGGTATCTACTTGTACCAGATCTGATTCAACAAAACTCTAGCTTGGTTTTGATGGATCGAATAAATCAGCCTAAGAAACTCTATCTTGGTTTCGTTAAAACTGATAAACTGCTTAAAAAAAAAACGTTATAGATCTGTTAGACCAAATCTGTATGTAAAACCTGTTAAATCGAAACTGATTTCCAATGAAACTCAACAAGGTTTCGGCAGAAAACAGTTTATAAAACCTGTTAATTAATTAATCCGATTTTTAACAAAGTGTAATAAATTCGGTTAAACCGAATCTGTTTTAAGACTGTGGGAAACGGTGTACACTTTTATTAAAATAATAACTCAGATTACAATAACTAAATAACAGAATGTAAAACAGTAAATAAAAGCAGCAAAGAGACTTGTACGAGGCTCGTATTGGATACGATTCCCTTAAAACAGATTCGCCGTCTGTTTCCCAGGGTACAACGTACGTAGCTGTTGTACAGCCGGACTAAACTTACTTGCCTGAAAAATTACCAAAGCCTGCGTGTTTCTGATCGAAGGTTGCTGGAACGTAACAGTAATGGAGTTGCGTTATTCTGTGTATCAAAACTGAATGAGAAGATTTTATTTTATAGGCAATACCTAGCTTGGTCACCAAGCCAGAATAAAATTATATGCATATCTGTTATTACAAAACACGATTTGCATATTTCTGTTAAGACTTAAGCACAAAGTCTAAATCTATTCCTAAAATAGATTACAGAATATTCTGGAAATTATCAATCTACACGGTTTTATTATTTCAGCAGAAACCATGTGCTTCAGTAGAATCACTTCACATAATTCTCAGCAAAAAGATAAAGATACCCGCGTAGGTGAGATTTCGGAGCTGCATTCGTGTCCGCAGGTCGCGCGGGCTCGCATGAGTTCAGAAGCCTCGAACTCATTTTAGCCTCGAACTCACGTAGGAGTGGGAGCATAACCAAACTAAAGGAATTTGATATTCAATAGTATGATTTCCTTATAAACTAGTCTCCACTTCCTTTTCTAGGCGATGTGGGATAGTTTAGTATTTCCAGATTTTGTGCCTCACTTTGAGACACGATATCTCATTCATTTCTACTCCAATTTGGACATACTTTAGCTCGTTGCGAAGCTCTCATCGAGGAGAACGCAAAGCTACCAAGAAATATAAATATATATAGCATATACATATATTAAATATTGTCCAAAATTTGCAAAAACTCATTTTGCAATACTCATTTTCCAACAAACAATAGCAGAATACGAATTATGCATTGTGATGTGAAATTTGAAAGCCCAATTTATATTGTGAGTGACAAGGAACTTATATATATTCACCGTTCTCCATAAATAAGTTATGGAAAGAGCTACTGAGTAAGCTAAAAATACATTAAAATAATGTAAAATTTGTTTTTTTTTTTCTTTTTCTTATCAAACATCATTAATAAGAAAAGAAAAAAAGGTTTAACATCGCTATCTTTTAAGGTGGTCAATCATAATAAATGAGTTGCTATAAAAATAACAAATAGTCGAAATAACCAATCTTGCCAAAATTAAGTGTCTAATATCAGACCATGTTTTCAACTCTTTGAATTAGTAAATGTCTCAAATTGTGTGTTTCAAAGTTGCCTATATTATTGCTCAAAAAAAAAAGTTGCCTATATTAGGTTTCAAGATTAAGGATTAAATAATTAAGCAAAATTACATACATCTATAAAAACTTGCCAAAGTAGCATTTGAATCCCATTCATTTTATTTTATCTCACCTTTGACTATTTTAGGATTTTCAACATTTCAACATTTTAACATTTTCACTTTGACCATTTTGCTTTTACTAGGCGAGTACCCGCGTCTAGCGGCAGCGGTTTCTAGCGTCAGATAATTAATGATTTGTGATATTGTGGTGAGTGTTTTGTGTAACGTTTAAAATAGAACGTGGCCCGATGAAAATGCAATTGCAAACGGTTGTACTATACGATAACTAAAGTCTAGACAAAATTCTTAACATCTATCAAACAACATATAAAAACATTCAATGAAAATGAAAGTAAACATTACATCAGTTATGAGATAAAAACAAACAACACACGTTACTTGTTGCGTAAAAACTAACAAGGATGGGATTAATGGTGACGTTGTTAAGAAGAACGCAAATACCAAAATTAACATGAATGTGATTAGCCTAAAAAAAATGAGCGTATTTAGCCAATTGAAAAGTTAAATGTGCACTAACGGGCATATATTTTCTCTTAATTGTATAACATTTTAATCGTTTTTGAAGAAAAACTTATATATATAATATATTTATATAACGGAAGATCGTTTTGTGTTAAAAAAAGTTTATGGGTTCTAAACAAAAAATAATAAAAGTTTGAAGATTTGGGGATTAAACATAATGTTTTGAAACCCGGTTCGACCCGGGTGGTTCAACCGTTTGAACCGTTCCCGTCGAAACGGGTCGATGAACCCGAGTCAACCCTACAGGTTGGGTCAAAACGGGTCAAATTAAAAGGGTCAACCCACCGGGTTTGAAGCGTCCCGGGTCAACCCGGTTTTCGATATGTATTAATAGTTTCAAATTTTCACTTTTTACTTTTTGGTTTTTCCTTTATATATAGTATAACATGGTACCCGCTCGTTGCGGCGGCGGGTACTCTGTGACGATTAACCAGAGAAATAGATCTCGATGAGACCTGATTCACCAGTTTGTATCGGTTTCAACGGGTCCTCTCTAGTTCGTTTTCGGATGGCTGTTATTGGTTAGCCGAATCGGTGGCGACACCGGTTTCGGTTGAACCTGTTGGTCCGGTCCGATTTTCAAAACTATATATATCATCAACTTGTTAGCTTGTATGAAGCTTTGTGTGTTTTATTAATTTGTATAATGTGTATAATAACACGTACTTTTCCATTTTAAGGTGTTTTAAAAATAACATTAATTGTGTGTTTAATTATTTTATATTTAGAATTATGTTGTAGCTTGTTTAAATTGTACATTGTGAAAAATTTATTGTACTTTTTAGTAAATTATGTTTTAATTGGTTGTTTTTAATTTGGTAAATATGCTTTTAATTTGTTGTATAATGTGGATAAATTATTGTACTTTTAAGTAATGGGGTGTTTTAATAAGAATATTAATTACACGATATATTTCTCTCACATTTGACTTTCAACTTTTCACTTTTCAATGTTTGACCATTTTTCTATTATATGTAGTATAGATATGTAGTTAAGATTAATCTACTCTCACTCTTTGTTCTTTCTAATCAGGGCCGTCCCGTGGATTTGGAAGGCCCTGTGCTACAACCAAAATATAGGCCCTTTAGTCATGAAAAATTCAAGTATATGCTTAGTTATTATAGTGAAACTTGTATCAAAACAGTGAGTATGAACTAAAAAACATCACAACAAAAGTGATTGCTAGAAAACTGAGAATGCTTAGAAAAAAGATAATGAAATCCTCGCCTGCCATCATCTCAACAAAAATATAGACATTTTGTAGGTTTTATTTATGGGTTGCATTAATGTTACATTACATATACAATTAAATTGGAGGCCCTCTTATTTTGAAGGCCCTGTGCATATGCACATATTGCATACCATGATATCGAGGCCTATTTCTAATATTATACTTTACTTTCATCTATCTTTTCATGTTTAATTAATTCGACCAAACTTCAGTAAATGATAATGAAAAGTCATCTGATAGGAGACAAAACATGAAGGGAACATAACCGGTCCATTACATGGTTTCACCAGTCCTCTGCGGTTCCATTCCGAACATTTTTTGGTAGTTGGTCGGGCCGGTGGCTACTCCAGTTCCCGAATGAGCCGGTCGGTCCCCCAAACGACGGTGTACTGTCAGCTTGTTTTGCACATAAATAGTATCAATTTTTGTGTGTTTTATTAGTTTGTATAATAATACAATATATATATAATAATATGTATTTTTTATTGAGAGATGTTTTAAAAATTATATTAATTGAATAAGTGTTTTAAAAAGGAATGAATAAAGGTGTTGGTGGATTATGCTTAATTGGTTTATAACTTGTGTTTTATAATGCCAAAAAACGATTTCTCCGTTATAAAATAGTAAAATAATGTTCCCCCATTAAAATGTAAATTAAAGTTTAATTACTAAACTGAAACAATGACAAAAAGAGCATTTTTCAATGATAAACATTTATCCTATCTTACTTTCATATTGACTTGAAACTTACATAGTTAGTCGCATCACATAATTACTTAGGGGGTGTTTTGGGGAGGCAATCAATAAACATGTCTGATTAGAAGTAAAAAAATGCAATCATTCTTTAGTTGTGAGTAATGAAGCATTACTCACTAAATTAAGAGAAAATGTAATGGTTACCCACCATCATCACTACCACCACCACCAACCATCATCACCAGCCACCACCAGCAGCCACCACCACCACCACCACCAGCATCCACCACCACCACCAGCCACCACCACCACCAGCTACCATCACTACCGGCCACCACCACCTCCACTTTTGAGGTTAATGTGTTTTTCTTAAACCAAACACTATCAAAGATAATGATAATCTCCATTCCATTCATTTATATTCCATTATATTCCCTTTATCTTTGCTATTCCTATTCCCCTCTTTGAACCAAGCGTACTCTTAGTCTCTTAACTCGGGGGTATTTGGATTAGCTCATTTAGAAGGGCTCGCTAGGAATTTCCACATAAACTATCCCATTAGCCCTCAAATAATCTTCATTTTTAGGCGTATACAGCCAATAAGCCCTTTAAATTCAACTAATAAATCTGACATTTTTTTTTTTTTGAGATAAATAAAATGGTAAACTGAAAATGTATAAAGTAAGATTTTTACAAAAGTGGAAATGTTGATAAATGATTTTTACATATTTTTTCTTGTCTTAAATCAACAAATACTTTTGAAAACATAATTGCCATCTAATCTTAAACATGATCGACTAAACAGATCCACATTGGTTTTGGGTTTCAATTGATTTTTGTTTCTCATTAACGTGGTTTTGAACTATACACAAGGAATTAGCTGGTTTGTTTGCATGGTTCAGTTTCATGCTCTCAATTCTCATGAATATAGACAGGGCCGTCTCATGAATCTATGAAATTTTTGAGAGCCCTGAACGAAATCACTTAACGAGACCTTCGAGAAAGAATGTTATATATAAAATGTAACCGTTTTTAATATATAATGCAATTAGTTATCTAAACGTTCGAACATATTACTCATTTAATAAATTTTCTCATATAAATATTTTTTTCATCGTGAAAAATATATGTACATATGCATATAATTATTCACGGGACAAATTTTATGGCCCTTAAAATTTTTGAGGCCTTGAGCGGTCGCTCACCTTGCACACCTTCAAAGACGGCCCTGAGTATAGAGCATGTGGTACGATAACTCAAGTTATCACTTAACACCCCGCCACATCAACGTTACATCAGCTTTAACATTTCAACATTAACAAAAAAAAACACCCCTTATTATAACACCACATTTTAGACCCCACTTTATAATCTTTTTTTTCTTTTTATTTAAACAAGCTAAAATTTTTATTAATTAAATTAATATACAAGTTATCATAATAGTTGATTATATATATATATACAACTAGCTTCATAGCCCGCCCGAATGGGCGGGCTAGCTTCATAATATTACTTAACGAATTCTAACTGGACGTAGATAAATAATGAATGGCGCAAAATATATTTAACAAAAAAATGATAAAAAGAAAAGTATTCATGTAATATATGTAAAAAGAACAATTAAAAATGTGATAACAGATACAATGGATGGTCCTTAATCATACAATGGTTGCGGAGTATATGTATTCGCGGTCTTTGTCACAACAAAGAACCTTTAAACGTGTTGGGCTAATGATCATTCTAAGTATTGCGCAAATACTACCAACTCTCCCACTGGATATTATCGAAATCAAGCAACCCCACATCCAACATCCAATACAACTCGTAATGATTTCCCCATCTTATATCAGGTACAATCTGCATTTACACCAGAGATAATTATCAAATATCTTCAAACTTAAGATATAATGATATGAAATAAGACTTATCAAATATCTTCAAACTTAAGATATAATGATATGAAATAAGACTGGTATTATGTTCACTTCATCTCACTTATAGTAGAATACAAATGTGAAGTGTCTAGGTGCAGATAGTTAGTGATAAATTATTTATAGGGGTCAGGTTCTCAACATGTTAAAATTTAGTACAATTATATTCTCATTATGTTCATCTCAATGAAAGTATAACACAAATGGCAAAATTCATTTATACAAACTATATATTACTGTATAACATATAATCTCGAATGTACACATGATGCTATAAGCAAGGATACAAAACTGCAAAAAATGGTGTAAAGACTTACCTGCCCCCAAGCTAAAAGAGCAGAAGGCCAAAGAATAAGCAGCAGAATAGGAAAATGGTTAATCTGTTTAAAGATCTATCGACTTGCATCTCATGCCTTCTTAATCTTGTGCTGTTATTCTACCCTTCTAGGTGATAAATAGGTAGACAAGGACTATTTTGTGGGATGCAAGTATGCTTTCACCTTATGAGATGGTACATAAACATAATAACTACAACATGTAGTATTTTATTTGAAGTTTCAGGACTACTTGTAATGTTTTAGCGCTTTCTCCTTACAATAGTACACAAAGGCCATGTCATTGACTATCATTTGTACAACAAGTAATGTCTAATTTGCAATCTGGGGATTGAATTTAAGTGTAGCAAAAGCCATTTATTTAAATAACAATCGCATTGAACGGAATACACAGTAACCTATTAACATAAGCACCATTGGTCTTATGATTTATGCTTCCTACAAGCTTAGAATTTGCCAATATCGCGTTTCGGACTAAGAAACCATATATCCTAACTAAAAGTAAGTCTACGCAATAAGTAACTATCGTAGTCGTTAAATTAGTTATCAGGCACGACACTGTCATATAAGTGTTAACTTAATCCCTCCCTCCGCCCAAAACACTGTGCTAACACCACATAACAGAGAGTCCACGATATCTTACTAATTTTTCGTATTTCACTTTAGAGGGTGTTTGGCATTGCTTACTTTTCACAGCCTATTATCAATTCAAAAAATAGTGTTTGGATTTGCTTATACGGTAAAAAAAATGTACTTGGACACTGAAAACATTTGGTTCAAACTTCATGAAAGTCCTGATTAATGAGATATTCTTTACCTTCTTGGAGACGTTTTCATAGCTAGCTTTGCTGATTAGGGAGAATGCCAAAATGAAAACATCGGCCCACGATAACTTAGCAGTCATAATCTGTTATAATCCTCGTGTCCTGTTTCATATAACACACGATCAATATATGTAATTAAATTAAAAATTATGAAGTTTCTGGAATTTGAAAGGTAACCAACAGTATCCCACAAGCCTAGACTAACCGTGCTTCCATTGACAACCACATTGGCACTGAAATTATCAAACACTATCGGGACGTGGTCCTATTTACAGAACAATCAACAATGTGCTTAGTTCCGATTCCAATAACTGAATGCGGCTATCTACTAATTTTTCTCATGAATTTCATAAAATCATCCAAAATAGCATTGTAATCGTTAATTAGTAACATCATGGAGAACACAATTCCTCCATACGTAACTGCAAAGACAAGCCCTTGATCGTCATAAGTTGTAGCTGGTCTTCCTTGTGCACGTAAAATGCCCTAAATCAATAAATTATTAGATTCGTCAGCTTCATGGATATATACATACATAAATCAAAAAGTGTATCAGGTGGACTATATGACAACCTAATATTTATCAGCTCTTTGATCCTAAAGCAGAACAACTATATATCAAGAGTGTCAAAGAGAAAACATTCTGCCTGAGCACATAAACTAAGAAAGACAACCCTAGAAGAAACAACGATGCAAAGATTTAGTATATTAGTTTGCTACAGCAATGGCATGCAAGAAAAATGGTATACGATGAGACCTTGCCTATCATGATGACCTCTAAAGTAGTGCAAGTATTTTTTGTCATGTAATGAGAGAAGCCTTAGATTCTTCAATATCAAAATCATGCAAGTATAAACACTAATAGATTGAACAGATGCCAGAATGATTATGATACGTACCTTCCCATCCATTTTTTCAGGAGTATATAACAGTAGTGGGGTGCGAAGTGAAGGAAACCAGGTCAACCCCGTACTTTTTGCTATTACTTGTCTTTAAACAACTACATATAAGTCAAGCAAATTGCAACAAACGCAGACTAAGACTTTATATGATAAACATGTTTGCCAATTGCAACTGAGCCCACAAGCATGACTATAACCACAAGCTGCCCATTATTCCCTGAAATATCCAGAAAAGGTGAAAAAAAAGTTACACATTTATTAATCCTGTTTACGAAACATCAATTAAAAAAAAGAAAGTATGATTGTTGGAGCAACCAACCTTCGGGTACCAACCAATTTTGCGCCATGAAATTTCAGGGACCCCTTCATGAGTGGTTACAACCATCACCCACAACAAAATGCCACTCCTAATCCTTGGAAGCTATATGATAATTTAATAAGGTAGTACTCATAAAAATAACTAAATTGGATCCACATCTATATAATCTGAAAAAAGAGTACCTCATCGCCCATCTCAAACAAATATATAATGCAACCGGTTCTCCGGGACCATGATAAGTTGCATAGCACATACTCGTTCACTTTTCTACCTATATCGCAGTCAAACAAAACGGCGAAATATAACCAACATCATTCATAGAAGCAATATAATACACGCATATTAGGTCACATAATCAACATATACCATCTTAGCATCATAATCATTTCATCAAACATAAGGTGTGCATATATACATTGTAAAAATTATTGACACCGCAAACTCAGGTTCATGTTCTTCCTAATTAAACAACAAATACTATCATTTTACAGAAGGGTTAACGCAATCAACAAATCAAGCACAAAAAAACAAATGCGCAATTTAATTACCAATAACGAAATAATAAACATTGAATTCATTAGCCGAAAACAAAACAAACCTGTGTAGATCGTAATAGGTTTGTTTTTGGATCACACCCCAAGAAAATAAATATAAAAATGATATTGATTTGGTGATTACGTTTTTTGAATTGAATGATGCGTTTTAATATGCGGAGGGATCTGATTTGGAATTGAGGAGTGAGAATGGGGAGGATGGAGAAAATGTACGACTGAAATTGAATAATAACTTAATTGTAGATCCTAATAAGTAGGGTTTATGTTATGTTAGTATGATAGGATGAAAGATGACAATCTTGTAGAAAGAATACCAGTTGGGAAAGAAAAGTTTGTATCACAAAATGTGTATTACTCCAGTGGTTGAGGCGCTTCTGTGTGGAGGTCGAAAGCTGAGTTCGAATCTTGCAAGGTGTAACTTTTTTTATTATGTAAACGAAAAAAGTGCCATGTCACTAATTCCATGTCATCATTATTGTGCCATGTAAGCATTAGTGATGTGGCATGCTTAGTCTCATATATATGTATAGATGTCAAATTTTAGGTTGGGCCATGCTCAGGTCAAAAAAATAAAACTAAAAAAAATAATACTCCCTCCGTCTCAAAATTATTGTTTCATATTGACTTTTTTAGTCTTTCTTTTTCAACTTTGACCATAATTATTTTTGTTTGTGTTATATAATATTTGATGAAAAATGTATGAATGTATTGGCTTTAAATGTATTTTCATTTGGTATAATTTTCATCAAATATTATATAACACAAAAAAAAATATATTAATGGTCAAAGTTGAACAAGAAACACTAGTCAAAGTCAAAGTAAACAATAAAAATGAGACGGAGGGAGTAGTAAAAAAAATCAACCCAATTTAACTTTACCTTCTTCTTCGACCTTCTTCTACGTCAAAGACACACGCACAATAAAAACACACACATTGACACACACTGACACACACCAAAACCCATTTAAAAAGGAAAAAAAATAAATAAATAAATAAAAAATCGACACACAGTAAAGACACACACACCAAAACCCATTAAAAAAAATACTCTTAAGGTGTCAAGAATCATGATCATTGTTCTAAAAGACGTGCAAATGTTTGAAGCTTGGTCATGCTGCCGCGCCACGAGTTATGTCGCCTTATGCCACATCTTTTTGTAAACTCGATATATATGAAATATAATATAAATATTTTCATATTTTGTGTCGCCTTATGCAACACCTTATAAACGCAAAAGCTTCGTCTTGGCCGCTAAGACGTGAGGCTTAGTCATGCCGCCACGTCACGTCTTGCGTTATTTATAACCTTGATCATGATAGGTAATTAGGCGGGCCATAATGCGTCTGTCGTCACCTTCAGTCGACCCTATGATAGACGCATCTTCCCCCATTAAACAACCCCCCTCCCCCCACCAAAGCCCTACAGCATCTTAGACCAAGAAAAAGAAGCACTCGGTCTTGAATAGGATCGAGTCGTGTGAGATGTTTGCGCGTGTGGGTGTTTTATTTAATTGATTTTGTGGGGTATATATATTTTAGCGGTGTCATTCGGTCTCTCCATTACACTAAGTTGGTGATAAAGTTGTTGTAGAGAGAAAAAGCTGACATAGTGTCCTCGCTTCAAAATGGTGCAGAAGTCCTTGAAGGACACGTGTCGGCACCTTGTTAAATAAACGTGAGAAAAAAAATCGCTTCAAATTTTAGGCGAAATCTGACATTTGCGGGTCCTACCTGTCAGCTACCTCAGAAAACAACATATTCGCTTCAAAATTGAAGCGAAATCCGACACAGTGGGCCCCTGTCAGTCGAAGACCAAAAAGGTATTTTCTCTTTCACTTAAATATTTTGTTACGATTGTTCTCATGTGTAGTAGCAATTGTAATCTGTATGCTACAATTGTAATCTCACTTAAATTTTTTGTTAAATTTTTTATGTGTTGCTACAATTGTTCTAATCTGTGTAGTAGCAATTGTAATTCAAGATTTATTGTAATTCAAAATTTATTGTAATTCAAGATTTATAAAAATGTAATTTAATTATCAATAATGAACTTATTTTTGTGTTTATGATGCTGTATAAAATTGAATCTCATTTGGGTTTGTGTGCGAAGTTCTCTCTCTACTTAAATAAATTACAGTTGTCACAGAATAACAAAAATGTATCAGATATTGTCTCTTAAAAAACGATATGTTATTATTGCCTTACATACTTGTAAATTCGTTACTTTAAACTATTTTTACACAAAACACATGCTCAAATATTGTCTCTTCAATACAAACATCACTTGTAAAATTCAAATACACAGACAAAACCGACATCACTTGGATAATTGAAAATGAAAAGCATGATGCTACAACTCAATCAGAACATACCAATAGTTGTTAACTAGTCACATAAACCTTCTACTTTATTAAAAACCAAACCGATTAAACCAACTATTTGAATCCTGCATTTGTTGATCATCTAGATGTTGAGAGTTGTGTTGCTGGGAAGTGTATTGTTGGTACACTTGAGACTTGTATTGAAGATCATTTTGAAGTGGTTGCGTTCGGTTTTGCTGAGATAGGTTGAAATCTTGTTGTGTGTTATGTTTATCATATGTTTGTGATGTGTGTGTGTTTTCAGCATATTGTTGAGATGGGTATGGGTTGTGGTGGTAAGTTTGTGAAGCGTATTGGTTTGTCGGGTATGTGTTGTCACCATATGGTTGCCAAAAGTACGAGTTTTGACCATTTGCTTGATTAGTGTATGTGTTTTGGCCATATGGTTGTCATGAGAATTGCTTGTTTCCCATAAAACTTTGATCGAACGGGTGATGTTGGTCATAAAAAGGTGCAGTGTCATGTTTCTCATTATTTGGAAATTCCCGTTGCTTTTGTTTACCCTTGCTGTTAGGTGGATCTGGGACAAATGATTTTTCGCAATTCTGACGCTTATGCCCTGCTTCTTTGCACCTGCTACAGTGTATAGTCCTTGGCTCTTCTCCTTGAGATGGTATACGGTCTGTGTTTTTCGGACGACCTGACTGAGGGTTGTCCATTGTTGGAGGAGTAAGAGGATGTATATGGTTGAGGATTGGTTAATTACTTTAACATTATATATATACATAAACAACAAAAACTAACAATATGCATACCTTAAAGGCCCATGTAAAGCCCTTCAGTGTATACTTAGGGTTCTTTACCTTACCGTCAGCGTCGGGCGATGGTCATGGCTTCACAAAGAAAGCTTCAATACGTGAACCTACTGCACCAACTAACTGATTGTACAATGTCGGCCATACGTACGAACCCCAAGGATATATGTTCCAAGCATCAATATTATCTACTAAAGCCATGCACCATGGCGGGACTACGTAATTAAACTCGTGGCCTAACAACACCAGCTCCAACAACCCTAGCAAACTAACACGAACGGCATCGATATCGACAAGCTTATCAAAGGCATCGCTTAAAATAAAATTATTCAACAGTCCAGCAGTTATCGAACATCCATCATAACTTGAGTCAAAAACACGTCTCCTAAGAGGAGTAGGTTCATCTTTATATTTATCTTGAAAATCAACCCCAAATCTCAAGCCAGTTACTAAACAAAACTCCTCTCTACCAAATTTCAACTCAAAATCTCCTACATGATACGTCAATGGAACGACTTCCGTGTCTCCCGGTTCAGGTTCGACTTGACATAAACTAATATAATGTAATAAAATACATGTCTCTTGCATTTGTTCTATATCAAACATCCATCCGAAACACGTCTGCCTAAACAATACATCCTTATTGGTATTCGCAAAAAATTTTTTAAGGTAATGAACCAATTTTAGCTTACTTCTACAGCTAAGGTCAACGGCAAAATCCTAAAACAAAAATTAATAACAGTATATATTATTAACTACACAATAAGCATAAAACACCAAATAATGATATCGGAAGAAAAATAAATATTTACCGGAACAACTAGTGCCATATTAACAAACAAACACGATAACACCTAACCACTACCACCACAGAACCACAACAACACTGCCACACGACCGCAAACCGGCGCACCACCTACACCAAACCACCACCAACAAACCACCACAACAACACCACCACCAACAACAACCACCACCAACAGACCACCACCAACAGCCGCAACAACAACAGCCTACACCACCACCAACACCCGCAACAAAAACATCCTATACCACCACCAATTGCCAACACCACCAACAGCCAAAAAAAAAGAAAAAAAAAAAGAGGGCGTTTATACGCTTGTTGTTTTTGGGTTGTGAAGAACTCCAAACAACTATCACAATGTTCTATGAATAATGAGACCATTATGCAGATTTAATTTCGGTTCTATTAAGTCGTCGATGGAGTTGTCATTCGGAAAGATTTTGCAGGCATGTTTTCATGAGTTCCAATGGTGGGAGAGAGAAGATCGCTTCAAAATTGAAGCGAATATGTTGTTTTCTGAGGTAGCTGACAGGTAGGACCCGCAAATGTCAGATTTCGCCTCATATTTGAAGCGATTTGTCTTTTTTTTCACGTTTATTTAACAGGGTGCCGACACGTGTCCTTCAAGGACTTCTGCACCATTTTGAAGCGAACTTGTTGGCCTTTTTGGATATATGAAAAAAAAGAGGTCCTCTGCAGGACAAGTCCCACCTACAGAGGCCTCATAGGTAATTTTCACTTTTTTCATTGTTATATGTAGTTTAAATCCACTGATAGCTTCTTTTCCTGTACAGATATTGCCCAATGAAAACATGTTCCAACCGTGGTTAGATAATATACGTAGTAATATTGTTGTGATGGCACTATATTTTTTTTATACTTTATTTTTATTATTTTAACTTTTTTTATGTATTTTTTTTAATTAATAAAAATTTAATTTTAATTAAATATGTTAATTTATTTAAATAAATGAAGAAAAAAATATGTGAGGTCTAAAGGGAACACCAAAGCACAAGAAACTGGTGTTATAGGAGGGAGGAGTTTTTGATGTTGTGGTGAATTTTGGTGTTATGGGAAAAGGTGCTGATGTGACAGCACTTTTCACCACGGCACCAGCGGGACGGCACCACGACACCTAGTGCTCTTATGTACTATATGAGTTCATTAATTGTCATTTTCATAAATTTGGAATGTTTACACACAACTCATAGAATTGTGTTTAACAAAACCCATATTAAGATACAAATTGGTCTTTCTTTTTAGTTGTCGGCTTGGAAAGACAATGATAGACATTAATTGGTATGAGACCGATTTAATTTACACATATTTTGTAACTTTAGTAGGGGATGTAATAAAAAATTAAAAAGTCTATATTTGTTACAAAGTATAAAAAGTAACTTGAGCCGTTATATCTCTTAGACAATATATCAAGGAACCATTATTACTCTCTGTTAAATACAGTAATTGGGCAAACATCTTGATAAAGGTATTTACGTCATTTGCAGCGTTGCCTTCAACATAGCTCCATTTTCTAATTCTTCAAACACACACCTCCCTCAATCCCATATCTCAATTTTCTAATTTGATTAGCATACCACGTTTTTTTATATATATTTGAGTAATGATTTTATTTTTTCACTTTGCTTTCATCAAAAGCGTAAAGAATGATGCAAATATCCACACTTTCTCCATCTAGGCTGTGATTGTGAGTTCTGAGGTCTGGTGTTCCTAGAGGTTTCAAAAGTGGTAGTGTTCCTGTATGTATTAAGAGCAAAAGGAATGGGTGTAGTTGTCTGTTTTGGTGTTTCTCTTTGTTTCTCCTCCTGTTTGAGCATATTGTATGCTTTGGCAACAACAGGAAGTGGTTGTAGCAATAGGATTTGACCCCTAATATTGGTGTAGTTTTCATCTAATCCCATAAGAAATTGAACGAGTCTTTTTCTATGATCTTTCTCCCCATTTGTCTTACCATTCTCACAAGTACATTTGCAAGTGCAGCTGTATGGTGCTTCAAGGGCATCTAGTTCATCCCATAAGCCCTTGAGTTTATGATAGTAAACCTCCACAGGACTATTCAATTGCTTAACGTGGACAATCTCATTTTTTTAATTGGTAAATCCTATGCCCATCTAATTGAGAGTATTGATCATGAAGTTGATGCCATAAGGCATGTGCAGAGTTAAAAAAAATTTAGGTTGTTACTGATCTGTTCTAAACCGTATTCAATATCCAAGAAATCACCATATCATTTTCCCTTTCCCAGTAAGATCTAATATGAGATGATAACTCAGGTTCCACAAAATCACCATTGACTAGCTTAAGCTTGTTCGTAGCACTTAATGTTATCATCATAGATCTTTTCCAAACACTATAAATTTCAGAACCAGTGAGTTTTCTTGAGATCAATATCATACTTGGGTGATCTTGTGGATGAAAGTAAAGAGGATGATTGGTGGAATTGATGTCTTCTATTGTTCCATTTTGACCAGCAGTTGATGAGTTTGAATCATCAGAAGTAGTCATTGTTATCAGTTTTGATGAGGATTTGTTATGAATTAAGTTAATTGGAGTTGATGATTTATTTCATGATTAGGATCAAGTATCTTTTTGAATTATTGAATTCGAAGAATGTAATGGTGGATTGTGGTGGTTGTTATGGTGGTCGGAATTTGTTGTGGTGGTGAAAAGTTGCTACTGATCGGAAAAGTTAGTTATTGATGGCGGAAGTTGATGGTGGAGATGGTTGAGCAGGATGTTTGCTCTGTTGTGGAGAAAGGGAAAAGTAAAGTAACGAAATTGTGAAAATGAATTAAAATGAGTTAGTTACAAACAAGAGAAGGGACTGATACATTTATACTACTTTGACTTGTCTACACTACTTTGACTTTACTACGTAGTATGTTACTTTGACTTTGCTACACTATACACTATGAATCTAGACAAATACAGTGTATAAATACATTGCTACATTCTATTGCATTGTAGAAGACAAGTGTTGTGAAGCATTTGCATTCTAGAAGGATGAAACCTATGTATGGTGTTGATAGCATGCTTGTGTATACTTGTATCTCCTGTAGCTTTGATATCCTCTTTAATATATCAAGGAACCATCATTACTCTGTGTTAAATAATTGGGCAAACATCTTGGTAAGGGTATTTACGTCATTTGCACCGCTGCCTCCAACATATCTCCATTTTCTAATTCGTCAAATCCACACCTCCCTCAATCCCATATCTCAATTTTCTAATTTGATTGGCATACCACGTTTTTTTTATATATATTAGAGTAATGATTTTATTTTTTTCACTTTGCTTGCATCAAAAGCGTAAAGAATGAGGCAAATATCTACGCTTTCTCCATTTTGGTTTTCTTTATATGTTGAAAATGTATGATAAAGAATGACACAATTTAGAGACAAAGAATCAAGTTAACATAGAGAAAATTTTTGATAATGTTAAATCTTTGTTAACTGAAACAAATCAATGGGTAATGGATATGTTTATAAAGTGTTTGATGAAACGCTTCATCGAATTTTCTTTAGCTGTAGACTTTAAAGGTGTTCACTTATTTATTAAATTCGGTTTCTTAGTATCAAGTGACTACAATGGATTAAAGTTTAGTTGCTGAGGTCACTTTTACTTGTGTTTTGAATGTAGCAGATTACTTTGGGTTGGTGTTGATTTCCATGAGACATGGAGACACATAGGGAATATTACTAAGATACAAGACATATTGCTTTCGTTTGTTGCTGATTAAAATTGGTGTTAACTACTTTTGATGTGTGTCGGTTTCTCCGATTGGTAATGGTGATATTGTGATCAGATTCCGGTTATGTATTTGTAAAAGATGAGGATGTAGAGTTGGTTGTGTAACTTTGATGAGTTAGTTTTTAGTTTGTATTTTCATGATGAGTTATTTTTTTAGTTTGTAATTTATATACAACTAGTTTTTTAGTTTGTAATTTTTATAAAAAAGAGTTGTTTATTATACGCAATGTTTATCGATAAAAAGGGTTATTCATCAATAAAAAGTTTTTTTTGCTGAACAACATCATAATGTTCATTTGTTTTCTATGATGTTGTTCATCAGTTACATCACAACGGTAATCACTTAGATTACGTTGTTCATCAATTTTCTAAAAATAAATCATGTTGTTCACCAGTTTTTTTTTTTTTTTTTTTTTTTAAATCACAATATTTATCGGTTAGTCTTTGTTCATCAGTTAGTCTTATTCATCAGTTAGTCTTATTTATCAGTGAAATAATTGTTTGTCAATAAAAAATGTTATTCATCATAAATAAAAAATAGTTGTTTATCAATAAAACAAGATTGTTCATTGGTTCTCTATAATTTTGTTAATCAGTTACATTACAGTGTTTATCACTAAAAAACATTGTCCATTGTATGCCTTATTCATCAATATAAAGTGTTGTTCATCAATAAAAAGAGTTGTTCATTTGTTCATCAATTAAAAGTGTTGTTCATCAATAAAAAGTGTTGTTCCTAAATAAAAAGAGTTGTTTATTAATAAAAAGAGTTGTTCATTAGTTCATCACAGTGTTCATCAGTTCTCTTTAATTTTTTCATCAATTACATCACAATATTCATCAGTTAGATCATATTGTTTATCACTTTTTTAACAAATAAATAAATAAATTACAATGTTCATCAGTTCATCAGTTTTCTAAAAAAAATTATAATGTTCATTAATTTTCCTATTAAAAAATCACAATATTCATTAGTTCATCATTTTTCTAAGAAAAAATTACAACGTTTATCGGTTAGGTCACAATGTTGATCAGTTCATCAGTTAGTTGTTGTTCAACAGTTCATTAGTTAGTCTTGCTCATCAATTAATATTGTTCAACAATTAATTAGTTAGATCACTTTGTTTATCATTTGATCAGTTCTTTTTTCATCATCAACTTGCATATTCACCATGAACAGTAACTAAAAATGTATTTAATAATGAAAATTTCTCTTAAACATTTTATCAAACATCTTGTGTCCACTAAATATGTGTAAAACGTCATTTTCAAAATGCGATATCTCACTCATATCATATCGAAATTGAGTGGTTCATATTTCTGGGTAAATAACCGAAAAAAATCTGCAACTTTATTGCTTTAAGTTTTGTGTAATTCAACCTTTAAAACAGACAAAAATAGGGTCGAAAGTGCAAAAAAATCAAGAAAATTATAAACAACTTAAATTTAAAAGAAAAGAAGTTGCGCTTTATATATCAAAATGCACATCAAATTAAAGATAGTTAAATTTTAAAAATTGTGGTCAAATCAGTTTTTCGTAAAAATTTATCGTTTGAAAGTTGTGACAATTTTAAGTTTAAGGGTGAAATTAAAAACATGTCAAATGACTAAAATACCCTTTGACCGAAAATGTTAAAAAAAGAACGGGGAGGATAAATTTGGTTGAACACGTGTCAGATTCTTATTGGCTTTCTAGCCTTTTTAATATTTTGTGACTTTTCAATCGATCACAACTCTTGCTAGTCAAGTACGTATCTATCTAAATGAGAATTTGCATTTAGCCTAGCAAATTAAATCATGTAATATTATATTCTACCCTTAATAAATTTGTAGTTGTACCGAAGGACTTGTGTTCCAATAATAAATTTGTAGTCGTGCCGAAGGACTTGTAGTTGTACGGTGTCTAAAAATAAGAGAAATTTCTTAAACGAACCATTTCACATACTGAAATACAGAATAAACCACGCACAATAATTTTACCAAAATGAACTTTCTCTCAACTATTTGTTGGATGTAAGGCATGTGACACATCAAAGCTCATCTAGGTGAGCGCATTTACACATTTTCACCAGTGCGGCTTCAATTTTTCAGTATAAAATGTTTGGAGCACTTGAAACTCATGTGCGCCTAGCTAAAAGACAATATTAGGAGCACTTGAAACTCTTGTGCTCCTTGTGTGCTCCTCATTTAGTGCGCCTCGCCTAAAAACAAAAAATCCAAGCACGCACAAGTGCCCCAACTCTTGTGCCCCTCACTTAAAGAAACAAAAAGCAAATGTGTTAGAAACCAAAAAAAAACCGAGCACCCAAGGGCTCCACCTCTTGTACCCCTCACTTAGAAAACAAAAAGAGAAGCACCTAATTGCTTCACCTCTTGTGCCCCTTACTAAGATGCAATGACGTTATGCTGAAATATTACATAGGTGCGCTTTTATAGTAACAGGTGCCCTTGGTTTGAGGTGCGCCTAGGCTGTAAACTGGCAAAAAAAGGCTCACATCTATAAATGAGGTACAAAAATGGTTCATTTTGGCAATTTAGTTTAAAAATAACATTTGGAATCAAATATTTTCCGCTTCAGTGGACAAGTTTCATGAAATTAATTATTAGCTTACTAGCTTAGAGACCCGTTGACACCGGGTTATCTTTTAAAGAAATAGATAAATGAGATGATAATAAAAGTAATAACGTAAATTTGTTAAATTTAAAATATGTGTGAGTCACATTCGATTTACAACCACACATAAATCTGTTTTCATAAATAAAAAAAAATCTATCCATTTTAGCAATATCCAAGGGCTTACCTGAAAGTTGTATATATTGTCAAATGATGCCCACACTCCCGCAGAAGATTCTTTTGTACCCCTTTTGTCATCCTATCTAGTAAAAATTTTATTCATGTGAGTCCACGTCTTGCAAAAGTTGAAATATACAAAATTTAACATGGAGATATATTATTAAGTGTTATAGAAGCTCTAAGACCAGTCACTTTAACCCACTTGATCCCATGTCTTTTTTATAGCAAACGATAATCCAAATATGAAAACTATATATGTATAAGTAATAATATTTTATCCTTCAACTCTCATGTATATGTATAAGTAACAACCTGATAATCCAAATATGAAAACTATAAATGAGTCTTTGCTAACTGATTTATTCCATTAAGCACGAAAAGGTTAATTAGACTAAAAACTAACATAAACTCAACTAACCAACCAAATATTAGCATCATTAACATCAACGTAGCTCAAACAATTTATTAAAAATATGTATAAGAAACATAGCTTGAGAAACACATAATTTGAATGACTTTGTTAGCCACTTAACCCTTTCAAAATCCAATACAAATAAAAAGAGAGATTCTTAATACTTGATCTAAACATGACTTATACTTATTCAATATTTACACACTTGTTTTTACATTACAACATTGTTCTTTACTTCTTGAGTTGTAATGAGTTCTTTGGCTTGCTCATATGTTGTCTCTCCATAAGCAATGTACGAAGATACTTCTTCATCAGCAACGATCTCCTATTACATTTTTTTAGCATTTTAGTGTGAGAGACCGGAGACGTTACAAACGCCAATGACAAAATATAATATATTTATATGTAGATTCAATAATGAATACCAAACGACACATATATAAGCCAAGCACTTTTGTGAAACAATGAGAGACAACTTGTAGACATAGGCTAAGGCCAGGACCAGTAGTAACGGCGACTGCAGAAAGATCAACCTCTCTCAAGTTAGCTTTATCAAGCGCATACATCTCCAAATCTGTTTCCTTTCATTAGCCGCTCCAAACCTGTTCCGATTACTGTTTCAATTACATAGACTATTTGAATTTAGTTAATCTGGGTTGTTTGATATAGGTTAAAAATGGAGGCTCAGATCGGTAAGAATGTGCTGGAACAAATAGGGGAAAACCGCTATGGCTACATTAACACAAAATAACTAATGCACCCCAAAGAAATGTTTGAAATCTGCAAGATTTCATTCACAAAATTCTCCCCAAACATTTCAAATATTCATAAAATTCATAAATTATTCATAAGAACACTTGAATATTTGCATATTTCAAACATTTTTTTGGGGAGCACATAATAACAATGCAATATAGCTCATATACATATACCATGGATGCGAAGTTACGAAGCTCGCCATGCCACGATGCAAATAATTTCAGTTTCGTTCTAGTCCAACCAGCCAGCGCCAAAAACCCAGACACCAAGATTAGCAGGTGCCACACACCCGAATACCTATAAGACTTTAAAATTTGCTTTCTTTTAGTGTAACCGATTTATCACAAAAAACAACACTTTCAGCAACCATTAACTATAATATACATTCATCAAATTTTTTTTCTCTCACAAATAAATCTATAAATCAGAAAATGTAATAGCCACCCCAAATTGTAACATACGCATCTGCTGTATTTAGCTCCCATCAGTCTTTTTCCTACGATTGAAACGTTTTCGTTAATTCAACTATTTATTTACACTAACTTGCAGGCAACAACGACACAAAGTATCTCTAAAATAATGCTAATAAATAACAAAGTGAAAAAGGTAGTATAGTTACATGGGTTGTATGTATAAAAGTGACTTTCGGACTGAAGTGTTTCAAGTCAGCCTGACCCATACTCACCGGTAAAAAACGAACCTATTTTCACCCGTTGCAGAACCTTGTAGGGCCACCCATGTCAACCCCTCTTACAAATGCAAGAAAAGCACAACCTTGCAGCCTTGCACAGAACAGCGGACTGCAAGTTTGCACAACCTTGCACAAATTGACCCGTGTAACTCGCAGAAAGCTGTCACCAATTAGCGAACCTGAGAGCGATATTGTTGAACCTGTGAGAAATATAGTGAATGATTAGAGTGAAGCACAATTACATTGACCAAACAGTTTTATCGCTACAACATGTCAACTCATTTTACCAATTATGAGAACATTCTGATTATGTGGCCAGAGGTTAACTTCCAAAAATCATATTTAATTCCAATACTTGTTAACAATTGGTAACAACTAAATTTTCTTTGAAGAAAAGACAGTATTTGAGTATCAATGTTTGAGTCAAAATCTGGCCCGTTTGGTATAATTTAGCTACATAAACCAATTACCTGATTTGTATTCTCAAGATTAATTTTTTTTACAGGTAGTAACAAACTACAAACTTGCAAAAGAATTTTTACCTGATCCTAAATAAATAAATAGCCGTATAACTTTCTCCAATAGAGTAGCATGCTTTGATCAACTAAATTTCACAACTTTTAATGATCTCTGGATCCTTGAGGCATCAGCTCTCAATCCTGTTACAATTTATACCAATTCTTTGACCTTGGAACCATGAACCTGCAAATTTTTTAAAAAAAATTATATCATAAAAAAGACAGACTCATTTTCAAAAGATTCGAGAAACATTAATATATCTATGTCCTGTTGCTAAATTTCTAATATGGGTATTCAAGTTGCAAATTGCACACTCAGTTAACATTATTTCTCAGCCTAAAAGATGATTGTAAACATTCTTCGCTAAATTGTTTTAAAAAATTGGTAACATACCTGCACATACTCACATTGTAGTGTGTCCCCTTTGCGTCCAGGCAACGAACCAACTGTGTCCCTCAGTCTATCAGTCACCATTTTAACGGCATTCACCTGTATAAGTTCCTCAAGGTATAATTTGTAATGTTTTTATATGTGTTTTATCAACGAACTTAATATTAACATTCCTCGTGCATTACAACCAACATCATGTAAAAGCCAAATCATGAAAACTGATCATATTGATCAATGAAAGGAAAGCAAATCATAGATCCAAGGCTTCAAACCTAATAAATTAAAGGTGAAAATTTAACTCACTCGTGTATTATTGGGTCAATTTGCATGATGTATTTCACGGGTCAACTTGAATGGATATTGATGAAATAAGAGAATATAAAATGCCAACAATGTAATCAGCCTTGCGATAACTGATAATGAACAACAGAGTACAAGTATACAGTTTATTATAGTACATACAAACACAAAAAAGTTAACGCTGCTCACTCGGCATCAGCAAGGGTCAACGGCTTCTTCTTGCCTGATCTGCCGTTCTTATCGTAGTTGTCTAAATCGTCACAAGCAACCACATGTCCAATTACATCTACAAAATTTTAAATACAAAGCAATGTGCAACTTTTTAGCGCATGGTGTGATTTATACAGATAGTATCATATAAGAAAAAACGAACAAATATTGCGTACCAAACTGGCCGTCTTCGTCCTGATGCAGATCGACTATTGTTCTAAATGGCCTAAAGTGAAACCCATAAACCGAACCGGTAAAGTCAGAACACGGTTCAATTATTGTGTTGGACAAAAAACTGAGACGAAGTGGTTTGTTGACCATGCGATACTTGGGCTGAACAGTTTAAACAGCAAATGGTTATTCTAAAAATCATTTTCATCAGTACGAAACACCAACACTAATCAATAATTAGAACTAACAAACCAATAAGCTATAAATTCGATGTTATCGGAGGTCAAATACTATCGATTAATCTCAACTCTATTTCTATTATTCAAATTTGTAAGTAACACAATAAAGCAATTAACAATAACAAAACAATATGTAAAAAATTCGATGTTATCCAATTTAAATTGTAGTTAATTATTCCCCAACTAAAATTCATTTAATACAACGTTAACCCGTTTGACCCGTTTCATCACCAAATAAAATGCTTGTAATCTTCGAACAATTAATCTACTACATATTTTTCTGGTTATAAATGAATGAATATATCAAGTACAGAAGAAAATTATAGTACCTTTTTACGCATGATGATCTTTACTTCTAACTCAATCACATCTACAGATATGTATATCAGAAAGGAATAACTTGGTAAGATAAGAAAAAGCACTTACTTTATCCTAATGATTTTATAAAAACAAAAAATGTAATCTCGTACACCAAACCGAAACCATCTTAGACATATGGTGTGCATAAATTAATATAGTTTATTATTTTCAATATTAACAACACACGAGAAAGTAATTATGATCCTAAGGTGTGTTCGTAAATGCTTATTTCAAACTATTAATTTGTTTTAAAAAAAATGAGCGTATAACTACTTTATAATAAGCAGGTAAGAATTATGTTAAAGACTTAGGATTGCTTATCCACTTAAAGATCATGTAATCACAGTCAAATGACAAAGTCAAACTCATCTTATAAATGAAAAAAAAATACCACCTTTTGATAGCTCTTGGACACAAAGATGAAGCTTAAGATCACCATCAACATTCATCCAAGAAACACAAAGTATTTAAATTTATCCTAATAATTCCTAACAGATAATCAATAATATCTCTTAATAATTTCTGGCAATTTTGTTAAGTGTCAAGTGGGTTTTTTTTGTATACATTTAAGAGGCCCAAAAGGTACCTTTTTAATAACCATTAAGTGTTGTTTTTTTAAGCCTTTTTGATAAAATTTATTGGTCCAATACATTTTGTAGCTCAATAAGCAGTCGTACCAAGTTATACAAAACAAAGATATCAGCAATATATGCAAACTATTTCTTCACAAATCTACGCCACAACAGTTTTATTTTACAAATTACATTCAAAGGCTACATAGAAAGTTAGAATAATGCAAGCAAATATAACTATTCCAAGATAATAAGGATTATGCTCAAGTGCTTATATGCTAATCCTTAGCAGGCAAGCGGTTTCAAGATGGCAAGATATGCTCCTTTATAAGTGTGTATTTGAAATAGCGGCAAGCAGGTGTCTCGATTTACTTAAGTTGTATATCTACTACTCAAGCTGGACTTGAGAAATGCCTTTTTCAACTTGTATATGGTATCAGCCGTGAAGCTTGATTGTCTCTTCGCCACACATACTAACTAATAACACTAAACATAAATGTCACGCCACTAAAATGGGTGTTGTAAATAAGGTATCCAAACATCCCTTAATAACATGTTTAGGATGCCAAATGGTTGCCGAAATATGCTTTCCAAAAACCCCTTAATAACATGTCAAGACATCGAAAGGGCTGCTAAAAATAAACTATCCCAACATCACTTAATAACATGTTTATGGCGCCAAATGACGGCTGTCCAAACAACCCTTAGTAATGTGTTAAAAAGGAATAACCAAAAGGAATAACCTGAACAGTGGCTCCTCTTTTGCATCCAACCAATAAGGATTTGATAATCTTTGTACCGTGTGGACGCCAACTTTTTTCATTTGTGATAAACTATGCAGTCAATGCTCTAATTTGTTGGTCATCAAATGGAGCAGCATCATTTTAAAAACTGATAAACCCAGACTAAGTAAGCTTTTTAAAGATTAATAAGATTCATACTTGTCAAACAATGACTGCTTGCACTTTCTATAGAGAATCAAAACAATGATGGCAAGGATTGTCGGAAAATGATGGCGCCATGGATTCAAGTTTAGAAACTGAAAGTATTGAATAACCTGGGAAACCAAACAACCCAAATTGTTCATTCCCCTCTTCACTTTTAGAAACCACCAATTTTCAACAAAATCTAATTTTTACCCATTATTAAACATGATGGATATACTAAAATTCGAAAATGCAACCACCGACTCCACACTTCAACTCCAACAATCCCCAAAATATTTATTTATAAAAAAGTTCAACAAACCTCACGAATAGTAGCCAAACACATGTGCTTAACAGTACTAAAAAAGTGGATACATAAAAAGAGAAATAAACTCACCTTTGAACTTCGTATTACTAATAGCCTCCAATTTAGCATATAACGAATTTTGATTCTTTTTTCATTTAGAACAGTATCAGTGAAGACTAAAAATTGATGTTTTGCAGCAGTCATTGGCCCCCATTCCAGCACCTAAATGCACATATCTCAGCCCTCATTTCATAACCGAAATCCACCCATTTCAACTCCAAATTCAGCCCCCAACCCTACCCATTTCATCCCCAATTCCACACCAATTTCAGTCCCCAAACTCACCTTATTCAGCCCCCAAAGTAACCCATTTCAGCAACGTCCAACTACAGACCACTCTATCTGGTCTCTGTCCCGGTTTCTTTCCACCACATAGAGCCTTCTGGTTTAGTTCCTTGAGCTGATACTTGATCAACATCAGCAAGAGCATGAATTGCATCTTGTGCATTTTTTGAAAACACATTATCGACATGACGTTCTTCTTTTAGTTCAGTAGTCACAATAATTACATTGGACGTTTGGAAAACATTGATCATAATTCAAAATTTCTAAATTACTTGGTCAAAATAAATGCAATTGCATAAAACGGTATAGATCAAGTTACCATAAGAAAACTGATTATTTCGATCGATGAAAAAGTGACTAACCTTTCCTAAATATACATAAGTTTTTGTCAACCAAGAAACCTACTGATAAGTTGCATCTTTCACCGTTATCTCTTTCAAAAAATAAGTAGTTGTTTAAGGTTTTAAATTCCATCACAATTCAAGCATAAACTTGTGTACGACTAAATATTGAAATTAACATTAATGCCAATCAAACTTTTTTTTTTACTTTAGGGTAAAAGCTAAAAAATAACAACGTACTTTTCAAATTTTGCCGACTTGAAACACTTACTTTTTTATTACCTTACTTCACCAACAAACTTTCAAAATTTGTTCCGACTTCAAAATTTGCCAACAAACTTTCAAAATTTGTTCCGACTTCAAAATTTACTTTATCCTTCTTTCTGATCCATAAATCTCACTGAAAACAGTTGGAACCTGCAATTAAACAAAAAGCATAAATAAAATGATTTTTTTTTGTTGATATGGAAGCTGATTCCGATGTAGTAATTGGTGGTGGCTCTAATCTTGGCGGTGGCCCTAATCTTGGCGGTGGCAGTAAATCGAAAAACCTCTCCAACTAATAAGTCATTTTATTAGTTGAAGAGGGTCATTGGATCAGCTTCCATATCCAAAAAATAAAGATTAGAAGGGTCACTGGAATTACTCCATCGTTACCTGCAAATCGATGTCATCTGAATAGTTCCCCTTCATATCCACCAGTTTTTCAGCATATTCAATTCTAATCTGTAAAACACGAACTGTAATTATCAAATGCATTCAAATTTGGTTTTGTTAAAAAAATTGCAGTAAAGATGAGTTGTTACTTACTACTTGTGTCTCTGGATGGTTTAATCTAAAACTTTTGCACGCACATTTTTATTGGCATTTACAGCCCATTTCTACATATTAAGAGGGATAGCAAAGTGATTATTAAGCCGTAAAATTCAAGATAATAATTACAGCAATCACATGAGGATCAAAAAGGGTCTTGAGAAATTTTATTACACGGACTCTTCAAACATATTAAGTGCAAAATAAACTTGCAATCGAAAATAATGCTAAAGGATAATCTAAAAATCAAATAATCATTAATTAGAATTAATAACAGACTAACCAGGAAGAATACTACGAATGATCTACGCGAAGTAAACAAAACTAACACGAACAACCTTAAGAATAAAAATACGAACAACCTGGAAATCTTAGTTTTATACAACAAACAATATAATACGCGGCACTTGATAAGTCAACAATAATCAAAAGAATGAAACCATCATCTCACAAAAATCGGCATTAAATCATCCATATCAAGTTTTGTTTTTAGAAGGAACTAACCTTAGCACCCATCATCTCAAAACTTATCTCTTTAACAAAATCATCCAAACAACTCCTTAATAATGACCTGCAAAAAAAATCAAGGAAAAAAAATCAGCACATCAAAACAGTTGTACTATGGGATTTAAATCAAAACCCTAAATAAAAAAACTTGAATAGAAGCGATTCTTACTGGTTTTACAATGTTGCTAGCATAGAACTTACTGCAAAATCAAGAAAAGTGGTATGACTGAATCGATGTTAGTCATATGATTTGTTCTATATGTTTTTGAGTCGTTGGTCAAATCCGTGTTAGTCATAGAGCTCACTGGAATAGGAATATAAAGATTGTGATTTATTTTGGAAGGTTTTTGACATTGAAAGGAATCGTATAGAGGAAGATTGAATCACATTGGAGAATTGAAACTGAAATAAAGAGATTGTTTTGATTGAATCGTATATGGAGCGTGTTTTGATTTGTGTTTACTACTTTACAAAAATACAGGTATTGACTTTCTTTTATGTGTTTACAAAAACCTCATGCATAAAAAATTTGTACTTTGAAGCTAAATAAGGTAGGGCATTAAACCAATTTTTAATGCAAGGTGCTTAGTAGGCTTGTACAAAAGCTTATTTTATTATATATAAAAGATAATAGATATCCATAATAAAATTAAGTGAGCTACTTTATTAATTATACTAGTTATAATACCCGTGCACGCACGGGGTTTTTGCTAAATTTCTAATTAATTAACGTGTCTTAGTTGGCTTTTTTACTTGTCATAGTTAAAATTAAAATATGATTTATTTACGATTATAAATGTTTTCATGTATAAAGTTAGTTTTAAATTAGTTTTGTATTATTAGTTAAAATACAAACAAATTAATCTAAATGGTTTTGAAGGTATGATTTTAGTTTAACATTGTCATACATACTATTTTTTCAATTGATCCGCGTAAATCATAATTAAAATTCAAATTAATCTAAATGATATGCCACTTTGATTCAGGTTATGTTCTATCTCTAGCGGGTAAAAATGTAACTAAAAAGCCACCTAGACGGGGAGAAAATAGTTCAACAATATATTTTTAATTCATACAACTTCATGAACTATTTTAATCAATATACATAAAGAATATGAGTGACATAAACGTACTTGAGGTCAACCTAACCCGTTTGCACCCGTCAGCCAACGCATCACACCTTGCCACCACTTTACCACCTATAAGATTCAACAATTGTACCATTATTGGGATGTTGAGGCCGATAAGTATCAGTCAACTTCGTTCTGTCCTGGATTCTGGTTTAACTTTTTGTTTCCATCAGATTTCTTGCGTTCTATGCAATGCCAAACATAAAAGGGATATGTAAATTCCTTTGAGTTGCGTTGAGGCTGTTGTTGTTGCAGTGTAATGTTCTCATCATATTTGACCTTAACGTAGTCAATATATCTATGCATGTTATAATACTACTCTCTCCGTCCCAAAATATAAGTCCAGTTTGACTTTTTGAATCGAACTTTGACCATAAATATTTTTGTTCATATTATATAACACTTGATGGAAATTATACGGAATGAAAATACATTAAAAATACAATCCATTTATATATTATATATCAAGTATTAGATAATATAAACAAAAATATTTAAGATCAAAATTCGATTTAAAAAGTCAAATTGGACTTATATTTCGGGACGGAGGGAGTATAACATTAACAGTTTTACTGCATATTGACTCACATAAGTGATGAATTAATTACCCCCTTTTACTTGTTTACTCGTTCAACCGACCCACCCATTTGTCCACCTAAGCGAAAATAACGGACCCTCTTTACCATTTAACATTTATAATAAGCTGACCTCATCGACCCTCTTTACCATTTCACATGCAACTTATAATAAATTAACTTCATCTCGAATCATTATATCATATATATCATTTCAATGAAAAATATATCACAGTCTTCACGCACATATTTGAGAGTGAATAAATTGTATGGTGCCAATGATTATACATTTGGTATTCGTCTACCGACTTTCTTCAACTTCATTTATGTGTAGTATATATCGATTAATTAACAATTTTCGACAGTGAAGAGGCAAGGTACCATTAAAGACATAATAAAAAAAACTATAAACGATCCATATCTACATAATACACTCATAAACAGTTTTTACTTAACATCAAATGAAGAAAGTATATGGTATTCCAATGTTATCGGATGACCCCAAAGGTTCCCAAGCATCAAAGGAAGCAACTATATCTTAGCTTTACCAACAACCAAAAAAAAAAAGATTCTTAGAAAATGTTGATAGAAAATGGAAAGTTATAACAAAATCACCATAAAGATGCATTAATTAAAAAAGAGGAATGTGATGAACTTGTAAACCAATAACCTGGAATTATATATATCTAAAACATGTGAATATTCAAAGGGGTTCGATCCTCACTCCCTACAAAAAGGCCGGAGGTCCTTTCTACCTTTGGTAGAACTGGAAGCAGCCTCTCTACCTTGGTAGGGGTAAGGCTGTTCACATCTTAACCTCCCTCAAACACCGGAAACGGTATTGGGTACCCATAACCCGTGGAAGACGGCATTGGGCGTTACTTTACTTTTATGTGAATATTCAAAGGGTTAGTCTAATATTATGGAGCTAAAGACCAGATTTGATTACCATCATCGTTATGTGTCATAGCTAAAACTTTCTTTTCCGCACAATAAACTGAAAATACACACAAAAAGATCAATAGTGTGCCACTAAAATCAAATCAGCAGCACCACCCATTTTGATCTTGAATCCTATGCCTAAACAAATGATATAAAACTTACAAATTATATTAAAGCTTCTTCATCTCTCAAACCATGCATGCTATTAAGTCATCACCACCATGGAACCTATCATAACTTAGTTTATCTTTATAACCCTGCCAACCAAAATAAAAAAATCTTAGATGTCCATGGAAACCAATTATCCGATTATGTAAATTCAAAAAGAAATTGCATATAATCTAGCATACATGTGCAATGGCATGTTCTGACATCAATGGCCCAAATTCACGAACCATCTGTCCAATACCCGAAGTCACAAACTGGACCGTCCAGATTTATTAAATGATAATGTAAGTTCTAGGGAATGAAGTGTCTTGAGAGCTTGTTCCCATATTCGCTAAGTTTTGTGACTTGAGCCGTTGTAGAAAATAAAATCTAAATCAACGGATTAGTAAGTACATGCTTTCAAACAGATACAATCGGTAAGCAATTTGAATTTGACATTCTTGATGTTTTTTAGTATATTAAAAGGCATTTATTTAGATTAGTTTCCCAAACATCCCATAATATTTCAAACTTTTTTAACTCAAATAAATAAGTCAAACTTCTTTTTTACTCAAATAAATAAGTCAACTCCATTATTTTATAGCTTTCAGTTTGAATATTTTATGTTGGATACGGCTGTGTCAAGTCTAAAGAAAGATTCATAACTTTTTATTTTTCAAGCTTACACAATCTCAGCATGATGATTTCTGAACAAGGTTGGTATAAGGAACCACATTCTTGCTTATGAACACATCAAAGGTTCAGTGGCGGACCCAGAAAAATCCGATGTGGGGGGCAAATTTTTGTTTTGTTTTGACGATAGCAGCAAAATGCGGATGAAAAAATTAGATTTAAAATGATAAATCGAGTATTATTGCTTAGAGATTGAGGATTTACAAAGTTTTAAAGTGTTGAATGTTGTGTTTTATTATGTTGGTGGGGGGCAATTTGAGTTTTGAGTGGGGTGCACTTTCACAAAAAGGTCAAAATTAAAAAAAAATTACACTAACATCGGAACTTTTTTGGCTAGCAATGGAGGGGGCCGCCACCCCGTACCTAATACATAGGTCCGCCCCTGCAAAGGTTTCTCATTTACTGATGTGAGATAAAAATTTTGTACACAATCTTTGTAAAAAAATGACGTATATATTCCAGTAGTTATATTCCAAAAGTAGTACTATTAACAAACATGGATAAATAAGTATGGTAAGTAGTGGTTGTAATGCTGATATTTCAACTACCCAATCAACAGGCATGAAACTGATTTGTCTGAGATAATTAGTTTCATAAGGCAAAGCCAAACACCCCCCATGCCTTAAGATTTAGCAAAGGGTAGTATTGTACCAACACTCGTTTACCTTCTTGCATCTCTTTGAAGCCCTCTCGTGTTGTTTCTTGAAAATGGTATTCCCTTTTTTCTTTCTCCAACATGTTTCAATCTTTTCTGGTGTAGTTAGCTCGCCCGAGTCTTTTTCCTACGATAAAAACGTTTACATTATTTCAACTATTTACACTCTCAAAGTTTTCATGATAAATAAAAAGATTGTGACTTTTGCATGCATATACCTTTTCAAATAAAACCAACTCGACATCATAATACACAGTAGATTTTGCTAGAAATATAGCAGACTTTTGATGTGCTTCGGTTGAACCAAATGCATAGTTAGGAACTTCGCCTTTCTTCATGGTCTTTTGGACCTACAGGCGGTGCAGATGCAGCATGGGTCATGACCACAATTGCCTTAAACCAAATAGATTGACCAAATATATTGGTTATTAGTCCGTAAAAGTGGCATATCATCCCCACACTGCATGTCTAATCGAAATACAAAACAATATCTGGAGGTGATTTTTGAGTACACACTTTTACTGAGTGAAGAATTTGATCATTATTTCTTCGATCAGCCCATGAAGGAAGAAGGCTCGGAGTGGTCAATAACACGAACCTTAATACCCTGCATAGTTCCTGCAACATCCTGAACCTTCTTAGTTCCCAGTTGAAAAGCATCGGTTCCAAACTTAACTTCATCAAATATTGAACTAACAGTCGTACTTTTCCCAACACCCGTTTTCCCAAGAACCAAAATGGTGCACGAGAACTCAATTAGTTAATGAACTTGTTGAAATGGAAAGGTGTGTTAATTTAGTGTGGTCCCTAATTCCCTACCTATTAACTTGTTTAGAGAAGCCATAAATAACATAGACACAACATAATATAATTTTACTGTTAGATGATCAGTTTTGTTGCCGAAATTTGTTTCTTAAATTTTAAATGATTAGGTAATGAGTAACATAATATGATTATCCTTTTTATATAAAATAATTATAAGCATGGTACAATTTAGAAAGAAAATATCAGCATATCATCAACAACTTATTTATCAAGTAGTAACATGCTTTGACCCAATATCTTAGCTTCATAAATACTTTTGACCTCTACTATTGCTCCTTTAGTCAAACACAACTGCAACAATTTATAACATAAGAATACTCATGTAGTAGTATTAGTTCCATGTAACTATAAAAGGATCTGCTTATATGGTATAACAACCTAACATTCATTAAAGATAGAATAACAGTTAGAATATTAGTTAACATGTAGGTTCAAATAATTGGTACTCACCTCAGCACATTGCTCTTCAATTTATGTCACAATTTCAAGGCATATTCGCTCCTCGCATCCATGTTTTCCAAGGAACCTGACCAAAGAACAAAGAAGAAGCACCAACATCAACTCACATCGCAACTAAATGCTAACCTGGCCAAAGAAAAAAAGAACCAACATCGCATTGCTTACCAATAACTTTATAGCACATTGACGGTTTGATTATATAATGTGAGTTGCACATTTTATACTTTGTGAGATAATGTTGGTACCTGCATATAACATGTGAAAATCAAATTAATGTACAAAGATGGTATCCGATTCGTTATAAAATTAATCAACAACAAAAAGAAAGTTATGGCTAAAAAAGAAAAAACTAAGTTGGACCCAAATCCGGTTCATTGCTTATCAAAGACTAATTTTTTCCCCAATGTGAAACAAAAAATTTTCCCCTAAACAAAATTTACAAAAAAAGTACAAACCATTTTAGAATATAAACTCATGATTAGTTAAGCTATAAAGAGTAAAAGTTTAAAAAGAACACTTACAAAATCCATTAAAATCACAACCTTCATATAAGCAAACGTAAAATCTAATCTCAAACACACATTGAAAAAAAACAATGTATTGCGAAATTTTTAACATTACAAAGTAAATTAAGAAATTGTACGGTTGCCACGAATAAGCATCAACACCACCTGTAACAAAAACCTAGAAATAGTTCATTAAGAAAGTCTAATATAACTACCTTTGAAATCGATTATATACTTCTTGAATAATTATATCGTAAAATCTAGAAAAGTTTCAATCTTTACTACACATAGGATTGTAAACATTTAGCTATTGAAGTTGATAAACTTTAAAAGATAAATCTTACCGAAATCAAGCATCCTGTATAGTTTTTTCGTTTGATTTTAATTTGTTTTTTTGACACCATTAAACCTCCTTGATCGATCGAGTTTTCACAAACGTGATACTTGATGAGTCCAATTTTGCATAGGTAAAGTTAGGGTTTTTTTTTTTTTTAGATGTGATGAAAGAAATCCCGGAACCCGAAGGTAAAGGATTTTGGAGAAAATTTGGTTGTAGTTCTGTTTTTCTTAACTTTTGTTTTAACCCCTAAAGATATTGTATATTTTCCCCATCCTTTTAAAGTTTTCCTTTTTTATATTTTTGACACATATGATTTTGCACTTACTTTTCATCAAAAACGATTTATAATTATAATTTTTGTCAATTTTGGAAAATTTTAAGCTTTTTTATTCAAAATCTTTAAAAAAAAGTAATACTAATAATTTAATTATTACCTAATAAGGTATGGTTTGATTTTTTTGAAATGAAAAATTCCCACTAGGGGTTTTGTTTTATTATATAAAAGATATGATCGAGTTTCGTTTAATTAGTGGATATTGCATGTCAAAGTTCATTTATAACTTATAAATTATAAGCTAGCTAGCGCTTTCAAGAAAATTAAATAAGCTCCTGATCTCCTAAGCTTTTCATAATCAAAATGTTTCAAAAGTAGATTAATTATAATAAAGACCAGCCATGCATGCATGCAGCTAATTTGTTTTTACGGTATATAATAATATAAACTCCATCATATACATGCATAATTATAACACAAAACTTTTCCTTCCCACTCGAATTTAAACCATTCTCTAACGGTCTGTTAACTAATATAACTAACTGATCATCATATCACCAGCGTAACAAACTCGATACATAATCGTCTCTTTGTTTCACACACGTGGACACAAAAGTTAAAACACATACTAAAATCAAGATGAGAAGAATCGCTAGGTTTGCTCGATCGTTATATGAATCAAATGTGTACACGACAACCGGTCGTCCGCCAGCAATGGCATTAATGCTTCGAAGCTTCTCAACGAATGGTGTTGAGAAGAAGATAAATGGGTTGTGTACCAATGAAGAGAAGATTGGTAAAATGTTTCGGGAACTCTTGATTGGTGATAATGACAACGTAAAAGATGGTGCAGACGTCGGTGTGAGTAGTGATGTGGCTGCAAGTGAACTAGTGAAAGATGGCACTGTGGATACTGTCGTGGAGAGTGGGGTGGTGAAAGATGGTCGTTTGAGTGACGCGGTTAGTGAATTGGTGAAAGATGGCACTGTGGATACTGTTGTGGAGAGCGGGGTGGTGAAAGTTGGTCGTTTGAGTGACGCGGTTAGTGAACTGGTGAAAGATGGCACTGTGGATACTGTTGTGGAGAGTGGGGTGCTGAAAGATGGTGGTTCGAGTGACGCGGTTAGTGAACTGGTGAAAGATGGCACTGTGGATACTGTTGTGGAGAGTGGGGTACTGAAAGATGGTTCGAGTGATGCGGTTAGTGAACTGGTGAAAGATGGCACTGTGGATACTGCTGTGAAGAGTGGGGTGTTGAAAGATGGTGGTTCGAGTGACGCGGTTAGTGAACTGGTGAAAGATGGCGCTGTGGATACTGTTGTGGAGAGTGGGGTGCTGAAAGATGGTGGTTTGAGTGACACGGTGGTCGCTAATGGATGGACCATGGATGTGGGAAAACTAAGCGACGCAAGCATTACGTTCTTAAATGAGCTCCTGGATGCTGCAATAGGTACATAAAAAAACATAATGGGTAAAAGTTATTTTTAGTTTTTTTTAGTCATTGTAGTACTGATACTATCTTGATTATATTAAACATAACATAATACTACTTAACAAATATCATAAGTAGCTAAAGTTCTTTTATGGAGTATTTTGTAACTTAGTTTGTCAATTTATTTAATATAGATTTTAAGTAGTAAATGTTAACATATAAACTTCGAATTTATAGGAGATGACATAAAAAATTTAGTTGGTGTTGCCATACACTCCCAAAACTGAAGGCATAATCTGATAAGTCATATAATTGAACATTATAATAGAGGATTTAAAGTAGACATTGAGACAATTGCAACATATACTCCTTGGTTATAGATCATATAAACAATCATTTAGACATTTACATAAGAATAAAACAAAGCAATATGATATAGCTTGAAAACATGTTTAAATATGATCAAATGTCATGTTATCAATTATTAGGAAACAAAAACACTTCTTGGTTAAACTTTGTTCCAGCATGTACAATGCATCAAATTGTTATATATTGAGTAAAATGAAATAGAGAAGTTATTAGCTTTCTACACTCACCGAAATCCTATGATCTATCATATAAGTTTTGCCCGCATCGCATCTTCTCTGAAACAAAAACCAGCAAGTACATAATTATAAATTCAATAAAATTAACCTCCACACACAACTTTTCTATTGCATTGCTGCAAAGTTACTCTTACATAGACTGAAACCCAAAATCATACTTATATAGATATGTATTGTACTGCTTGCTATGCAATATGCAATAAACTCCTCTAAGACAAATCATGTTTGCAACCCATATTAGCTTTCCAAAATCTTCCAAATCACAATGCATCAGTCAAAACAAAGATTTAACAATTTAACATTAACTCAACGCAATTAATACTTTAGGTCTAGTTAGCGCATCACAGATTATATTTAAGTTCGTTATTGATAAGAATGCTTTAAAAACCTCAGTTAGTCACCTTCATATATATATATATAACGGATCAAACAGGTTAACTTTAACGGTTCAGTTGCAAGATGAAACATGTCACATATATAATGCTGGCATCTCTACACATCCAGAATCAACTCGTTGCCTCATCTTGTCAACTTGAACCCATCCAAATAAGCCATGACCCTAACATGCTTAAGAATTTGACAACTTTCTTGTAAACACCTACCCATAAATATTCTTGATCAACATTAATCTAATGTCATTTTGGGATTTTTCACAACTTTTGTAATTCCTCCACTCTCGCCATTTTCACAACTATTCTGTAAACACATGTAGCAAAACCAAACTTTTACTGTATTCTAAACCATATAATTACTTTTGTATCAAATGACATTTCAAAAAATAAAAATCGAATTGACTTTTGACCATCCAACACAGTTTCTATAAAGCTAATTCTCTTTTTGATTTGTTTAATATGATAGAGACCTGAATCAACCCGCTCATAGATAAATGGGTTAAAATGTCACCTCTAACTATGGTCTATGGTAGAACTTCTAAAGTAAACTATAACCATGAAACACTTGATGTCCGCATATACACATCGGTGTCTCACGCATTTTAAAATCAGCCTAAACACAAAAAACCCAATAAAACTGCAGTTGGTAAAAGAACAATATCAACTTAAAACTTAGGACTACCAGCTTTTCATCAACTACTAATACCATAAACTCACAGAATTCATTATTTTAGTTCCTTTAAAATTAAAGCTTCTAAAACACACAAAAGATATGATCTTACATGTAATTGAAGTAATGCCTCTTGAATGTCAATTTTATTAGCTTTCTCATGGGTGATTGTGACGATCTCCATTACAGCCTGCAAAACTTGATTTAAGCAATATTGTATAGGATATAACTGAAATATACGAGACATGGTATTAAAGGGTTAGAACATTAACCCATACAAAAGATTGTAACTTCAGTTTACCAAATAGAAAGTGATCACACAGCTTCATGACACTCACTGCTTTTAATTGGTGAAAAAAAGAAAAGAAAAGAAAAAAAAACTGCAATTTACCATTTTTTGGGGGCTTTAAAGATAAAAGAGAAGACGAAAATTTAAAATATATATTATTTTTTGAAAAGCTGGAGATGTATTGAAGTTTAACAAATGTCATGAAAAAAACACAAATAGCCCGTGCCTCCCCTCATATGTACAAAATTGGTTTAATAACTTCATGCAAACCGACAAAACAAAATAAGGAAACCCAAGTGACCCTTACAAAAGTTACATGAAAACAGCATATAAACTTGATGAGAAAACTAAAAGTGTATGTGGCCAAACCGTGATGAGGGAATATAGTGAGAACATTGGTGGTTTCTGGACTTCTCTATCTCTTAAAGCAATAATAACACTATTGATACAATTTTATTATGATTTACAATTGAAAAAATTTGGAATAATACTCATATTTCAAACACTAAGCTATCTGTCATTAGGAGAGAATCACTAACCTTAAACGTAAGTATCTAACAACCTAATCATATATAGCTCCGGTTCAAATTTTCAGTAGGATTACACAAAAAGGGAGATGTTAAAGTAAAATTCTTAAACTAACTGAACATGATATTGCATTTACTTATGTAAAAATAATAATTGTTAATAAACTCTCTCTCAAATTTAACATCTTGATGGACCCGGAGAGCAACTTAAAGTGGAATTCTAACGAAAGCATTATATTGTTAAACTGTCTGCAAAAAGAGGCAAAGGAGTCAGATTAGCATATATGACCACCTGGGGTTTGGCGCACTTACTTGACACAATAGGCATATATGTCAGCAAACATAAACCTTGACAATAATAAGAATCTTTATATAAATATCCCTAAAGTTCATAGAAAATCTGCATCTTTAATCAATAAACACATGACCCAACAAATAGATACTTTCTTGATACTGAGCGTGAATGCTAAAAAATAGACTCAGTGAACCGATTACTATAATTCATTCTTCCTCCAGGTCAGAACAATGGCCATGAAGAAAACTAAGCTATAATTACTTGATAAAATTTATTTACTTTCATGCCTTTCAAAAATAGATATCCATTTTCCAGACTCATGAAACTAATAGCTTAATTTAATTCAAATTAGTCACAATAATCAACTAATTAACCATCAAAACAGAAATATCTCACTTTAGTTACCATTCGAACTCATTGTAATGAGAATATCAACTTAGTTAGTGGCATTAAGATCAACCTAATATCTTTGAAGCTCCAACAACTCTTGCACATGGCTAAAAAAATGATAAAAACTCATATGTGAACCTACACTATCTATTTTCAACAGATGTAAACATACTTTTTCTTACTTAAGTTAAAACTCTTGTTTATTCTTACTTAAGGGAATGCAACTGGTGGTGCACTTTTCTGGAGAATCTTAGAAGACATTGCAATTCTCGCAGCGTGTTCACCATTGCTTGTTACCGCTTACGTTGCTGGAAGATGGGCCCTACAGAAATACAAGCACAGGGGTATTACGAAATATGCGGTATCCTCTCAAAATGTGCTTTATCTGTTTAAAATGGAGGGAGTATTGGAAGGAACCGTGCATTCATGGGTTGACAATGGCGGTATTCTTCATGTAACTGGAATGCAAAGGAATAAAGATAAACTCAACTTCAAGGGGCTTAACTGCCAATTGCCTAATGGGTACGCATTGGCTCGTGCTACCCATTATGCAAAACTTCAAGTGGTTGCGGTGAATGTTAAGCTGAATGAGAATCAACAAATCAACATTGATGTTGATGTTGTTAGTGAAGAGGTTAAGGAAATAGTGGGTGATAAGAAAGAGCGCGATGAAGAGAGAGAAGTTGAAGAGAAGGAAGTTGATGAGAAAGAAGTTGATGAGAAGGAAGTTGAAGAGAAAGAAGTTGATGAGAAGGAAGTTGAAGAAATAGAGAGTGTATGATTCTATTTAGTTAGGAAAAGAGGGAAGTGTTGATCAATGTACTGATGTAAATCCTATTAAGTTCAGCAAAAGCTGATATTAAGTGAATGGCATATAGTAGTTTTAAGTTGTGACAATGATGTAGATGATGGTCACTTGGTGGTTGTCAGTTGTCATAGATGCTAGTATTTAGCTAAAGCTTCAGTTATATATCTTTTAGTTCCACTTTAGCCTATATTAACTCAAGCCCAACAGTCAGGTGGGCTACAAGTGAAATATTTACCTGCACAATGCATGGTGACAGCACACCACATGAGAAAACAGCAGAATAAGGAGACCCAAAGCTGGATGGACAAAGCAAACCAAAACAATAGCAAGCAGTGACGTATTTATGACCCTGTTGAATACGATGACCATACATATTTTTTGATTATGTGCAAAACAATCTTAAAACGTCTAAGGTGAAACAAAGCTGGATTTTTATTTTCCTCCTTTTTCTTGAACGCATTGACAAAAAATAGGCACGACAAGGACAAAAAGGGCAATTATGTGTGGGCAGGATCACGTTGGTTAGACCCAAAAATATTATCTTGTTTTTCTAGCTCTCTTTATAGCTAACGCATCAATCATGATCAGATAAAACATCTTCCACTATGTCTTCAATGTTGCCATGAATTTTATTACTACTGTAATCATTAGTAGATATTTGCGGAATAAAGGCAATATTTAAGGTGAAGCTTAGTGCTGGACAAGAAAGTAAATATATGTACCAGAAGTCTGGAACCAAGATTGGTAATTTACTAGAAGAGGAAATTTCCGGCAGTCATAAAACTAAGTCAATTATATGATACAACTAAATAAGATCTATAAAAATCAACTAACAGTTTAAGAGGTTTAAAACAATATTCTTTGCAAACAACTCTGAATGGTCAAAGGGATAGAAGGATATCATCAATGATTACAAATTTGTGTGTATGAGTGCACATCTACCCTTTAAAAGTTGAGAATGCATGGATGGCTCATAAACATCTACATAGAGTAGTGCACAAGCACAACCAGACAGATATAACAACAAACAGTTGCGTGCCTATGTTTAGCTGATGAAAAAGAGGAAAAATAACAAAAGAGGTAAACAAGGATACAACTTAAATCACCACATTATTTGAGCAGGTAGTTACACTTAGAAAGTACTAACCTTTTGAGAATGCATAGAGAAGCAACGATTGAGGAGAAAACTCTTTATGCCCTTCCTCTGGGTTGAAGAACTGCCCGACCGCCATTAAGGCTGCTGGTGGAGGTCTCCCTGAAATGGTCTGCGTATACACAATAACTATCAGTTGCTCATCTCTAGTTACAAATTCAGAGAATTTGAATGAAAATTATTAGTTGTGCTTAACAGGACACATTAAGATTTAAAGTGCTGAAAAACGATAAATTACCAGTGCAAATAAGATGGATATGCGATCCGATTCAATTTCAAGAATCATTTCATAATGATATCAACTCAGGCTTTAACAAAGTTCAACTCATATACATGGTAAACTGGAATGGTAAAGAAACACTACCGGGCTTGGCGCAACTAAGATTGTTAAAAATCTGAAGCCATGCATATCCTTTAGTTCCAACCAAAACACAGCTGATGGCGGTGGTTGTCCTGTCTGACTTCCTGGTTCAATCTACAGACATGACAGTACATTAAGATACATTATCAATGAATCAGCCAGGACTAATGAATAATGATACTTCCACCCAGGGCAAACAAAATTTATAAATTTGAAAACACATGACAATTGCCTAGACCAGATAAACATAATATGCCGAGGTGGCACACCAGGTGGGCTGGGCAGTTTACGTAACTGATCAAAACAGGTTCGGGTTGAAACATGTCATTCTTGGTACTGGTTGAAGGTCAGGTTGGGTTTACCTCAACAATTTCTTGTTCATTTTTTAGGCTTTTTTAAATTAATGAATGCGTTAATAATTATTACAAAGGATTATTGTTGAGATAATGATTTAAGTTTATCTACTTTCCTACTTAAGCAAATTTTATATCTTTATAAATTTTAAGGTAGCACACTCACACACCAAAGATATGGAAATATTAGCTTTGAAACCTACACCTCATAGCTGTTCGACAAAAAATAGGCACGACAAGGACAAAAAGGGCAATTATGTGTGGGCAGGATCACGTTGGTTAGACCCAAAAATATTATCTTGTTTTTCTAGCTCTCTTTGTAGCTAAGGCATCAAACATGATCAGATAAAACATCTTCCACTATGTCTTCAATGTTGCCATGAATTTTATTACTACTGTAATCATTAGTAGATATTTGCGGAATAAAGGCAATATTTAAGGTGAAGCTTAGTGCTGGACAAGAAAGTAAATATATGATCAGATAAAACATCTTCCACTATGTCTTCAATGTTGCCATGAATTTTATAACTACTGTAATCATTAGTAGATATTTGCGGAATAAAGGCAATATTTAAGGTGAAGCTTAGTGCTGGACAAGAAAGTAAATATATGTACCAGAAGTCTGGAACCAAGATTGCTAATTTACTAGATTAAGTCAATTATATGATACAACTAAATAAGATCTATAAAAATCAACTAACAGTTTAAGAGGTTTAAGACAATATTCTTTGCAAACAACTCTGAATGGTCAAAGGGCTAGAAGGATATCATCAATGATTACAAATTTGTGTGTATGAGTGCACATCTACCCTTTAAAAGTTGAGAATGCATGGATGGCTCATAAACATCTACATAGAGTAGTGCACAATCACAACCAGACAGATATAACAACAAACAGTTGCGTGCCTATGTTTAGCTGATGAAAAAGAGGAAAAATAACAAAGGAGGTAAACAAGGATACAACTTAAATCACCACATTATTTGAGCAGGTAGTTACACTTAGAAAGTACCAACCTTTTGAGAATGCATAGAGAAGCAACGATTGAGGAGAAAACTCTTTATGCCCTTCCTCTGGGTTGAAGAACTGCCCGACTGCCATTAAGGCTGCTGGTGGAGGTCTCCCTGAAATGGTCTGCGTATACACAATAACTATCAGTTGCTCATCTCTAGTTACAAATTCAGAGAATTTGAATGAAAATTATTAGTTGTGCTTAACAGGACACATTAAGATTTAAAGTGCTGAAAAACGATTAATTACCAGTGCAAATAAGATGGATATGTGATCCGATTCAATTTCAAGAATCATTTCATAATGATATCAACTCAGGATTTAACAAAGTTTAACTAATATACATGGTAAACTGGAATGGTAAAGAAACACTACCGGGCTTGGCGCAACTAAGATTGTTAAAAATCTGAAGCCATGCATATCCTTTAGTTCCAACCAAAACACAGCTGATGGCGGTGGTTGTCCTGTCTGACTTCCTGGCTCAATCTACAGACATGACAGTACGTTAAGATACATTACCATTGAATCAGCCCATGACTAATGAATAATGATACTTCCACCCAGGGCAAACAAAATTTATAAATTTGAAAACACATGACAATTGCCTAGACCAGATAAACATAATATGCCGAGGTGGCACACCAGGTGGGCTGGGCAGTTTACGTAACTGATCAAAACAGGTTCGGGTTGAAACATGTCATTCTTGGTACTGGTTGAAGGTCAGTTTGGGTTTAACTCAACAATTTCTTGTTCATTTTTTAGGCTTTTTTAAATTAATGAATGCGTTAATAATTATTACAAAGGATTATTGTTGAGATAATGATTTAAGTTTATCTACTTTCCTACTTGAGCAAATTTTATATCTTTATAAATTTTAAGGTAGACACACTCACACACCAAAGACATGGAAATATTAGCTTTGAAACCTACACCTCATAGCTGTTCGACAACCAATACTGGAAACTAAGTTCATAATGAAGTTCAAAACTGATATTGCTGGTATCAAAACAAAGAAAAGAATAGGCCAAAACAAATCATCACCTGGTAATCATTAACACCACCGAAAATAGAGATAACAATCACTCAGGATAGTCGAGGACTGGACGAGTGAGTTCCTGTTTTAGAAGTTTGGACCTCATAACCCTTTCTCCATTGCTGATCTATGTACTCGTAATAGTGACCCAATGATGGCTGCAGAGCAACCGGAGGTGAGACCTGGAAAAACATTATATAGAAAAATTACATTACGACTATAAGGTAAGGTCTCAGATGCGCTTTTATTTAGTCAGTCCATAGAACTCACTGATGTGGAGTTGATGGCGTAAAGCCAGTCTCAACAGCTGACTTTCTCAAATCAGAGTGCACGACTGCAGCTCTAGCAACAAAGCCACCCATAGAGTGCCCAACCAGTATGACGGTATAAGGAAGGGACCAGATTCAACAGCACCTTCTTTTGCTCGAGCATCCCGAGATTCTTTATATTGATCCAGGATCTATAAGCAGAAACACATACTTAGCACATCATTTCAAAAAAAAATCTACATAACTTCTAAATGATGTTGCATCAATCCTGACAGTAAATAAGATATTAAATAAGATATTGGAATGCTCGATTTGAGAAAGTCAGCTTATTTTGGATTAAGCTTCTATTCGGATTAAGCTTCAATTCCAGCTTATTTTGGAACATATGTGATTATATGAGCTTATAATAAAAACTTTTTTTTTTGGTGCAAAGGTGAAAGTTTTATTAATAACACAAAATAAAACATCAAAGATTCAAGATATAGACATGCCTAAACTCTTATCACAAAAACAACCACTATCTCAGACAACACTAAACTACAATCTCAAACATACTAACTCAGAACATCAGATATAATAAAATACCAATCAAAACAGTGACTATGCAGCTCCACTTTCACCTTAATACAAGCACCTACCATCTAACTACATTTCCAAATCATCCCCCCACCAAGACCATTCAACCAACACCCACAACAATCAAGGTAGGGAAGGATGTATGGCTTCGTTAGGAACCCAAACCATTCCAGTCAAGGGCTCTTCTAAGACCCCTACATTTCCCTCTTTACAAAAGGCTTCAAGGTCCTAGAAACACTCACCTTGATGGAGAATCTACATGCCCCCTTAGTGGTACAGGACCAAGTAGGGTCATCTTTCATCCCTACAGTCCATTTACCCAACACTATGGGAAACCTACATTATGAATAGCTTAAAACAGAACACAAAGGATAGATCAGTCACTCTGAATGACTGACTACACCAGTGTATTATGTTTAAACTATCAAGGTACAAGGCCATCCATAGTAACGGACTAATGAAATCAAGTAATCCAAATAGATAGAATACAAGATAGATAGGATAAACCTGATCACAACTTTTTGCAGTGCACTCTTGAACCTCACCACTGCTATGTAAACTTCACCATTCTTTAGCCACGGCTTATAATAAAAACTTAACAAGCCTATAAGTTTCAAAATAAGCCAGGCTTTTGAAGCATAAGCCGAAATCAAATAAGCTTAAACAAAACACTCCCCCAAAAACAAAATCATATTTGGGTGTAACAATCGAAATGCTAGAATTCAACAACTAGCAACTTAATTAATACTTAATATATGATGGAATCAGTGCTAGAAGGAGAATTAAACAATTAAGTGTGTGAAATCAAATAAAAGCCGGATCTAAAAATGATACCTACCTTAGAGATTGCAAGGTGAAAAGTGATGACGTGTCAAGTGTTTGCTCCAAAGCCGGAGCCGGTGGTGTTGTATTTCCGTCCAAGTGGAGTGATTTGATTTCATTAAGACGTCAATCAATGGTCGTGATTCTAATTTGACCCGTTTTTTCAACCCGACCCGTTGGGTCGAATGGTTTCAAAACCTTATGTTTAATCCGAAATTTTTAAACTTTTATTATTTTTCGTTTACAACACATAAACCTTTTTTTCTCATTAAAACTAAATGCCGTTATAAAATCTCGTTGTTATGCACGGGGGCTCGTCTAGTTTTCTTAATAGACGAGGATACACTCAAAATCCTTTTAGTTGGAAATTTCATACATACCCAAACATGCATTAAAAACATTGTATACGCATTCAATGCTTGCACTTTGAGTTTATATGAAATTAATCCAAATATTTATGTATAGAATCTTATATAAATCAATTTTTTTTTCCTCATAGCATGTTATAAAATCTTATATAAATATTTATGTTACACGTTTGGTTCCTAAGAGAACTAAATTCTGTTACACCATTAGTCCTCAGGGACCTATTTTGCAACAACATTTAAAATTTGTAAATTTTAACGAAAAGACAAAGACTAAATCACATCAATAGTCCCTAAACACTGCCTGATTCGCGAATTTTGTCCTAAATTCTAAAAAATCATAATTTTAGTCTCAACATTTTCTGTTAATTGCGCGCCTAGTCCTTTTTTACTAACAATCGTTACTTTTTTTGTTCTGCAAGGACCTTTCCGTCTTTTCGTCATTTCTTGTCCAAACACCTCATTAGTATCTCTAAACATTTACCCATTAACTCTCAATTTTAACAATTGTTATCATTCATTTTCATGAAAACATCAGCTAATTATACGAAACATCTTTAAATCATTTATTATCAAAACTTCAGCTATTATTATCATTCTATTTTCAGAAAACATCAGTAAAGTTACAAACTATTTACGTGTCATATGTAAATTGGTTTAAGAGATGGGATAAAAATGGTTATGTTGTTTGGTTTTTCGTGTAGAACAATAAGGACCCCGATGAGAATGATAACGATCAAGAAGCTCAAGTAACACTTAAACAAAGACCATACAAGACGGTTGTGAAGCAGTATTTGCCCAAGTGTGTGAAACTTGTTCTGATGTGTGTGAAGCATTTTATTTATAAAGATGCGAGTATGGTTTAGGGATAAACCATTGAGGGATGATCACCAGTTGCGAGGAGCGTGTGTTGATCATCTAGAAAGCAGACAAAGGGGATAGGCGGAATCCATTATTTGGCTCGTACAAAGTAGTGTTTGTCATGATTCCTCACTGTACAATATCATATGGTACATATAGTGACAGTTGAGGAACAATAGTACTATGTACTCAGCGTAGCCTACGTGGCCTAGGAGTAGCCGCTATCAAGTGTTTATTGATAGGCCTTGGTAACGGACTTGATTCGTATGTATATTAATCGGTGATCTACATGCAGAGAAGCACATGCTTAACACTTAATTTGGAAAAATAAATTGTTGAATGTGTCTAACATAAGTAAAATACATAATTTAGTCGGCTTATGGATTATTTGGTTTTGGGCTTATATTTCATAAGCTCACTTTTTGTGACTTATTTTAAAACTTTACTACGGCTTATATAAACTTATTATGACAAGATAAGCTTATATAAGGTGAAAATTTTCAAAATAAGCTACAATAAAGCGAGCTTATGGAACATAAGCCCAAAACTAGATAAGCTATAATCCGACTATATAAGCAAAAGCAAACATCCCCCAAATAAGCTCGCTAATAAGCTTAAACAAAACACCCCCTCAAAAACAAAATCGTGTTTGTCTGTGACAATCAAAATACAAACATCAACTAATTTATCCCAAAGTAATAAAAATAAATATGTGATTAAGTAAAGTACACTAAATAAAAGATTAAATAGGATAATGATTTTTGTCCCATCAAAATAACCTTTGAGAATACAAAAAATGTCAAAATCCAGACAGATTCGTTAAATTTTTAAGTGAAAACATAAACATAATAATTGAGGTTAATGCATGAACCTACATGAATGAACCATCATAAGGTCCAGAGAGAGAGAGAAGCGATTAAAACGAGCAGCAACCGATAGATAGATAGATAAAAAGTATTTAAAACCTTTTCTCTTTCATCAGGGCTTTGCTTTGCTTGAAATTGTTCTAAACGTACATCTATATCCATTGCTACTTCTAGCTTCATTCTTTTCTCTTTCAAACTCTATCTCTCTCTCTCTCTTTTAATTTAACTTACTAAGCATCAGTTTCAATTTATATAGGTGGAAAAGGTAGAAGATGAGTATAAGGGTGTCATCAGGGTCGAGTTGACCCGACCTGAACCCGAACCGCAAACCCAACCCCAACCCCAACCCGAACTCGATAAGCCATATAAGATCGAGTTAATCGGTTTTGAAAAAGCTTATCATGTTAAATTGACCTGAATCCGATAATCTAATATTGTTATAGGATCGGGTTAGGGTTGAGTTACATATCTTATCGGGTAAACCCGATAAGAACCAAAAATTATTATTTAACTTTTCTCAGTAAAGTTTAGAAGCCCAACAATATTTACATTTGACAATTCATTAAACTCCCTAATTCATTACTGCCTATATAAGTTTGTAAAACATCGCTCTTAGTTTCATGTTTTGTAAAATGGATTGATATACGTAATGTAGTGTAACACCCCCAAAATTTCACAGCGGAAGCGTTCGGGTCATGGGGTGCTACTAAATCAATATACACAACACAAGGTAATAAAGAATGGAAATTATATTTCATTTTCAAAATATATATTTATTTAAGAAATAGTTTTACATCATTGTTTCAAAGTGCGGAAGTAAAGCCCATAAAAATATATGTTGTCCCATTAAAAGTTGTATTAAAATGTTTGGAAACACTTCGGATGCCAGTCTTCAACGAATGCCTTTGCCATTGCCCACGCCAATAAGTAAACCTGAGAAAAACATGCTAAAATGTCAACACAAAGGTTGGTGAGTTCATAGGTTTAAGTTTCAAAAATCAAGTTGGACCACAGTTGCACATATAGCATCTCCGTGTATGACACTATATGCAAAAGGCTATTACGCTAGTACCAAGTTCATGCGACCGAAACTACGACAGTGTGCATGCATCTAGAAGCATGATAAATAAAAGCCCAGCAAGTGTATTTCCGGTACACTCAATCAATACGATATGATATACGCCCGACGTTTGCCTATCCGGTCAAACTCGAACGGGGTGTCATCCCCAATAGATCTATTCATAACAATCGCGCCTCCCAAAGGGAACTAACGGTAGCATAGATGGGATTCAAGGTTGTTTCACGTAATAGTGTTTTCGGTTTAGGTCGAAAAGAGTTTTGCGTGTTTCTCACCCCATAGTTTTATAAAGCAAGTAAATAAGAGTAAAAGTGGGGCTATAAACTCACCTTAGCGGTTCGGAATAAAGTATCAAGTATCAAGAGTGTGTGTGAAAGTCCAACGCGAAACCTAGGTTAAATAGATAAATCTCGTGTTTGATGAATTTAAGTTAGCGACCTAAATGCATGATGTTCGAATGACTTGTATCGTTGTCCTTGTGTAGTAGTGTTTGGCGTTTAAAAGTAAATTTTCAAATCATTAATTAATATATTTGAAATAATAGTTAAACATTTATTAAAATGTTTGAAGTTCAAAAATACAATATATCAAATATTATTAAGTTATAAAGTATGAATGTTTATGTTATGATGTATTAAGATATTTAATTAAATGTTTTAATTAAAATGAGTTATGTAAAGTGTAAGTATATACGTAAGTATATATATTAGACAAAAGTTCTTATAAGCTACAACCTATATATGTGTTTTTAAGTAAAGCAACAAGTCTATTAAAGTGGAGGGGCTGAAACTGTCAAATGGTGGAAGTGGAAAAATAACAAAAAAAAAAAAAAGAAAATGGCAAACCAGCCATATCACAGATTCGAACATGGGTCATTTGAGTAGAGGTCGAAAGACACGACCAACTGAGCTAGGGTGATTCTTGGGTTAGCTACGCAGGTTATTACATTTATGGTTAGGTTTACTGTGTTGGATTTTGCATATTAATTCTACTCAGTAGAGCATGCTTTTGCATGTGTTTTGTGTTTTTGGGTTTCAAATCATTTTGCAAGTTCTTGTTTTCTCAACATGTAAACTATTTTAAGTGTATACATATTAGGTTAGTACCACATGCTTCATTAAAACACAATATGAGTCATTTGTATGAAGTAGAATGTATATATACATGGGTCGTGCAGGGTGAACATGTATGTCGAGTGTTAGAATGAAAAGTTTGTGTTTGGTTTGAAAGAAGCTACCACAAGGACGATACGTGTGCATGCATAAATGTAACAAACAAGGTGAAACAAGACAAAGGATGCGTTAAAACTAAAAGAGGAAACTCACCACACCTAAAAGAAAGTGGGTAATGGTCATGAGACGAACTAGGACAAACAACGAGCAAACCCGATAGTCCAACCAACTTCCCTAACGTATTATAAACCCAAGAACAACCTTAACTCGCCCTCTTCTTCTTCCTTCTTGCTCAACTTTTCTACAAGTGCGTTTTTATGTGTGATTGAATGAGATGAGTTTTGAGATTTGAGTGAGTTGGTGAGTTTTAGAAGTCACATTATATAGAGAAGGTGATAGAAATAGGTTTTGCAAGCTTCATACTAGCTCCAAAAGATGAGAGTGATGGGTGAGTTGTGTTTTGAAGCATGCTCGACAGTACTGACACATCCTTGAGGCATGACTTGGTGTTGTCAATTCACAAGGGACATGAGGACTCTTAGGATTCTTAGGTCTTTAGGTCAAAAGGTAAGTCATTGTTTAGGCTATAGATAATTGTTAATAGGGTGGCTAGACTTTGCTTTGTCCTCTTTCTTATACACGCATGATATGATAGCTTAAAAGTTGGAAATTGGTTTTGGGGTCTTGCCTCGTTAACTATCACAGAACAAGGAAACAAGATACCAATAATACTTATACACATTTACAAGAATAAAGTTTGACCAAATGTTTCTGTTTTGCTTGTGTTTGGAGTCTCGTTGGGGTCATCACAGAACATGGGAACAATATTTCGAAATTTTTACTTGCCACTATTTGAGTCACAAGATTAAAATAGTGTATGTTGTTTTGGTTTGATTTTGTTTGGCTTTGGCAGACGCATGCTTCAAAAAAAAAGAGAACCATGTTGCATGGTTTAGGAGTAGTCAAGTCAAGGGGAAACACAATGTTCATTGGATAATAGAGTTAAATGGGAGTCAAGAGAGCAAAGAAGAAAACATGTTAATGTTTATGGTTGGTTCTTCACGCAAGGATGAAAGCAAAAGAGAGAAGGGTTGTTGTGGACGTTTGCATGTGTGTGTTCTTATATGTTGTCAGTCAAAGGAGCAAAGAAAAAAAAGAACTCAACACTATTGTTTATTGTATAGGTTAGGGTAGGGTGTCTTGTCCAATACTACTCATGGGGAGTTAATGTGTGTGTCAAACAAATTACAAAGGGTGGGTTTGGTCGTGTGTTTTTGTGCAAAGGAGCAACACAAAAGTTTTACATTTTCAAGATACAAATCAAATGGGCTAGGTAAGAGTTAATCGCTATTGGGCTAAGGGAGATGCTGGGTTATGTGGTATTGGATCGAACACGTGAGCTTAATAAAAATAAAATAAATTGGATCGGGTAGTGTTGGGCTTAAGAGGCCCGGTGAGAAAAAAATATAAAAGTTTATTATATATTTATGTTATAAAGTTTTTATCAAGGTCGAGATGAAAAATATTTCGTGACTTGTCGTGTTCAAAGTTCGAAACGAAAGAAAGAAAAAAATAGCCACAAAATCGGCATGGAAATTTACGAGTTGTTATAGTACCTACCCCTTAAAAGAAACCACGTCCTCGTGGTTTAAGATGAATTGTCGAGGTTGATACGGTGACGAGATGTGAGTATATATACTGAAATGTGACGTGGGAAAAGGTGCTAGTCGTTCAAGAAAGATTCGGTGACGTGAGGCGATAAGTGAACAACAGATAAAGGATTCGTTAAACGGAATACAACGCGGTTTCATAAAAGAGTATAATAGTTGAGTTTAGAACAGGAGGATCAGTGCCGTATGAGGTTACGAAGGATAGAGCATAAGAGTGAAATAAGAGGATGTTACCAGTGACAGAAGTGGTTTAAATATATGTGTGAAAATAATATAACGCAAGTAGTTGTATGTTACATAAAAAAATAACATAGAAGCAGTTAGGGGCATAGCATAGTGCGATATTGTAATAGTGGGCATGTTACGCAGTTTAACATGGAGAGGTAACAAGTATAAGCATTCGTAGTCTACTCTACACTATCCTTAAAGTTAATTATTCCTTAATTTCATTCAGTTTGTTACATCAACATTATTCTCATTTAAACCTCGCGACCCAATCAAACAAGAACAACCTTAAAGTTTAAATGAGAATCAACTTATACACATTTAAACTTCGCAACCCAATCAAACAAGAACAGTCTTAAAGTTTAAATGTGAGTTAATTAAGAAACTTAATGACTTTGAGAAATAATTAATTTAATTCAAATAAGAGCTTATACGAACCTAAGATACAACAATAACACATAGCACGACTACATCGTGTAGCAGTAGGCAAGGCATGGCAGACATCGGCAACGGCGATGAAGTGTTTTAGGAAAATTTGGTTATAGTTTATGTTTTGAAAAAAAATACCTAATTCTCTATAACCTTGGCTCTGAATACCAATCTGTAACACCCCCAAAATTTCACAAATGAAGCGTTGGTCATGGGGTGCTACTAAATCAATATACACAACACAAGGTAATAAAGAATGGAAATTATATTTCATTTTCAAAATATATATTTATTTAAGAAATAGTTTTACATCATTGTTTCAAAGTGCGGAAGTAAAGCCCATAAAAATATATGTTGTCCCATTAAAAGTTGTATTAAAATGTTTGGAAACACTTCGGATGCCAGTCTTCAACGAATGCCTTTGCCATTGCCCACGCCAATAAGTAAACCTGAGAAAAACATGCTAAAATGTCAACACAAAGGTTGGTGAGTTCATAGGTTTAAGTTTCAAAAATCAAGTTGGACCACAGTTGCACATATAGCATCTCCGTGTATGACACTATATGCAAAAGGCTATTACGCTAGTACCAAGTTCATGCGACCGAAACTACGACAGTGTGCATGCATCTAGAAGCATGATAAATAAAAGCCCAGCAAGTGTATTTCCAGTACACTCAATCAATACGATATGATATACGCCCGATGTTTGCCTATCCGGTCAAACTCGAACGGGGTGTCATCCCCAATAGATCTATTCATAACAATCGCGCCTCCCCAAAGGGAACTAACGGTAGCATAGTTGGGATTCAAGGTTGTTTCACGTAATAGTGTTTTCAGTTTCAGTTCCGAAAAGAGTTTTGCATGTTTCTCACCCCATAGTTTTATAAAGCAAGTAAATAAGAGTAAAAGTGGGGCTATAAACTCACCTTAGCAGTTCGGCGAATAAAGTATCAAGTATCAAGTGTGTGTGTAAAAGTCCAACGCGAAACCTAGGTTAAATAGATAAATCTCGTGTTTGATGAATTTAAGTTAGCGACCTAAATGCATGATGTTCGAATGACTTGTATCGTTGTCCTTGTGTAGTAGTGTTTGGCGTTTAAAAGTATATTTTCAAATCATTAATTAATATATTTGAAATAATAGTTAAACATTTATTAAAATGTTTGAAGTTCAAAAATACAATATATCAAATATTATTAAGTTATAAAGTATGAATGTTTATGTTAGGATGTATTAAGATATTTAATTAAATGTTTTAATTAAAATGAGTTATGTAAAGTGTAAGTATATATGTAAGTATATATATTAGACAAAAGTTCTTATAAGCTACAACCTATATATGTGTTTTTAAGTAAAGCAACAAGTCTATTAAAGTGGAGGGGCTGAAACTGTCAAATGGTGGAAGTGGAAAAATAACAAAAAAAAAAAAAGAAAATGGCAAACCAGCCATATCACAGATTCGAACCTGGGTCATTTGAGTAGAGGTCGAAAGACACGACCAACTGAGCTAGGGTGATTCTTGGGTTAGCTACGCAGGTTATTACATTTATGGTTAGGTTTACTGTGTTGGATTTTGCATATTAATTCTACTCAGTAGAGCATGCTTTTGCATGTGTTTTGTGTTTTTGGGTTTCAAATCATTTTGCAAGTTCTTGTTTTCTCAACATGTAAACTATTTTAAGTGTATACATATTAGGTTAGTACCACATGCTTCATTAAAACACAATATGAGTCATTTGTATGAAGTAGAATGTATATATACATGGGTCGTGTAGGGTGAACATGTATGTCGAGTGTTAGAATGAAAAGTTTGTGTTTGGTTTGAAAGAAGCTACCACAAGGACGATACGTGTGCATGCATAAATGTAACAAACAAGGTGAAACAAGACAAAGGATGCGTAAAACGAAAAGAGGAAACTCACCACACCTAAAAGAAAGTGGGTAATGGTCATGAGACGAACTAGGACAAACAACGAGCAAACCCGATAGTCCAACCAACTTCCCTAACGTATTATAAACCCAAGAACAACCTTAACTCGCCCTCTTCTTCTTCCTTCTTGCTCAACTTTTCTACAGTGGGCGTTTTTATGTGTGATTGAATGAGATGAGTTTTGAGATTTGAGTGAGTTGGTGAGTTTTAGAAGTCACATTATATAGAGAAGGTGATAGAAATAGGTTTTGCAAGCTTCATACTAGCTCCAAAAGATGAGAGTGATGGGTGAGTTGTGTTTTGAAGCATGCTCGACAGTACTGACACATCCTTGAGGCATGACTTGGTGTTGTCAATTCACAAGGGACATGAGGACTCTTAGGATTCTTAGGTCTTTAGGTCAAAAGGTAAGTCATTGTTTAGGCTATAGATAATTGTTAATAGGGTGGCTAGACTTTGCTTTGTCCTCTTTCTTATACACGCATGATATGATAGCTTAAAAGTTGGAAATTGGTTTTGGGGTCTTGCCTCGTTAACTATCACAGAACAAGGAAACAAGATACCAATAATACTTATACACATTTACAAGAATAAAGTTTGACCAAATGTTTCTGTTTTGCTTGTGTTTGGAGTCTCGTTGGGGTCATCACAGAACATGGGAACAATATTTCGAAATTTTTACTTGCCACTATTTGAGTCACAAGATTAAAATAGTGTATGTTGTTTTGGTTTGATTTTGTTTGGCTTTGGCAGACGCATGCTTCAAAAAAAAAGAGAACCATGTTGCATGGTTTAGGAGTAGTCAAGTCAAGGGGAAACACAATGTTCATTGGATAATAGAGTTAAATGGGAGTCAAGAGAGCAAAGAAGAAAACATGTTAATGTTTATGGTTGGTTCTTCACGCAAGGATGAAAGCAAAAGAGAGAAGGGTTGTTGTGGACGTTTGCATGTGTGTGTTCTTATATGTTGTCAGTCAAAGGAACAAAGAAAAAAAAGAACTCAACACTATTGATTATTGTATAGGTTAGGGTAGGGTGTCTTGTCCAATACTACTCATGGGGAGTTAATGTGTGTGTCAAACAAATTACAAAGGGTGGGTTTGGTCGTGTGTTTTGGCAGACAAGGAGCAACACAAAGTTTTACATTTTCAAGATACAAATCAAATGGGCTAGGTAAGAGTTAATCGCTATTGGGCTAAGGGAGATGCTGGGTTATGTGGTATTGGATCGAACACGTGAGCTTAATAAAAATAAAATAAATTGGATCGGGTAGTGTTGGGCTTAAGAGGCCCGGTGAGATAAAAATAAATAAAGTTTATTATATATTTATTTTATAAAGTTTTTATCAAGGTCGAGATGAAAAATATTTCGTGACTTGTCGTGTTCAAAGTTCGAAACGAAAGAAAGAAAAAAAAATAGCCACGAAAATCGGCATGGAAATTTACGAGTTGTTATAGTACCTACCCCTTAAAAGAAACCACGTCCTCGTGGTTTAAGATGCGAGAATTGTCGAGGTTGATACGGTGACGAGATGTGAGTATATATACTGAAATGTGACGTGGGAAAAGGTGCTAGTCGTTCAAGAAAGATTCGGTGACGTGAGGCGATAAGTGAACAACAGATAAAGGATTCGTTAAACGGAATACAACGCGGTTTCATAAAAGAGTATAATAGTTGAGTTTAGAACAGGAGGATCAGTGCCGTATGAGGTTACGAAGGATAGAGCATAAGAGTGAAATAAGAGGATGTTACCAGTGACAGAAGTGGTTTAAATATATGTGTGAAAATAATATAACGCAAGTAGTTGTATGTTACATAAAAAAATAACATAGAAGCAGTTAGGGGCATAGCATAGTGCGATATTGTAATAGTGGGCATGTTACGCAGTTTAACATGGAGAGGTAACAAGTATAAGCATTCGTAGTCTACTCTACACTATCCTTAAAGTTAATTATTCCTTAATTTCATTCAGTTTGTTACATCAACATTATTCTCATTTAAACCTCGCGACCCAATCAAACAAGAACAACCTTAAAGTTTAAATGAGAATCAACTTATACACATTTAAACTTCGCAACCCAATCAAACAAGAACAGTCTTAAAGTTTAAATGTGAGTTAATTAAGAAACTTAATGACTTTGAGAAATAATTAATTTAATTCAAATAAGAGCTTATACGAACCTAAGATACAACAATAACACATAGCACGACTACATCGTGTAGCAGTAGGCAAGGCATGGCAGACATTGGCAGCTGTGGCGGCGATGAAGTGTTTTTAGGAAAATTTGGTTATAGTTTAGGTTTTGAAAAATACCTAATTCTCTATAACCTTGGCTCTGAATACCAATCTGTAACACCCCAAAATTTCACAGCGGGCGTTCGGTCATGGGGTGCTACTAAATCAATATACACAACACAAGGTAATAAAGAATGGAAATTATATTTCATTTTCAAAATATATATTTATTTAAGAAATAGTTTTACATCATTGTTTCAAAGTGCGGAAGTAAAGCCCATAAAAATATATGTTGTCCCATTAAAAGTTCTATTAAAATGTTTGGAAACACTTCGGATGCCAGTCTTCAACGAATGCCTTTGCCATTGCCCACGCCAATAAGTAAACCTGAGAAAAACATGCTAAAATGTCAACACAAAGGTTGGTGAGTTCATAGGTTTAAGTTTCAAAAATCAAGTTGGACCACAGTTGCACATATAGCATCTCCGTGTATGACACTATATGCAAAAGGCTATTACGCTAGTACCAAGTTCATGCGACCGAAACTACGACAGTGTGCATGCATCTAGAAGCATGATAAATAAAAGCCCAGCAAGTGTATTTCCAGTACACTCAATCAATACGATATGATATACGCCCGATGTTTGCCTATCCGGTCAAACTCGAACGGGGGTGTCATCCCCAATAGATCTATTCATAACAATCGCGCCTCCCCAAAGGGAACTAACGGTAGCATAGTTGGGATTCAAGGTTGTTTCACGTAATAGTGTTTTCAGTTTCAGGTCCGAAAAGAGTTTTGCATGTTTCTCACCCCATAGTTTTATAAAGCAAGTAAATAAGAGTAAAAGTGGGGCTATAAACTCACCTTAGCAGTTCGGCGAATAAAGTATCAAGTATCAAGAGTGTGTGTAAAAGTCCAACGCGAAACCTAGGTTAAATAGATAAATCTCAGGTTTGATGAATTTAAGTTAGCGACCTAAATGCATGATGTTCGAATGACTTGTATCGTTGTCCTTGTGTAGTAGTGTTTGGCGTTTAAAAGTAAATTTTCAAATCATTAATTAATATATTTGAAATAATAGTTAAACATTTATTAAAATGTTTGAAGTTCAAAAATACAATATATCAAATATTATTAAGTTATAAAGTATGAATGTTTATGTTAGGATGTATTAAGATATTTAATTAAATGTTTTAATTAAAATGAGTTATGTAAAGTGTAAGTATATATGTAAGTATATATATTAGACAAAAGTTCTTATAAGCTACAACCTATATATGTGTTTTTAAGTAAAGCAACAAGTCTATTAAAGTGGAGGGGCTGAAACTGTCAAATGGTGGAAGTGGAAAAATAACAAAAAAAAAAGAAAATGGCAAACCAGCCATATCACAGATTCGAACCTGGGTCATTTGAGTAGAGGTCGAAAGACACGACCAACTGAGCTAGGGTGATTCTTGGGTTAGCTACGCAGGTTATTACATTTATGGTTAGGTTTACTGTGTTGGATTTTGCATATTAATTCTACTCAGTAGAGCATGCTTTTGCATGTGTTTTGTGTTTTTGGGTTTCAAATCATTTTGCAAGTTCTTGTTTTCTCAACATGTAAACTATTTTAAGTGTATACATATTAGGTTAGTACCACATGCTTCATTAAAACACAATATGAGTCATTTGTATGAAGTAGAATGTATATATACATGGGTCGTGTAGGGTGAACATGTATGTCGAGTGTTAGAATGAAAAGTTTGTGTTTGGTTTGAAAGAAGCTACCACAAGGACGATACGTGTGCATGCATAAATGTAACAAACAAGGTGAAACAAGACAAAGGATGCGTAAAACGAAAAGAGGAAACTCACCACACCTAAAAGAAAGTGGGTAATGGTCATGAGACGAACTAGGACAAACAACGAGCAAACCCGATAGTCCAACCAACTTCCCTAACGTATTATAAACCCAAGAACAACCTTAACTCGCCCTCTTCTTCTTCCTTCTTGCTCAACTTTTCTACAAGGGCTTTTATGTGTGATTGAATGAGATGAGTTTTGAGATTTGAGTGAGTTGGTGAGTTTTAGAAGTCACATTATATAGAGAAGGTGATAGAAATAGGTTTTGCAAGCTTCATACTAGCTCCAAAAGATGAGAGTGATGGGTGAGTTGTGTTTTGAAGCATGCTCGACAGTACTGACACATCCTTGAGGCATGACTTGGTGTTGTCAATTCACAAGGGACATGAGGACTCTTAGGATTCTTAGGTCTTTAGGTCAAAAGGTAAGTCATTGTTTAGGCTATAGATAATTGTTAATAGGGTGGCTAGACTTTGCTTTGTCCTCTTTCTTATACACGCATGATATGATAGCTTAAAAGTTGGAAATTGGTTTTGGGGTCTTGCCTCGTTAACTATCACAGAACAAGGAAAAAAGATACCAATAATACTTATACACATTTACAAGAATAAAGTTTGACCAAATGTTTCTGTTTTGCTTGTGTTTGGAGTCTCGTTGGGGTCATCACAGAACATGGGAACAATATTTCGAAATTTTTACTTGCCACTATTTGAGTCACAAGATTAAAATAGTGTATGTTGTTTTGGTTTGATTTTGTTTGGCTTTGGCAGACGCATGCTTCAAAAAAAAGAGAACCATGTTGCATGGTTTAGGAGTAGTCAAGTCAAGGGGAAACACAATGTTCATTGGATAATAGAGTTAAATGGGAGTCAAGAGAGCAAAGAAGAAAACATGTTAATGTTTATGGTTGGTTCTTCACGCAAGGATGAAAGCAAAAGAGAGAAGGGTTGTTGTGGACGTTTGCATGTGTGTGTGCTTATATGTTGTCAGTCAAAGGAACAAAAAAAAAAAAAAAAATAACTCAACACTATTGTTTATTGTATAGGTTAGGGTAGGGTGTCTTGTCCAATACTACTCATGGGGAGTTAATGTGTGTGTCAAACAAATTACAAAGGGTGGGTTTGGTCGTGTGTTTTGGCAGACAAGGAGCAACACAAAGTTTTACATTTTCAAGATACAAATCAAATGGGCTAGGTAAGAGTTAATCGCTATTGGGCTAAGGGAGATGCTGGGTTATGTGGTATTGGATCGAACACGTGAGCTTAATAAAAATAAAATAAATTGGATCGGGTAGTGTTGGGCTTAAGAGGCCCGGTGAGAAAAAAATATAAAAGTTTATTATATATTTATGTTATAAAGTTTTTATCAAGGTCGAGATGAAAAATATTTCGTGACTTGTCGTGTTCAAAGTTCGAAACGAAAGAAAGAAAAAAAAATAGCCACGAAAATCGGCATGGAAATTTACGAGTTGTTATATGTAGGTCTCATGTAATTCATATATTATTATCATGTATTTGGCGTTGCATAATTTAATTTGATGTTTCGTTATCTTTTATAAGAAATAAAGACCTTTCGGTGTACATAGTTAACGGAAAAAGACTAACAATGCAAAAATAGTTAACGATATGGACTAACGGTGTAAAGTACTTTTTGGGACAACAATTACTAGACCGCCCTCTTAATTTGATCACCTCATAAAATCATAATTTTTATCATAAACACACGTGTTATGGTGTTGGGACGTAGCATACATAGGGTTTTCTTTAGGGAAAATGCGTTTATCACTTTCCTTGTGCTAAGAACAACTTCCAAGAGGGTTTCAAGAGCTTTACTCTGGTGTTTTGGTATATCCTTACAAACTTAGATGTTGCAACCGCCGCATCAATTCTCTCCAAGATAGTTTCTTATTCAAGGGTAACAAAATTTTGTGTTCCTAAAGGAGAGTCACTTTATTTTGCTTACCCATAAATCCATACTTACTAAGGGACAAATCCCCACCATCCATCTAGTTTGATCTAATGGTAGGGATTAACCTAAGATTTAAAGATAAACCTAAGTTCATGTTTTTTTCTTATTATTTTGTCTTTCTTTTTTATTCACATATTTTTTTGTCTTTTTTTTTTTAAATTCACATTTTTTATTTTATTCACATTTTTTTTTCTTTTTTTTAATTCGCGTTTTTTATTAGTTCACGTTTTTTTAATTGGCGTTTTTTTCTTCGCTTTCATATGTTTTCGTCTGTTTTCATACGTTTTCACCCGTTTTCATATGTCTTCGTCCATTTTCATACGTTTTCGTCCGTTTTCGTTCGTTTTCATACGTTTTCGTCCGTTTTCATCAGCTTTCTTTTGTTTTCATCCATTTTCAAACGTGTTTTACGCTTTCATACGTTTTCGTCCGTTTTCATACATATTCGTCCATTTTATTACGTTTTCGTCCGTTTTCTTACGTTTCTGACGGAAATTAGAATGGCTGACTTACATTAGGCATAAAATCCAAAGATTTTTTTATCTTTACTACTATTGCAAATAATTCTATGAGTAGAAAATGGTGGGTTATGATAGTTAAAACCACCACCCTTGGTCTCCCTATGCACGAGTCCAGTAAGCTCGTAAAAGTATTGAGGATCAGAGGAACCATCTTGCACAGTTTCATACTCGACTTCGGGTTCCCGGGGTTTGACCCATGGTTTGTTCCACTTTGGTTCACGATCCGTTAGTTTAAAATTCATCAGAGTCATTGCACTGTTTTCAGTAACACATTGGACTTTGGTCTCATACACTTCAGGTATCCTTTGTTCAATGGCTTCCACGGTCATGTAAAAGATATACTTCTTGGTCAATTTATAGAATTTGCACTCCATGAATTCAGCCCCACCGACCTGGTTGGCTTTGTCTTTGTTAAAGGTGTCAACTGCAAATATCTTCCAAGTAAATCAACAACCTTATGATCTTTATCAACCATATTTGAAAATTTGTCAACCGGATAAGACATGTGCTCTTTTGCGTCAGTTGTATCTTTCATCCTAAACTCGTTCCAGACGTCCTTCGTATAATTGTTGTTCAACGGATAACTGCCATGGTAATTAGGGGAGCTCCATGTTATCTAAATATCCTTCTTCTTCTTCTTCCTTCTTCTTATTCTTCCCCTGCTTTTGCTTTTGCTTTTGCTTCTGCTTCATATTCTTTTCGGGTTTGGGTGGTGTAATGAGTGAGCTTTCAGGGTCGTATTTCAAGTCAGATGGCAACTCCTCAGTCTTATATTTGTAGAACAAATAACGACGGTGAATCTTGCGCTCATAATATTCCAATTTACTTTTTGCAAACCTGTTGTCGTTGCTCCGCTTTAGAGACTCCTTAGCTTTAGCTGCATTCTGAATCAAATCATACAACTCCTTTGGAATTTCAGATGGAGTTGTGCTTATAGTTGATACATTTTTCTTTTTCTTTTGAGGAGGTGCAACCTTGACTTTTCTCTTGTTGGAAGTACTGCTATCGGCAATGCCAAGATAGTTCAGGACCTGTGGCTTTGAAAAAAATTTCTTCCCAGTTACAATTTCCTTAAATACCTTGTACTTCTGTCCAGTTGCCTTAGCTAATTTTACCACAATCCATCCATCGGGTAGCCAATCATGAGTATCAGGGGTAATGGAAGTTCCTCCACTTATAGACAGAACTGGTCTCTTGTTCTCTAGTCGTGATGTTGATGGTGATTTATTGGTGACACTTTTCATCCTACTTCTCCTACTAGTTGATACTTTTAGTTTTTTAGGAGGTGCAACCTCGACCGGCGATTTTGATGATGATGATGCATCATCATCACCAGGGTGGCTTTTCCTTTTCATGTTTCAACAACCATTTGGAAATCCTAAACTGATTTTTCGTGTTAGATACACTAAAAATCCCGTGGGTGTCAATGAACTATTTATAATGCAAATACATGATAACCTAAAACCCTAAACCCCGCTTGGGCCAACAACTCTATCCTTTAATAGAAAAAAGCATCTCACTTCCTTAACAACTAAGTTGCACGGGTACAGAAACGGGAACGGGAATGGGGACGGAGACAGGTACGGGAAAACATCAACATCCAAAAATTCAAGAAACGAGTACGGCGGGGAAAGGTCTGTGCTTTATAATAATATTTTAGTATATGCAAAATTGTCTTAAAAAAATTACACGACATTAAAAAATCCGAAAAAATATTACTCATAATCATTAATTAAAAACTCTTAAGTCTTAAGCATCACTTTTATGTAATGAAGAATGAAGATCAAATTATACATATATTACTATAGTACATACATACTAACCATGTAACTGATAACCGATAATGAATAAAAACAATCAAGTTTAGTATTTTACACACCTGATGAGATTCCAGATGAAGAATCATTTTAGACGAGTTCTGGAAGGTTTAAAATTGATGAGCAGTGATTTATGAGTAGTTTAGACGATTTGTTTTCTATAAATTTATATAAGTTAATTAAAATTAAAGCCTTTTAGTTATTGGGCCATAGGATTTTTTGGCCCGGGAGATAATGATCGGCATACCCCTTTTAAAGAAAGGTTTCCACTTATCCCGTGGACGTTTCCCCGGCGGTTTCCCCTGTTTCTCTGCGTTTCGAATACGTGATACGGCATCCCGACGGAGTTTCTGTGTATCCTAGCTCATAAGACACTTAAGGGAAAAAAACACACGCAGTTATTAGTGACCGCACGTCATTTGTTATTATTAATTTGTTCTTTAAATGTAGAATCAGTGAATCACACATTCTTTGACTGGTTTTTGAAATTTAACGACTATAACAAATTACAGTAACAATCGATAAAGGAGCCCCTAACATGTATCATATGAGTTCAAAGATAAGTTTTAACATAGTATATATTTGTACCTCAAACGCACGGTTGAGAGACCTTCAACTCAAACCGAACTTCAGACTCCAAATAGATGTAGGGTTTGTTTTTCAGAAATGCTATATTTATATTTTGTCTTTGCGTTACAGAGATAAATTAAGACCAAATTTGAATACCAATTTACAACAAAATTATCCATATTTCAAGGTTATTGTTTCCCAAGCAAAAATTAAAATTCTATGGTTGCGTTTAGTTGAGGGAAAACACCCTTGTTTTCCACAAAATGTTTTGTGGAAAACAAGAAAAACAGAGATTGCGTTCAAATCAACATTTTTCAATAAAATATTTTGCAAAACACAAATCCCCTATTTCCTAACTTAACAAGGAAAATTACAAAACAAATTTTAGTTGTTTTCCTTGTTTTCCTTTGTAACCCACTGTTGAAGTAAAAGTCTGTGATTACTCCAAACAAGCGAATCTTTCGGTTAATCCTTCAGTAAATCTCTTCGGATTAAACTCATCGGACCTGTGAACACGAAAACAACACGCGTTAGCCTCGCCTAGGGTTTTATCCCTAGACCCAGCTCCGGCGTGAGAATGAGTATGATGATATGTCAGAGTAATGTGTGTAAAAAGCGAATAAGAAAAATGGTCTACCTTGAATGTTGTTGCTTAGCTCCTTTTATAGATGAGGAGCTTTTGTCCTCACCCGAAGGTCACGTGGGCGAAAGTGACTCTTTCAGGCGGGAGTTGACTTTACCCTGTTTGGATCCCGTCGGAACGGGTCAGAGTCCCGACCAAGATTCCTTTCCTCTTATGCATGGTGATGTCAGGTGTCCGTTAGGCCGAGGATTATGTTTGACCCCTCGGTATATGCTGGACTAGGTTTGTTTCGTCTAAGTTGGTTTGCGTGTTTTATTCGGGGGATTGCATAATGTGCCGGGCAGTTTTACTGATCTGCCGGGGAGTTAGGCTATCCGGCGGTTTGCTGATCTGCCGGGGAGGTGTATGTTGGGACATACGCCAACATGTCCCCCCCCCAATATCATGTTAATGGGTGTCTTCATTTGCATGATATTGGAGTATGTGGCGACCTTCGGTGAGTGTTGTCTCGGCCGTTTAACTTTCTTTTCTAATAACCTCCGCCGTTTTTTTTTTTCACGACGACACGCCGCCAAGACACGTCGCGATTTGTTGCGACGGCGTGAGGACACCTGGCAGCGGGTGGACCTTGTGTGGTGACGATGGTGCCACGTCATCCTCGACATGATGAGACGCCAGCTACCTCCTTTGGTTGCCTATAAATACCGTGTTTTTTCTTCTTTTTTACCACAGTAAAATTTTTCATTTACACAACTCGTGTGCGTTATTTGGCCGGACGATTTTATTTGCTCTTCGTCTACTACCTAGGTATTCTTCTAGTTTATCCTCTTTAGATTTTAAGGTTTAATCATTCCCCTTCGGCTAAAATGTCAGAACCGTCCGGTTCTTCACCTGTCCGAGGGTCCGGACCAGTTTCCGAAGGTCCGTCGCAACCAAAACCCAAATTTGATTTGGACAAGTATACTTCAGTCATGACTGATAAATCCTTACAGTGGGCCGTGAAGGAATTTGGTATACCTTCCGATCTTCATCCGAGGCTCCCACCGGCTAATTTTACGATGGGTCAACTAGGAGATGATGCTATAGGATTGTATCTAGAATATTTCATCGAAGGTGGAATTTCCGTCCCTTTTTCTAGTTTTCTTTTAGGCGTTCTACACTATTATAAAGTCCATATTTCGGTTAGTGCCGATAGGTTTGCATAGGGTTACTCTTTTTGAAGTGTATTGCCGTAGTCTTCACATTATTCCCACGACTTCTTTGTTCTGAGCTTTTTATAAATTGCATAAGCAAGGGCATTGGTTCACTTTTGCCAAGCGGGATGGTAAGCAACGCAAGGTCTGTTTTCAAGAGATTTTGTCTTCGTTGAAGGGTTGGAAAAGGCAGTTCTTTCTGATTGATCGCCGGGCAGTACCTTTTGCTATGCCGTGGAGGCATCCGGATTCTGATGTCTCCGATCCTTTTCCGACCGGGAGTTTTCCATGCCTTATGCTGACTTGCTGTCGGCTAATGTTATAGATTTGATAAAAATTCCGCCGGGTTTTCTTTATGCCGTTGGGTTATCTGCCAAATGGAAGTATCCGGGTTATCGGTCTGAAGGATGCCAAGGGGAATGGTACTTGGCCTGTACATTATTTACTTAGTTGGAGTTTTTATGCTTTCTTGTGACTTAGTATTTTTTGTGTTTTGCAGCTATCACCATGTCTGAGTATCTCATCAAGCCTAGCTATCGCAAGGGGGAAGCTATGACCCGCGGAGAAAAGTATCAGGAGGGTCAAGCTCACATGATGCATGTGACACTTCCGATTCCGCCTGGCACTTCGGTTCCGCCGAAAACTGATGCTATGAAAAAGGTTGAAGTGGCTGATCCAAAAGTCTTGGAGGCTAAAGAAAAAAAGAAAAAAGCTGCTGAGGCCAAAGCTGGGGGTTACAAGCCGCGTAAGCGTCAGGTTGGGGAAGGTGGTTCCGTGCAACCAAAACGAAGGAAGGAAAGCCCTATCTCTGTGGTGAACTTGGATTCTACCGCTAATCCGACGCCTCCGGATGGTCAACAGCTGAATGATCCTCCCGTCGTTGAGAAAGAGAATTTGGAGGGTCATTCCAAAGAACCGGTTGGAGAATGCTGGTGCCGATGTTGATGTGAATGCCAGGGGGGATCCTCAAAAGCAAAATCCCGATCCGAAGGGTCCTGGCGTTGGGGCCTCTCAATTTGTTGAACAACCTGCTCTTCAAGATGATGGTGAGTTGGTTTATTATTTCTGCTCGTTTTTCTCCCCATTATTATTTATTTATGTATGTATGTGTCTTGCTTCATTTTGGTGTTCTTAACATTTGCTTTGGATTGCCCCAGCAACTTCTCCTCCTCCGCGCCGCCAAGGTAAGGGTACTGTTGAAGAGGAAGGCGCCGTCCGGTGCCACTTACGTCGGGGTGGTCGATCAAAAAGGACGAAAGGGTCAAGGGATATGAAAACTATAGGGATATGATGGTTCATTTGCCCCCCCCTGCTGAAGAGGAATATATGCAGATTTTAACGGACACTGAGGTCGCTTTCAGAGATCATGGGGTCTCCTAGCCCGGAGTTCTCTTTCTTTCGTCGATTTGCTTGTCCGTTTTGAGAGTCTTGAGCTGGAGCATAGGGAGTTGGTCGAAGAGCATGGTGGGTGTGAGGTCATTTGCCAAGGACAATTTCAAGTTTTTAGATAAAACTTTGGGAGAGCTGAAGGCTGCGAGGGATGAACTTGGCGAGACTTCCGCCCGGGAAGAAATTTTGAAAAAACAGGTGCGTACCTTAGAGGGCGAGAAAGCTGAGTGGTCTAAGTTATCTCATGCTCAGGGTGAAAAGATAGCCAGCTTGGAGAAAGAATTGATGGAGGTCAAGGGGGCTTTGAAGAACGAGGAGGAGGAGAATGCTGCCCTTCTGAAACAGCGCCAAGAGCTGGCCGTGGCGGCTGGGAATTTAGAGATTGATCGGTCGAACTTGGTCCGTGACTTTATTCCTACTTTCGTGGCTCGCCTCCTCGGCAGTCATGAGTACAAAGCTTCTCTGGCTGCTCCTTTTAGCTTGAGTGGAATGGCCGGATGGTTGGAGGGTGTGTCCATTGATCGTTCCGAAGAGGAGGTGAAGAAGATTTTGTCGGATACTGAGGATTTAGATTTGGATGCTCCCAACAAGTACTTGGCAATGTATAACGAGTTGTTTGTAAAGAAGTATCCCTATGTTGCCAAGGTCCGGAATGCTTGTCACCGCCCGATTGCTGACATTGTGGCTTTGGTGCCTGACCCTGCACCGGAGCACGTCTTGGTGGAAGGATTAGACGAGGGTAAGGGCGGAGAAAACGGTGCTTCGAAGTGAAACTTAGTTATTATTACCCCCTTTTTTTTTTTGTATGTAAGGGATATCTTGTCGAACAATGTTATTAGTTGAAGCTCGTAACGTTTAAGGAAATTTATTTTGGGAATCTATAATTGTTTCATGAAATCGTTAGTCGTTCTTTTTCATGTATCTCTCAGTGTGCACATCCATGTATTATGTATTTTTTCCCCTTTTTTTTATGTGTGCTTTTACGTTTGCTTCGGCCCTCTTGTTTAAGTATGATTCGTTCGATGTATCCGTTCGGTATATGGCCTTTCCTTTTGGATGTGAACTGTTTGAAATTTTTCCTGGGCAACCCTTTTTGGGTAAACCGTTCGGCACCTTCATGGCAATCCTTTTGGATAAGAACCGTTTAAAGTTTTGCCTGGGCAACCCTTTTTGGGTATAAACCGCTCGGCATTTTCATGGCAATCCTCTTTGGATATGAACCATCTAATATTTCGCCTGGGCAACCCTTTTTGGGTATAAACCGTTCGGCCCTTTCATGGCAATCCTTTTCGGATATGAACCATCTAATATTTCGCCTGGGCAACCCTTTTTGGGTATAAACCGTTCGGCACTTTCATGGCAATCCTTTTCGGATATGAACCATCTAATATTTCGCCTGGGCAACCCCTTTTTGGGTATAAACCGTTCGGCACTTTCATGGCAATCCTTTTTGGATATAAACCATCTTTGAACACTGATCACTTTTCCCCGGAGGTCGCGAGCCTGTCGGGGAGATCATTTACTAATTATGTTCAGAAAATAAAGTATGCGGAAAATTGCCTTTCCGATATCCGGGTGGCTAATCATTTCATTAGTAACATACGTCCACAATTGCCTCATGGGCTTTTACTATTACAAAGATTTTCCTACAAGAAACATTTCCTTAAGTTCACTGCGTTCCAAGTGCGGGGAACTTCTTTTCCTTCGGTGTCTGTCAGCTTGTATGAACCATTATCGTATGCCTCTATTACTTGATATGGGCCCTCCCAGTTGGGTCCCAACTTTCCTAAGTCTTCTTGTCTGCTGGCTTCATTTTTTCGTGAGACGAAGTCTCCTACTCTGTGTTTTCGCTTTAACCCTTCGATTGTAATCTGCTCCACCCTTTTCTTGTACTGGCCTCTTCAACGGCCCGAGTCCCTTCTTTCTTCCAATAGATCTAGGTTTAAACGCCTCTCCTCTTCACTTCCTTCTTCGGTCATCATCATTGTTCGGAATGTAGGCATGCCAATTTCCGCGGGAATCACAGCTTCGCTTCCGTCGTCCGACTGAACGGCGTTTCACCGTTACTCGTCTTTAAGGATGTCCGATGAGCCCACAAAACGTTTGGTAGCTCATCAACCCATCCGGACCTACTTTTTCCCAGCCTTGTCTTGAAGCCGTGCATTAAACTTTTGTTTGCTCGTTCTACCAGACCATTGGCTTGAGGATGTGCTACGGCAGTATTTATCTGTTTGATGTTTAGTTTTTCACACCATCGTTTGAAGGGGTCATGGAGGAAGTTGCTGCCATTGTCGGTCACAATTATGTGTGGTAAGCGGCGGCATACAATGTTATTCCACACAAATTTTATGACTTCTTTGCCTGTGGTTTTTGCTAGAGGTTTTGCTTCCATCCACTTTGTGAAGTAGTCGATGGCCACGATGACATACTTGACTTTCCCGGGTGCTTCAGGAAGAGGGCCCAATACATCCATTCCCCATTGGAAGAAAGGCCAAGGTGACATGATAGAAGTCATGAGAGTCTTCGGTAGTTTGGGAACCGGGGAGTGTATTTGGCAGGATTCACATTTTTGAATGACCTCTCGGGTGTCCCTGTGCATTGTCGGCCAGTAGTATCCTTGTCTGATCAGCTTTGCTACCACGGATCTTGGTCCGGAGTGCATGCCACATGCCCCTTCGTGTACCTCCCTGACCACGTAATTGGCCTGCAAAGGACCCACACACCTCATCATTGGGCCTAAATATGACTTCTTGAACAATACCCCGTCTTCCATGGTGTAATGAGGTATCTTCATCCGCAAGGTTCTTGCTTCGTTTTCATCGCTAGGCCATTTTCCTTCAGTGATGCACCGGATGATGGGAGACATCCGGTTTTCTTCTCTTCTTCAACTATTGCTCCGATAACTTTCTCTTCGGTTGATGGTGTTTCCAATACTTCGACGAGTATTTCTTTTGTTAAGTGATCGAATGCGACTGATGCCACTTGCTCAAGCACATCGGCCTTTTGATTCTGTGCTCTGGGAATATTTTGTATTCTCAACGCTGAAACATCCGATATATTCCTTCGCCTTAGCCAAATACTTGGTCATGCTCTCTTTGTAGGTGGTGAACTCTCCGTTGATTTGACTTGACACTAGGTTGGAGTCTACCTTGGCACTTAGTACCTGGATCTTCATGTCCTTTGCTATCCTCAGTCCGGCCAGCAACGCCTCGTATTCTTCCGTTATTTGTGCTTTGGGAAGTTAAGCGAAGAGCATATGTATACTCTGTTTGGTCAGGACTTATCAACACCAAACCTGCTCCGGACCCTTTTTTGTTAGATGCTCCGTCCGTGAACAGTGTCCATTCCTCCTTTGTAGCGGAGATGTTGCATACTTCCTTGCTCTTCCCTTCTCTTCCTGTTTCTTGTGGTATCTCGTTGATAAAGTATGCTAGGACCTGGCCCTTGACGGCGTTTCTGGGAAGGTAAGTGATCTTGTATGCTCCCGTTCTCTGCATATTTCATCGGCTTGCCGAAGATTCAGTTTGTTTAATACATCTCGGATGGGTTGGTGCGTGATCACCTTGATGTGATGTGCTTCGAAATACCTCCGGAGTCTTCTAGAGCAGTGTCGTAGTGCTAAAGCTAATTTTTCCAGGGGAGCATAATTTCGCTCGGCGTCGTGAAGTGTTCTGCTAACATAGTGTACCGGCATTTGTTTCCCCTTCCTTTCTACCATTAGAACGGCGCTTATGGCCTCTTCGGCTGCTGCTAGGTATACGAAGAGATCTTCTCCTGCTACCGGGCCGTTAGATTGGGTAGCTCTAAGATCACTCCTTTCATCTTTTGGAACGCTTCTTCGGCCTCCTTGCTCCACCGGTACTCCTTTTGGTTATCTTTCGTGACATTTTTCAAAGTGTTGAAGAAGGGTAACGCTTTCTCAGCCGATCGAGACAGGAACCTGTTCATAGCTGCCAGCTTTCCGCTGAGGCTCTGCATCTCCTTGAGTGTTTTGGGCGACTGCATGTCGGCTATCGCCTTTGTTTTCTTCGGATTAGCTCTTATTCCTTCAGATGTTACGACGTAACCGAGGAATTTTCCTTCTTCCACTCCAAAAGAGCACTTTTTAGGGTTGAGCTTCATGTTGATCCTTCGGAGGTTGTCGAACGTTTCTGCCATGTCAGCCAACAGCTCCACTTCACTTCTGCTTTTGATTACCATATCATCGACGTATACTTCCAAATTTCTGCCGATTTGCTCCTTAAAACTTGAATCCACCAGTCTTTGGTATGTCGCCCCGGCATTCCTTAGACCGAACGGCATTTTGGTGTAGCAAAAGGTTCCATGCTCTGTATAGAAGGCTGTTTTCTCCTCGTCTTCTTTGGCCATCTGGACTTGGTGGTATCCCTTGTATGCATCGAGAAAACACTTGTACTTGTAACCCATTACAGATTCAATTTTCCAATCAATTTCTGGGAGTGGGTAGTAATCCTTTGGGCATGAAGCATTGATGCTTTTGAAATCCATGCACATTCTCCATGATCCATCCGGTTTCTTTACCAACACAGGATTGGAAATCCATGTAGGATATTTCACTGCCTGGACAATTCCTGCTTTCAGCCATTCTTCTACTTCGGTGTTGATCGCCTGATTCTTTTCAGCCGAGAAGGTTCTCTTCTTCTGAGCTATTGGTCTGTCATTCACATTGACATTTAGTTTGTGCTCTATGATTCGACGGGGGACCCCTGTCATGTCCGCCGGTTGCCAGGCGAATATGTCCTTGTTGTTCTTCAGCAGTTCTACCAATCGCCTCTTGCATTCTTGGGAAAAATTGCTCCCGATAGTGATCATTTGCTCTGGGAATTGGGGGTTCACCATTACTTCTTCTGTTTTATCATTAGATCCTTCTTCGTTCGGAGGGTCTTCTCTCCCCTTACTTTCCGACTCCTTTGTTATGAAATGTCTTTCTAGCCTTCTACATTCAGAGATGACTATTGATCTGGTAACCAGGGTTGCCACCCCCCTTGGCGTTGGGAATTTTATCATGGAGTGGATGGTCGAGGGAATCGCCCTTAATTCCCTAATACGATCGTCCCGGATAATGTTATACGGAGAGGGGGATCTTATCACTGCAAACGTCATTACGGCTCGGCGATAGAGGCCATCGTTTCCGAAACATACTTTTAGGTCTATTTTCCGAGGGGCTTTATCGCTCTCCTAAAATCCCACTAGAGGTGTGTTCGTTTCTCTTAACTTCCCTTTGATTTACGGACATAGGTTTTGAAAGTGTTAGTACATAACTTCCACAGCTGCCCCTGGATCGACATAAACTCTCCTTACGGTGTATCCTTCAACATCTGATTCGATTATTAGTGGCTCTTCGGAAACGTCCCCCGGCAGAACGGGGGGGAAAGCTATAGGGACGTTCATCCAGTCTTCTTCTCGGCAGTTGCTCTTTCGTTTTCTGTCCATTCTTCCTCCGGACACCATGTTTATCACCCTTCCTCTGCCTGGCTGATGTTCTCTGGGTGGGTTCCTTCCCCTTTGCCTCACTTCTTTTAATAAATGATCTAACTTGCCTGTTTCCAAGGCTTTTCTGAGGTGTTCCTTGAGTTGGTAGCAGTCATTGGTGAGATGGCCCTTTTCTCCGTGATAGTCACAGAACTTGTCTAAGTTTTCTCTTCTTGGTGCTCCTCTCAGAGGCGGTGGTGGCGGTAGGTTTAGTTGAAGTTCCGTAGCCAAAATTTCTTTAGGGGCTTTTGAGAGGAGGTTCAAATCTATGGGTCCGGCCTCGTTCCTTTGGTTCCTCTTGTAATCACTTCGGTGGTCGTACTGTAATTATCGGTCCTTGTCGGGTAGTAGGGGTTGTACTGGTTTCGGGGCTTTTGTTCCGTTCTCCTGTCTCCTCTTCGTTTGTCGGGGAGGTTTGCTACTCGAGGGGTTCGATCTGGCTGGCTTCCTGTGCATATCCTGCGGTTCCATTCCCCTTTAGGGAGCTCCGTAGTGTTGTAGGCTTCCTCTGAACGTACAAAATCTTCTACCCTCTTCATCATTTCCGTGAATCGTTTTGGGGATCCTGCGAGAACCGTTTTACCAATTCCGGGCATTTGCTTCCGTTGGTGAATGAGGATATCTGCATTATTTCGGCACCCGGGGATGTAGCTAGCTTCGTCGGTCCACCTTTCCTTGAACTCTAGCAGGGTTTCATGAGCCTTCCGCACGATCTTCGTGAGCTCCATCGGGTCTTTTAGGCACTTCCTCCTGAGTGCGAATCTCTCTAGGAAGTTATCTCTGAGCTCCTCCCAGCTGTCAATGTTGCCGTTGGGTAATCGCTCGAACCACCCGCTCGCTGGACCGTCCAGAGTTTCTCTGGAACATCCAGCACCATACCGGCATTGGCCAACCTCCGTGGTTAGCTGCTCCGGAGAAACGAGTTACATGGTCATCCGGGTCTGAAGATCCGTTGTAGAGTTTTATGTTCTTGGGTAACTCGTATCTTGGCCCGGCGAATTCTACTATCCGTCTCGTGAACGGGGACCTGGGGGCATCTCTGTATGGCTTGTGTAGATCCTCCATGACTTGCTTTCCTTTCGGATCTTTCTCCTTCTCTGCTATGGTGGGTCCCTCGACTTCATCTCCGAAATCTATTCGTATGGGTTGTAACGGGCTTTTTCCTTGGGTGCTATGTTGCTGTATCAATGCCTTCAACGATGATATGTGGTTTTGTATCTGCTCTTCTAGGCTAGGTGGGTTGCTTCCGGACGGTGTTTCCGTGGAGGTACCCGGGGGTGTTTCGGTGGTAGGACCTGCCATTTTCTAGTGTTGGTAGTTAGAATAGCGGGTCCCACGGATGGCACCAATTTGTTGAAGTAAAAGTCTGTGATTACTCCAAACAAGCGAATCTTTCGGTTAATCCTTGATAAATCTCTTCGGATTAAACTTCGTCGGACCTGTGAACACCGAAAACAACAGCGTTAGCCTCGCCTAGGGTTTTATCCCTAGACCCAGCTCCGGCGTGAGAATGAGTATGATGATATGTCAGAGTAATGTGTGTAAAAGCGAATAAGAAAAAATGGTCTACCTTGAATGTTGTTGCTTAGCTCCTTTTATAGATGAGGAGCTTTTGTCCTCACCCGAAGGTCACGTGGGCGACAGTGACTCTTTCAGGCGGGAGTTGACTTTACCCTGTTTGGATTCCGTCTGGAACGGGTCAGTAGTCCTGACCAAGATTCCTTTCCTCTTATGCATGGTGATGTCAGGTGTCCGTTAGGCCGAGGATTATGTTTGACCCCTCGGTATATGCTGGACTAGGTTTGTTTCGTCTAAGTTGGTTTGCGTGTTTTATTCGGGGGATTGCATAATGTGCCGGGCAGTTTTACTGATCTGCCGGGGAGTTAGGCTATCCGGCGGTTTGCTGATCTGCCGGGGAGGTGTATGTTGGGACATACGCCAACACCCACAACCCTCCCTCCCTTTCCTCAAATAGAAAATAGAAACATCAACTAAACGCGTTTTCTATTTTTTCAAGTGTTTTGTGGAGATAAATTCTCCTTCCATATTTTTACAAAACTAGAGATAGAAAACAAGAGAATTTGATCTTCAACTAAACGCACCCTATATATCTACATACTAGCCGTTCATATATTGTTATTCTAATAACCTTTGCTCATTATTTAGTAGAGAGCTAGTAATTTGGAATGACATAAATGCTTAAAGATTAGTTAAAGTATGCTAGACAAATATTCGCGTGATGCGACGGTGTATAATGACAAATAATATAATTATATTTGCAAAATTGTGATTTTGGTTCGACCATTGATGCAATGCTTGTGTTTTTATGAAATACAAAATGTGTGTTTTTTTTAAATTAATATAGTGTGCGTTTTTGAAAAATTGATTAGTTTAGGTGTATTTAGGCAAACTACATTAATTTAAGTTTTAATAATTTCATAAAAGAGATACACTCTTTATAAGCGGTAGAGATTCATTTCCATCAATTTAATTATGAATGACCACAAGTTGAAAATGAAGATTATAGTGTTTATATAATAGAGATTAGGATGATTTTTTGGAAACCATTAAATATAAAAATTATTCTCGTTCATCTCTTCACAAATCATATATAACGAAATTGTAAATATTAAAATGTTTTCTTATTTCATTCATAGACCAATCAACTTAACTGTGTTTTGTTACAATGAAAAATTCAGGGCATTTTAGTTTCATAAAATAGATTAAGAGGTATTAACCGTGTTACAATAGTTTCACTATTAATTAATAGTTTTCTAGAATAGAATAAGGGGTGTTAAGTTTCAACTTTCGAGAATTTTAAGAGTTTAAAATTTTAAAGAAATGCCATGCATCCTTTATATGTACTAAAGATGTGTTTTATATAACTATATGGTTACCCACGCATAGCGGCGATAGTATATAGTTAAGTTAATTTGTGTGTGTTATATTTTTTATGTATATATGGGTGTGGAGTAAGTCTATGTAAAAAGTCAGTAGTTTAAATTGTAATTAATTATTAAAATATTTTAATAAAATGTATTGCCATTTATAAGTAAGGATATTTTAGTATAAAACATTACTCAGTTTTTAAGTTTTTAAAATTTTAAAGAAGTGTGTTTTCTCTTTATATATAGTATAAATAAAAAAGATACCACCATTTAACTGATAGCATTTTAGCGAAAATTATCTTTGGGGATAACTCAATTTAATCAATATTGGATCATCCTTTTGCCATATGATATCTTGATTGGCCAATAAAAATCAAAAATAACATTTTGATTTAGTGGCAAAAGTTTAATATATATCTCAAATTTACTATAGATCCAATTAACCAATCATATTCATTTATTTTTCTAAAAAAAAAAAAACTTTCACTCTCTTTTTAAAAATTAAATATTTCTTAAATCGTTAATCGTCACGAGAAAAAAATCATACCAGCGCGACGAGAATTAAATTATATTTCTATAGATATGCATTTCTATATACTTTTTAACATTTTTTTTTCAAAATTTCGGCCCAGAAAAATCACATGTGATTCGATTTTTATAAATCACATGTGATTTTTGCAAATAATTTGTGATTTATAAAAATCGAATCACATGTGATTTTTGAAAATCATATGTGATTTTTCTTGGCGGAACCTTTGAAAAAAAAAGGTTTGACGAAAATATAGAGAAGTGCATATCTATAGAAAGATAATTTAATTCTCGTCGCGATGGTGGATTTTTTATAGTTTGAAGATTTACCGTTTGCAAAATATGTTGTTCTAAAAAAAAGTGAAAAATGATTTTTTTATTAATTTTGATAAAAAAATAGATGACTAAGATTGATTTAGGCCTTATTTACTAAAATAAATGGTATTGGTCATTTCCATATGAGTCAGTTATTATAGAGAGAATATTTTTTGTAAATCTTCTCGTTAAGAGGGAATAAGGGTTGGACCCACTCATTAAGTGGCTCATATGAAAAAAAAATAAACACTCCCTTAATTAGATTTATAGTAAATATGATTTGGTATTTTGCAAAAAAGAAAGTTTAAAAAAAAGGTATTTATAAAATTATAATTTAAGGGTTTGAAGTTAAAATAATTTAATACTCGGTTTGATAGATAAAAGCCCAAAACTTTATAAGAGAAATCTTATTAAAATTATCAATTTTCATAACTTTTAATAAGTTTATGAATTTAGCAACTAAGTCTAAAATTAAATTATTATTATTGTTGTTGGTATCTATCATTATTAGATTAAACAAGTAATGTGAACCCGCCGCGATGCGGCGGGGGTGTTTTGATGCATTTTCGTGTGGTTTAATGGTTCACGTACAGGAATGGGCCAAAAACGTGATGCATTTTCCTATTGTTAACCGACCAAGGGTTGTCCTACGAAGCAAATGAGTTTAACTTCGACTTAAATGCCATTTTCCAGAAAAAGTTATCGCATACATATGAAGATATATCATATACAGAAGCTATCAAAACTATTACATACAATATATTTTGTGCTACTCGCAACATGGATGGTACCGAGACACGACAATGGTATGGCATTAAATTAGTTTATCAACAGGCCAGAACGTGGCACGACAATGGTAGCAGATTTGTGTACAACGACCCATACTTTTGTGATCGTATGGTGGTCCTGAAAAAATTTAGATACCAACAGTAACAAAAGAACGCGTATAACAGTACCATTGTAACCCAAAAACATTTGTGCACTAAAATTACCTACAAATATACGATGGCGTTGGGTGTGATCATTATTGGTAGTGGTAATATCCACTGGTCTCGAATGCGGTACACCTGTTGCAAATGAAAATTGTTACTATAAACATATGTAACAAAAAAAAAAGGCAAACCTCTAAGAGAGGAATAAAAGCCGTACGTAAAGAATAGTGGTGCAAAAAACATCAAAAACACTATACCTTGATGTAAACACTGCCGGTTAGAATCTTGTGTGGCACACTCATTCAAATACCTGGCTGCTTGTCGTGTGTATCTGATTGAAAGAAGAAGAGAAGCCTTAGATAAAAACGTCTGGCGGTATAAGTAAACAATTTACTGGTGTTTCGGATTGCTTACCTAGAGTTGTTATCCACTTAAAATAGTATAAGTGCTAATCTTGAAGTAGTTACCCTCTAGTAAGCTAACATATATACCTTTATCCAAACCCTCAAAGCTACTATATCTGTCATAATTTTCACGAAAATTGGTACATAAATAAGCAAATCCCAAGGATCCTCTTACCTTAGACGACTTAAAAGAAAGAAAAAAAGAAAAACAAAAGAAATAATAACTAACCGCGACCTCCACATTTCGTCCAGGTTCATTGATAACTCTTGCAACGACAGTCGGATATCTAAATATCATGTTGATATGGTCTCGTAACTTTTCAATATAAGTCGCGATATGGACCTGGTTGGAACAAATAGCGACATAAACTGATTAAATTAGCTAATCCAAACACCCCTTTAACTTGATAAAGGTTGCCTCACTAAGCCTGGTTGCATCAACTACAATCGCATCAGCAGCAGTTCAGCTTGTAGAAAGTCTTTTGAATTAGTTCACGTTTGGTAATTTACTACATTCACCTGCTGACAAAATAAAATGTAATATCAGTTTAAATATAAGAGCAGACTTACGTAATGGATAATTTTTTCTGGTCGGTAACATATGCATGGAGGTTATTTGATCCGGTGCAATCAGAAATTATGTTGGTATTTCTATGTGTAATAAAGAATCAATTGTAGGTTGGTTTATATTTTGAAATGATAAATTTTTCGGTTGTAGGGATAGCAACATTATAGGATTTTGTTAAGAGGTTAATCCGATAATGTAATTGGCAGATCTTACATGTAGTTTGGAATGTTCAGCGACCCGTTGTCGTTGCCCTTGGTACCGTGAATTCTCAGTAACTTAATGGCTGTAAGCTGAGCATCTTTTGTAGTACCATGTTCGGTTCTGCAATCTCGAAAGCACCTATAAACATAAGAAATGGGACGCACATATATGCGTGCATCAAAACCGTCACTGTTATATACAAATAAAGGATAAATGAGAAATGAGAAATGAAAAAAACGTCTATGTCAATAAACATAGGAGTTTCGTGGCAAATAATTTAAATGACTAAGTACTTTTTTGTTTCCTTGAAGACGGTTTATTGAAACTGTTTAGTAATATCAACACTCATTCCACAGGATTACTTTCATGAAACTGGATTGGACCTATGATCTAGAGTTTATGGACATTCGCATGCTAGCTAATATGACGTCCAACACTTTCGTAAAATAATTTTACACGCTGACTTACATTTGGGTGTCCAATTATGTTTCTATTAGTTGTTCATGTGACATCATTATTTCTTCAAATGCAAAAACGTAAGCAATCCCAAACATCCCCTTATTAACCAAAACCGTTCATAAACATACTAATGAGTTATATCTTTACGGACGAAAATAAGAAAAAGAATAGAAGTTCACCTCTTTGCATTTGAGATGACGGCGAAAGATTTGAAAGTTAGCCTTTTAAGCTTCTTGCCACCTGACAGACTCCTCACCCTTTTTTTTTAATCATGGTGTTCGTGCACCTTCACCAGCATCCTCGTAAGGCTCGGCTTATCTATGGATCCAAGTCTTCAGATAGCAAACACATTTATTAAGCACATATTAGTATTTTGTCAGGTTTGTAATGGGGAATGACCACACATTAACAACCACTTTTTAATCTAACATGTGACAATCTTTATTGTTGGATACGTTTTTCAAACTATATGCACTCCATGATGATATAACTATCTTTAAGAATGTGGAAATGAAATTACAATTATTTGATATAAGAGCGACGAACAGACCTTTTTGATTCGCACATATTTCAGAGGTTGACCTTGTTGACCACGCACGGCGTGTTATCCGTCACTTTGTCGAGAACACTAACCTAAAAAAGGTGGTGAACTATTGGTAACTAAAGATAATAGTAACATAATATGCAGAATGTATATAAAACGAATCAGAGGTTGCCCCTGTTGAACAATCCTGGGTGGCCTGGTCGAACTTTGTTCATACCTGTACTCATCTATGGGGTCTCAGAGATGTTGGATTCAAGTAGATGGTGAAGACAGAAATTGTTTTCCCAGTCCAGATCCTTGATATCGCTTCCATACGCTTCTTGTAATGCCCTTTTTTCATCTTCTCCACAGTGTCCAACGGCCTGCTCATCTTCTTGTAATGCCCTTTTAAAGGTAAAATAATGATATTTCAGAAAATTGATATAATGTCAGTGAATACATGCATAAGCGTTGGTATTCATGATTTTTTTATTTTTTATTTTCATAATTAACACAACCAAAGATAGGTCATTACGTGGAGAATCTCATATCCATCTCAGATTCACAGGTATATATATATATAAAAAAAAAAAAAAAAAAAAAGGCGTAATATAAGAGTAAGCTTTCACCTGTTACAGAAAGATTGACCAAACCTACAATACAATCAACAAAACACAACGTTCTTAATATAATTCCATTTTACAGATGCAATGAAACAGGAATTGAGAGAAAGGAAGCATGATATAAGAAGAAAAAAAAGATATACTTTTTGTTCACTTCTAAGCATAAAATTTGCATCACGACAAACACAAAGGAAAGAAAGTTACTGCATCATACAAACAAACACTTGCATACTTTAAGGTAAGTAACCCTCCGTAACTACAAATTCATAATACAATACGTAGTTGGTGGTCAAACGACTACCTGGTACTCTGGTCAACCTACTAACATCGCTGCAACAAAATGCAGAAATAATGGTATTACCGTAGTAAGCTTGTGTGTTTTATGGAGCGCTGGTGTGTCTTTATTACCTGATTGTCGGTACTGACCAAACATAAAACCTATTCCATGCACTTCAATCACCCACCTTCAATCAATTGCAAAACCGTAGTTTAATGGAACTGACATAGTTGCCATCTATGAAAAATAAACAGTATAAGTAAAAAGTTTACCTAAAAGTACCTGAAGTGCAGCATACACCAGAAACTAAAAATCTACCTGAAGTGCAGCATACACCACAACCGGTTCCAGATTGATAGCAATACACCACAACCGGAACCTTTAGGGATCCGACTCCGGTTGTGGTGTTTTCTTTCTTTCTTTTTCAGCCGACTTAAAAGTACCCGAAGTGCAGCATACACCAGAAACTAAAAATGTGTCGAGTCTGCGTGTCGAGTCTGAAGTGGGTCCACGTATACTTATACCACTAACGGGTAATTTGTGGGTAAAAAGAAATCTTCAATCAAAGAACAAAAACCCCTAAACAGATTAATCCATGTTAATCTTTTCATAAAGGTTAGTTTATGCTTACTTAAAAGTTATGTCGGGTTAAATAAATATAATACATTCAAGTTCAAGACATTCTTACAAAAGAGAAAAGCAGTAATAGCCAATGTTTGAACAACCTCCTTCCCATTCCAAACTCCTCCCATTGAATCAATATCACGGCTGAATGAGGACCTAAATCTGTATTGATATCAGATTAGCAAAAATTCGAAATGTAATTGTAAAACTTAGAACCAAGTTCCAAGCCAACTTAATCTACCAGCTTAATTCATATTTCGAACCTAATATGCAATAAATAAATCAATAAAACATTTAAAATAAAAATGTTATTTTCAATTATATAAAAAGGGATTACACAACAACCTCGTACGTGCAATTCCAAGCTTAGTAACAGAATCTTCAAAACCTCGACACCTGCAAAAATTAGGAGAAAACCCAACGATAATCATATAGATAAGTCAGTTCAAATCCATACTTCAATTTTTCTAATTTTTTTTCGTCAACTTAAATTGTAAACCGCGAAAGTCAATATAGATACCTGATAATCGATTTGAACATCTAGAAACTGCAATTACTTATCCGAAAGCCACCGTGACTAAAAGCAGATAAAAACACACAATTCAGATTCATTCAAAACATCCTTAAACCACAAAAACAATAATCAAAACAGCCTTAAGGCATAAGTCACATAAACAAATAACTAATTAAAATGTATACAAAATGATTACTGTAGCAGCCGTAGGATGATGTACAAAACCCAACAAAGGTACCTAATAATTATTCAAAAATACTAATCGAATTTAGACACAAAAGCACAAAAAACATATGACCATGAACAAATAAAATATAACTGATATTTGAGCAAAACCTTTGCCTCGAAGAAACATAAAGAGCATCTATAAACTTTGATATGAATGGTTGATCTACTTTTAATGAGATAGTTACTTCCGAATAGTTCTAAAAATTTAGTCAAACAATCTCAAATATAAAACTCATAAAACACACATTCAAGTAAATCATATATGAATCAAACCAAACTTCACAACATAATGAAATCACCTAAAAATCAAACCAAACTTAAACGGAAGCACCTGTTCTGGCTCGGTCCGACTGACGTTCTCTTCCAAAGCTGTGCGTCTGTGTTGTCTTCGCGTTATACCAGCAGAAACAGCACAAACCCAATGGCGGTGAGAGAGACAGAGAGAGGCGGTGAGATTGTAAGATGTTATCTTCACAACAAAGAAAGAAATCCACAGCTTACAAAAGTGCGGGTAAAGTGGTAAAGGGCCACTAAAAGCGGGCCAAAAGTTTGGGCCAAGATATATTAATTTTAAAAGAACGGAATAAAATATAATGGTTTCAAAGTGCCTTGCCCTATAGTATCTTATATAAATTCTATCGTAATGCTCAAACTCCTTATAAGTATGAGATTGTAAGTATTAAAATTTAAGCACGATTTATTTTAATATATAAATGAATACACGAAATTATCCATAATAAAAAACTAATGTAAAATATTATTAAATAGTTTACAGATTCAAATGGATTGTATTTGTTTGTTGATATGTAAAACATAAGATTATGATTTGAGAATGAGTGTGACATGGATAAAGTTGCCACCACCAAGCCAATACAATCTGAATAATCAAAGATAAAGTAAGCAAACACCACATAGAACATTCAAATTGGCGAAAGAAGATATTATTAGTGATAAATTGTATTAAATACCATAATAAAGCTGATTTGTGGTAAAGACTAGTAAAAGAGTTTAATTATAATTCATTTAGGTCTCTATCTTGATCTCCATTGTTGCGCTTAGGGGTGAGCCAAAAAACCGAAAAGACTGAATAAACCGAAATCGAACCGAACGGAAAATAACCAAACCGAACTAATAACCGAACCGAATTTGCTAAAACCGAACCGAACTACTAATTTGGTTCTCGGGTTGGTTATGGGTTTGGCAGTTTGAACCGAAAACCGAATTCATATAAATATATATATTTATATATTTTTATGTATATTTATATAAAAATAAATACTATTAAAAGGTTATCATAATATAATAAAACACTTTTTATGCTTGAAATATATTTTTTTCTAAGTATTTATGTAATTATTAATTGTTTTCTTAAAAAATAGTGAAATTCGAGTTATTCGGGTCAAATCAAGAACCGAACCGAATTAGAATTCAACCGAACCGAACCGAAAACCGAATTTGAATTTGGTTTGGTTCGGTTCTCGGATTGACCTAAATTTTTTTAACCGAATTAACCGACGAACAAACCGAACAAACCGATAACCGAACCGATCAACACCCCTAGTTGCGCTGGACTTAAACGTCATTGGGCTGCCAAAAAGCTACGTTCCTTCCGATAAGAGCCCTTAACCCAACTCTATCTTATACTTTTTTTTTTCCTTCCAAAAGGCAGATGATATATTACTAGCAAAACAAACCAAGATACAAACAAAGGCAACTCTATCTTATACATATTTAAACACCAAAGTTAATGTTTAATTTTAATTTTTAAACTTGAAACGTCGTCCGTAAAATCAACCGGTATTGCTAATTCAATAAGAAGAGTATAACGAAATCCTTGTACTGATTTTGTACCCTATCAAATGATGCAAGCCCACAATACTAGATAACATAAAGCTACAAAATTAGATATAGAACTTACTCCAGAAAACTAGTTCAAAAAAAGAGGAGATATTTAGACTTTATAAGCCTCTAACAATCTCATATTTGGCCAATGTTGGATTGTAACAATAGCCAACACTTTGAAGAACCAAGATCCTCGTTGGTTACGGCTACGTTAGTCACGGTTGGCACTCTTCTCTTTGGGTCCAAGCCACCACGGCATAGGCCATCACTTCGAGCTCGTTGGTTACGGCCATGTTGGTCAATGGTCACGGTTGACACCCTTTTTTTTGGGGTCCAAGTCACCACTTCATAGGCCACCACTCCAAGTGAATCTCATACTTGGCCAATGTGGGATTGTAACAATATCTCACGCTTTGAAGAACCAACATCCTCGTTGGTCACGGCTACGTTGGTCACGCCGTCACGGTTGTCACCCTTCTCTTTGGGTCCAAGCCACCACTTCGAGCTCGTTGGTTACAACTATGTTGGTCAATGGTCACGGTTAACACCCTTGTTTATTTTGGGTCCAAGTCACCACTCCATAGGCCACCACTCTAAGTGTTAAAACCTTGAAAAGTAGGGCTAACTCTCATACTAATTCATAGTAACCCTTCCCATACTATGTCACATCAAGCCAAGGTATAGAACTCACTCTAAAAAGTTAGCTCAAATGAGGAGGGGACACCTAGACTTTATAAGCCACCAACCGATCCAATACTTGGCCGATGTGGGATCATACATCGAACCATACCGACCAATTGCATTTGGTTCGTGATTCGGTTTTATCCTTAGACCAAGTTCGTGATTTGGGATTTTATAGGGGAGGAATATGGAGAGTTTTTTTTTTTTTTTTTTTTCCTTACTCGATCCTAGGCGTTTCGGTTAATATCAGTTTCAAAAGGAAAAAAGTTTCCACTAAACCTATTGTGGAACCGATTTCATTAGTCATTAGTATACAAAAACCATAAATCCTAACCTAAAATCAGTTTAAAAATCTAGAATTTCTTTTTTGCTCATATAGCCTGCAAAATTATGCTCAAAAGATTCGGAAGGGCATGTTGAAACTTTCTTCCAGATTGTTGAAATGAACCATATGAGTGTATAGAAAGGGCACACAGCCGTATCGCCTACACTTTGTATTGTTTTTGGCATAAATCGGTACACAATCGTTATAGTTTCGAGATACTCCAAACGGTACCAGAACGGTTCCCACCATGATTACTATATTTGATATGCGATGTAGCATTAACTTTGCACTCGAATTTTTTTGGGGGATCGATACTCATAAGGAACAAGTTCATCCCTATAAATTTTTGAAGAAATAGCATTTATTCTCGAGAAACATTCTTCTTTTGTCCCTTTTTTTACGTTTACGTATGTTTTTATATGTTTCGTCCGCCTTTTATCTTTTTTCGTCCGTTTTTTATATGTATTCCGTCCATTTTTTTTACGTTTTATACGTTCTCGTCCGTTTTTTTACGTTTTCGTCTGTTTTTTTACGTTTTCGTCTGTTTTTTTACGTTTTCGTCCATTTTTTACGTTTTTGTCCTTTTTAACTCGTTTTTGTCCGTTTTATACGTTTCGTTCGCTCTTTATCAATTTTTTTTTCGTTTTCGTCCGTTTTTTTGCGTTTTTGTCCGTTTTTATATGATTTTGTCCGTTACTGGTTTTTTACGTTTTTACTCGTTTTCTTCCGTTTTTATATGTTTCGTCCGCTTTTTAGCCGTTTTCGTTCGTTTTTACGTTTTCGTCCATTTTTTTACGTTTTCGTTCATTTTTATGTCCGTTTTTACTCGTTTTCATCTGTTTTATACGTTTTCGTCCATTTTTTTTACGTTTTTAAACGGACAAAAACGTAAAATAACAAACGAAAACGTTTAAAAGCGAAGAAAAATGAACAAAAATGGACAAAAAAGTAAAAACGTAAAAAAAGGGACGAAAACATAAAAAAATGACAAAAACGTAAATAAATGGATGAATACATATAACAAATGGATAAAAAGCGGACGAAACATATAAAAACGGACGAAAAGTAGTAAAAATGGACAAAAACATAATAAAAGGACAAAAACGTAAAAAAACGGACGAAAACCTAAAAAACCGGACGAAAACGTAAAAAAACGGACGAGAACGTAAAAAACATTAAAAAAAACGGACGAATACATATAAAAAACAGACGAAAACAGATAAAAAGCAGACGAAACATATAAAAACGGACGAAAACGGACAAAACGTAAAAAAACAGACGAAAACGTAAAAAAACAGACGAGAACGTAAAAAACAGACAAAAACGTAAAAAACAGACAAAAACGTAAGATAACGGACGAGAACGTAAAAAACCCGGACGAATACATATAAAAAACGGACGAAAACGGATAAAAAGCGGACGAAAACGGATAAAAAGCAGACGAAATATATAAAAACGGATAAAAGCGAGTAAAACGGACAAAAACGTAAAAAAACGGACGAAAACTTAAAAAAACGGACGAGAACGTAAATAACGTAAAAAAAATGTTAGGAATTGGAAATTCAATGTTAAAGTGTCGGTCACCCCAATTATGGTCTAGCATATGTTAACTCGTAGACGTGTCATTATTTACGTTATTTAGTAGTTAATTAGTTAGTTTGTAGCATAGTTTAGTCTTGTGTAACACCGTGGAGGAAGGACGGGTCTTTACCTACTGTATGCCTGATCCACAGTCCGATAGGAAGACGTATTCATTGTAACTATAAATACCCCTTCCATCCATGGAAGGGGTGGTGATTCTCAATCTAACATTTCATTTTTTGGTTAAGCAACTCTCTAACAAGAACACCCATCTCTTAGCTTTCTCTCTCTAAATGGCTAACATGTATTTCCATCATCCAAGACCTCCTGAATCATCAACACAATAATATTTATGATCCTACAAATGGTAAGACCTCCTGAATCATCAACACAATAATATTTATGATCCTACAAATGATATCAGAGTGTTGTGTTGATTTATTATGGTTTTTGAATCTTGTGTCAAACTGTTTTTTTGTACGTTTTGGTCGGAAAGTTCTATTTATGTTTATTGTGGTCAACTGTTTACTCATGTATGGTATCCTTTATTTGGTCATAGTCCAATAGTCTTTACAAAAGTTACATCTGTTTTGTGTCAAAGTCCAATAATCTGTTTTTGTCCAAACAGCAGTCTTGTAACTATCATTTTTGTGGCTTTGTACCAAACTGTGAAGATATGAGATCATCTGGTCATTTTAGAGGTCAAAATGGGTTGAAAAGGATGCATCTTTATGATATTTTTCTGGGCTTCTATGAAGATAGCCGGAATACTTGGTCGGAATAAATCGCCAGAGCAAAAAGTCAAAAGCGAATTGTCTTGACAAGTTGTCCAGATTCATTGTATTCAAAGCGAGTTGACTATTGAGTCAACTATCGTAGCAACTTGTGACAAGAAGCCTTGTGACAAATAGCAACTTAACAGAAAAATAAGTGAAGAAGATGAAAGAAAGACTCAAAATCATATCATTCAAGACTCATACTTCAACTAGACACAAACACAACCTCAGTCTAATTCATACACATCATCAGTTATATTTCTACTTACACCAACATCAACATATAAAGATATCAAAGATCTCAGTATCATCGTGGCTACTCATGGTAAAACATCTTGACATCATTGGTCAAACTCACGATATAATCCATCACATATCTCAAAGTCAAAACGAATAAAAGGAGAAAAGTTTTTTATCTCAGTTTTGTTTCTTTTTGTGTGAGGTTCTCAAAACACATAGATCTAACAAGATCTATACACAAAAGAAAGTATACCTCATAGATCTATCTAGAGTCTTAAATCAAAACGAAATGTTAAGGGATATCAGACTTTATTTCGTGAATATATTGATTTCATTCATAACCTTTCAAGGTCAACACGAAATATGTATCATCATAGATCAACATGTGAAGCTTACACCTCATCTTACTATTCGAATCTTAAAGTGAGTACTAAATCATATGATTTCGTCTCATCTTTCATTCGTTAAATTCAAAAACGAATCAATATATATTCGAATACTGAAACATCATTCGAATTAACCTACCTTGATGTTTTTGTCTTGCTCTCGAAACCAATCAATGCAAGGCTCGAGCCATCCCTGTGGCGAGCATGGGACTATGAAGAGTGAGAGTTGATGTTAATATAAAGGAGGGATGATGCGGATTTGGATGATTGTTTGATGAGATTTGATTTTGATTTTGAGGTTAAAGAGGGAGGCGTACATTTTTGTGAGGATGAGATTTATTAGGGTTGGGATGCTGTGAGAGTATTGGTGAGGGGCGTGATATTATGTAAAGTATTTTAGGGTTGAAAACTTGTATGTATGGTGGGTCTTTATATCCGAAATATTAGGGTCTAATACAAGATCGGGTGTAATACATTGAGTTGGGCCGTGCAACCGCTTAAGGGATTTGTGAGTTTGAATGAAATTTGGGCCCAACAGTTATATGATGCACGTTGGCCAGCCTGGTTTTCTTTTACTGATGGCTTGGGCCTGTTCCAAATGAATCATGGGCCATATACCAAATTTTGATGTCACGAGTACTTGGGCTGAGGTGGACATGGATATTACGTATACATTTTACTTCATATACATTTTACGTATACATGGATTTTACGTATACATTTTTTGATGAGGAGAATTGGAGTTACGTATAAGAATATTGGTGAATTTTGTTATCCAAATTGGATTAACCTAATATCATTTTTACGTCGTACATTTTACCGGGCCATGTATATAGAGAATATTGAGAGGTAATTGATGAGAAGACTTGGGCTGAGTGTTAACTTACTCGTGAAGTATAGGATAAATATTGTTATCAGGATTGGGCAAGATATTGTGTTGGACCGAATGTGGGATTGAGAATATTTGGACTTTAAATCTAATGTTGGTGATTATTGGACTTTGAATCATTGGATCGTTTATGTGAGATTTGAAGTGATAATATGAGATTTGAGACGTACAAGATGTACATTGATCATGCATTTTGATAGTAAGAGATGTGTTAAAGAGATTGGTTGATGTTGCATTTGGAATCATGAGAGTTGATTGTGAGATTTGAAGATGAGATATGTTGGGTTATGTTGTTTGGTACTTTGGTGTATACATTTTCACGGATAATATTTTGTCACGGCTTGAATTGATATTTGAACAAGGTTGACTATGGGGTTGTTTGGACGATATCTTTATTTGGCTTTGACGTGAGGTTTTCCGGGCGCGTTTACTTATTTCGTCTTCTTTCTATCTACCCATCTGCGAAGATGAATTGTTTGTGCGTTTATTGAGTGTGATAAAGACTTGGCAATTTAGTTGCGCTTGTGATTCTTTCTCGCTTAACTCACAACGTAGCTATCAGTTCGGTGTCTCACGCAGTTGAGAGTTTGTCAAGAGGTTTTGTACATTGGGTACACCGTTTCTTTTTCACAAGGATTAGTACAAGTTTAAGTAACAAATCTGGGGAATTTTTCTTCATAATCAAGTTTGGCATATCGGGTTTACTTCACCATGTTGTCATTGCAATAGCCGACAGATGCGTGAATGATGTGTTTACTGGATGGTTGATGATATTCTTGATGTTGGAGATTGAACCGTTGATGAACCGATGCATGTTCCCCTAAAACAGATATTCACCGAAACCAAAGTTGTCATAACACGTTCACACTAACATTGTTTACGGTTTAGTCTTGATTTTGTAAAATCCCGCGAAAGAAACTATTTCTCGGTTTAAATCATAGATTTGTAAAATCCCGTGACAATGGAAACATCCTGGTAATTGTTAAGTGCATTTCCGGATCTATCTTACGGTTTATTCTTGGTTTTGTAAAATCCCGCGAAAAAACTATTTCTCGGTTTAAACCATAGAATTGTAAAATCCCGTAATGATGGAACCATCCTGGAGAAAGGAAAGTGTATTTCGGGATCTTATTTGATGTTGGTGCTACGATTTCTGCTTCGAAGAAGGGATAAAAGGGTGTACTTCATGAATTGGATGTGTGTTTGGATATTCGTCATGGCAGTTTGGTTATTACTTGGTTTTACGAGGTTATGTGCTTTTAACCATGGTCGGGATGAAAACCATTATCATAGTTCACTTAAAACGTCAAAGGAGGCTAGATTTGAGCTTTTAACCAGAAGATGTGACAACGGCGTTAATTCACTATTATTTATTTGAGGTTGAAGTGAAATATCACGGGCAAGTGTACTTAATATCTGAAGGTATCGGGGATGGTTGGATGAAGATTCTTCAAGATCCTTGTTCGAGCTTATTATCTAAAATGAAGACATGGAAATCTAGTTATTGTTGGGTGACTTTTTCCTTTTCTTTTACCACTTGGGGGAATCGGGTCTTACCACCACAAAATAACTATCACTTTAAGGAGTTACGTTGTAGTGCTCAGTGTCACATTCAATTGTGGATTTTCAAGAGGTAATGTACGTCTTATACTTGATGGTTGGTTGGATGAAGAGTATAGAGTACTTAGATATTCAATGGAGGATGAAGTCTCGGCACCGCTCTTTGTTTCATATGTGCAAGTTTAAGTCACGAGTTCGGGTTAGTTTACTTCAGGGTCAAATTCATCATATTGGGTTTTCTCCATCAGCTGTCACGACAAAGAGCCTACCGAATGATAATGGGGTTGATTATAAGTTTGCCAAGAGTAGATGAAAAGAGAGAGATAATGACGTTTGAACAAAACAGTTCAAGCCTCGTACTCTAAAGAAAAGAAAAGTGTACGTTTTAGTGCGCTTTATCTTCCAAAGAAGAGAAATCTTCTTATGACGTTTGAACACAACAGTTCAAGCCTCGTACTCTAAAGAAAAGAAATGTGTACGTTTCAATGCGTATTATCTTCTGAAGAAGAGAAATCTTCTCTATTATGACCATTCTCATCAACATGCTTCATGCTTTTTCCATGCGCCTTCAGTGATCAAATGAACGGGACTACCGTTGCTAGTTTTCTTATTCCACTTGCTCAACTATAATGACGATGGCGACATCATGTGCTAATTTTGCGGGGGAGAAGTGTGAATACAATACATTTAAAGATAATCACTTGTTTAATCAAGAATGGCATCCCCGTATGCAATTCTTGAGGGGGAGAAGAAGTATGATAATTCTACATGTTGAGTTATATCTGAGAATATATGGTCATACGGCTCCTAACTCATGTAAAAACCGAGCTTCTTCTTATCGGGTCATCTTTACATAGAGTTTCTTCTAAGAGTCGTTGGTTAACATCTTCTCACTGACTGATGAGTTTATTGACAAAGTGTTTCCGGTTAATGCTTCACGTACACATCAACATGATGATTCCGAACAATCTCTCTGTTCTTGTATGATGTGATTGGTAGTTTGGTGTTACCATTTAGTGTGTTCGTTGTGGGCTGATTGTTGTTTTCTTTGATGGACATCTTTCTGTTCTTGTTTGATTGGGAGGGATTTGTGTTAAGGGGATTTGCAAGAGGTAAGTTAATTGGGATGCTTTTTTGGTGAAATGAAGATGTTAACTATCTATTCCCCAACTGAAAAATCTTGAAGAAGGTCGAGTCTACAGTTTGTTCTACATTTTCTGCTGCATGTTAGAAGACTAAAGACGAATTGCATTTAACAATCTAAATACTTCTTATTATTTCGGGCACTTATCAAACAGATTGTCGGTTTAGGGGAGAGTACTAATTGGGGGAGGGTGAATTTAATCCCCAATTAGACTTGCTCACACTATGCTTCAGCGAGTTGATTCTCACAGATATAATTGAGCTAATGGTATTCTTCTCAAAAGATTTCAAGTACCTGGACGTATAACGTGTTGCTGATTCTGAAGTGTCAAAACTAGCAAGGGGGAAGGAGATACACATCTAAACACAAAGCGAGTAAACTTGATGAACTTAATTCTTCTAAGTGATTGAAGATATCCCGGGAAGACAAATGTCATGACCGTAGAGAAACTCAAGGTTTTACTCATCAAGGCTCTTAGTGTTATTATTCCAACTACGTGGGGGAAGTGATGCAAGAGAAAGTTTCTGAAGATAAAAGAGGTACACAAGTGTGTGATGATTTCGATGTTATCGTAATCATCAGGGGAGAGAGATTGTGTACATTGGGGACGCTCAACTGTTTCACTTGAGTGCTTAATCAGTGATTCAGAGATATAATCACTTATTCCGGAGTTGACATCCGCAGAGATAGTCATCCGCAGAGATAATCAGTGATTCAGCATGCTACTTCAGTGTTATCGGTTATTCTCTCTTTGGGCATTCGGGTACTTTGGGTTCTTGAGCTTCATACACTATCATCAGGGGAGAGAAAAGTATACACCGGGGTTATTCTTTGGCTATCGGACTTAATCTGCTACTTCGATGGTATAAGTTTCTCTGTCTTCGGGTATATGTGTATTCGGGTTCGTGAGCTCTAGTCTAAGAGACTGACTGTATCAATTCAACTACGTGGGGGAAGTTGTCTCTTAACACCTTTTGGAATCGATCGCTTCAGACTTCAGTGGAAAAGGAATTTGAGAAGATTATTCAAGTGTGGGATGATTCTTTGTTGTTCTTGTTGATGATATAACCCCGAACGAAGAATCACAAAGATCATTCTTAAAAAGAGCAGCAAGATCGATGATAATGGTGTGCTTCCTAGTGCACCTGGCTAAAGAAAGCTTGAAATAGAGCTTCGAATCTGCTCAACATAAGGATTTTCGGTTTGTGGGGAAGCTGCCAAAGTCTCTCTTTCTCAAAGGCTTGGGTTCTATCTTCTATTCTGGAGCCTCGGAAGCTTTGGTGGCGGAAGTTTAAGAGATGACGAATTCTATCTTCTACGATGTGCTGTTCGATATCCTTATCTCGGTACTCGTATCATCATCTTCTTAAACTATATCATCTACTCTATCTTTGTATATATTTATCAAAAAAAAAAAAAAACAAAAATACAAAAATATAAAACTTGCAAAAAGAAAATAGAAAATTATAAAATCAACAAAAACCCATAAAAATCTTAAAATTTGAAAAAGACAAAAAATATGTTTTCTCAAGACATGTCTTCTGGTATCGATAACATCTACGGTCTTAGAAATGTCATTCAATAATGGCACATGACCATATATGAAGTTCGAGTAGGAGGTGTAAATATTCTTTTCCAAAACATGTCTCTAAATATGGCTTACAGTTACTTCAGACTGTAACCCGCGCTTAAACCATGGCTTGCTATTATTTCAGATAGCAACCCGCTCTTCAAGGAAGGAAAGTGTTGCGCTAAAAAATTTTTCAAAGTTTTCGTGCACTTATCCTGTAAACAAAACAAGGAAAGCATGTCGTCAAAAAGACTGTTGTTCTTACACAAATGTTTTTCCTTCTAAAATTCTTCAGAAAAATATTTGTTGTGTTTCAAAAATGGTGGTAAATGAGTTGCTTGTAAATCAATCAGATTAAGAGTTTTCGTAAAAATTGAAAACTCAATCAATGACTTCAGCGCTTTTAAACCTTTCAGAAAAATAAGTCATTGATAGAGGGGGAGAATGTTTTCAAATCTATATCATTTAACGAGTTTATCTAATTATCCTATATACTTAAATGTAAAACATGTTAACCTACATTGAAGGACTAGGTGCCTAGGATATGATTGTTAGGATTAGATGATTAGAGTTTGATAAACACATTATTCCCATGCCATATATGAATTGATTGATATGTTGGATTGACTTTTATTAGTCGATTACTGTTTGGGTGATATCGACCACCATATATTTGTTTGTGTCGACTAACATATCCAGATATCATGGTATAAAAGAATGTTCCCAATCCGGATCCCACTAAATAAGATGATTGGATGACGAAAGGAAAGGGTAACTATATCTTGGGTTGACAAATGAAGAAACGGAGCTTAATTTGACTTCTATGGAAAGTTTGCATGAAAAATGCAACGTAAGAGGTCTCACTGCATCAGCAGATGGTTTTCTTCATCATCAAATGAAGAAACGGAGCTTAATTTGACCTCTATGGACAGTTGGCATGAAAAAATGCAACGTAAGAGGTCTCACTGCATCAGCAGACGGTTTTCTTCCTGCCTTACAGCAACAACAACAAAAGCGGCTCAACCACCTAACGTATCTTGTGCAGGAAAAGTAGTGGATGATACCATTTTTCTTGAAACAATTTTGAAAATATTTTTTTTGAAAATGAAAAAATATTGTTTTTGAAAATAAATTGAACTCAAATTTTGGAAATCAACCGGACTTCATTTTTAAACATAAGTCACTCAATCAACGACTACGGTAATTGATTGAGGGGGAGAGTGATTTCATTCTAAATATTTTCAAACGATATTTCATCTAAAAAGTCCGGTTTGTACGCAAAAATAAGTGGTGATCTAAAGATTTAATGTTATGTCATGGTATGATTTTCTTTAAAACTCAAAGATCTTTCAAAATGAAATTTTTTCTGTTCTTGTTTGATTGTGAAATTGTTTTATTTTAGTTAAAGATCTCTTAAAAATTATCATACATGACACTAACAATCTTTAATGTCTATAGTTGGTCCTTATCAGTCAATTTCAAAAATTAAATCTAGCCACGTCTTTCCCCAAAATTTTCCAAATGATTTAAATCAATCGGGATCCAAAATCTCAATTGGTTTAAAATTTTTGATCGGGGGAGAGATCGTGATTTAAATCTCAAATCAGGTTTTAAAGGGTGATTGTTTCATAAGCACTCCTTCCTTCATGTGCCAAACGATTTTGAAATTCATAATGCACATGATTGTGGAAGAGCATTTAACCAAAAACCAGAAGAGTATTTAAACAAGGCCACATATTCTCCCATGTTTTCCAAACCTTATTAAATCACTTGGGATCCAAAATCTCAAAGGATTTGATATTTTTGATCGGGGGAGAATTTGTGATTTAATTAAGAAATCTGATAAATGATGATCTATTTGATTCAAAAGTGCAGGCTGCTCTCCCATATGTGCTAAACGCTTTCGAATCTCGAAGCACATATTGAGGGGGAGCATTTCAAAAGAAAATATACTTTCAAGGTACAAAGATTTCTATGTTTCAACATAATGTACCTTGATTGATTTTCTAATGGTTTTTTCATGGCTTTTGTGATCGTGGATGTGCTTCAAAAGAACTCTTTCCTCTATGTGATAAAATGATTAAATGATTTCAAAATATCCTATGCACATATTGAGGGGGAGAATTTACCAAGAAAATCAAATGGCTTTTTCTATGGAAATTGTGATCAAGAAATTATTTCAAAGAACTCTTGCCTCCATGTGCTAAACAATTTCAAAATCATATGCACATGTTGAGGGGGAGCATTTCTAAATGATCAAAACAATTAAGGTACAAAATGCTTTGATTTTATATCACAAGTACCTTGATTGATTTTCCAAATGATTTTTCAATTGGTTTCGAGAAGGAATGAACAATACCAAAAGACCGACCAATTTACTTTATGCATGGAGTTATAAGGATGGTGAGGTTAGGTATTAGTTCCCACGATCCGCCAGAACCAGAGGGATCTTCCCAGGTACAATCCACTAGATAGTGTAGAGTCCTTAGGAATGTTGAAAAAAGGAGAAAAATGAGAATATGGGAAGAGTGCGGATTGAGACAGAGCTAGTACTGGAATAAACCCAACAAGGTTCTAGTTATGAAGTCTCGGTAAGCACTGAAGGGGTTGAAGAATGAAAAAGAAATAAATGAGAAAATGGTGAAAAGAAATAGCCCTCCAATAATTCAACCTTAGGGCAGAAACCGGGTTCAATTCATATGCTACTGGTGGTTACCAAGGTAACACTGGTATTGAAGACAAGACGTCATGGAGTCAGTGACGCACTGCACTACAACTTCCCAAGCTACTCAAGTTCCTCTTAAAAGGACTTGTTTCATTCTCACGGGGAACCTACATAATCTATTGACTTTCTTTTAGAGATTTTTGATATTGAAGAAGGAGACCCTCTCCCTAGTCTCCGGCATAGGAACCAAATGTGCACAATTGAGTCTAGAGCCAAGAGATCATCCACAATATCTCATTAGGACACAAAATTAATGAAGACTTGGTGTTTCACACAATGTGGAAAGTAAGTATATATATTAAGAGTCCTACGCATTATCCTTGTGGTATTGCCAGAACATCCGCGTGATATGAAAATATTCACGATGAAGATGGAAATCCTTCTAGAGCCAACATCAAACAAGCTCTTGGTGGGTGACATGTGAGATCTTTTCAAAAGATCAAGCTTGTGACAACTGGACAGAAACGATGGGGCGATTCACTCTTGAATCAACCTTGGCCCAGGAAATGAATTGATGAATACTTTTGGAAAAACCGTTCGATGTGCAAATCTTGTTTTCTCTAGCACATCGAATGTGTACTTATGTTTTCAAACACAAAAAGTATCTCTGATTGAAAAAATACTTTTGAAAAAACCGTTCGATGTGCAAATCTCTTCTTTTCTCTAGCACATCGAATGTGTATTCTCATTCATATACAAAAGGTATTTTTGATTGAAAATTGATCTTTCTCATAAAACCTTCGTCGTATTGCAAAACTCTTTCTTCAAGCAATACGCGATTGTTTTTCAAATCAATTTTTCTTCAATCAATGAATCTCAATTCGCTGGTTCACTCACTCCGTGTTGTCTTCTTTGAGACGTTCCGGTTTGAGAATGGCTAGAGCAGTTGCAAAACCCTGTCAAGGAGATTCTTCGGAATTCTACCTGATCACAGGCAGTACTTGTACTAATCAACGAGGAACCGTGGGCCGTGTACCTCAATTCAACGAAAGTGATCAAAGACACTTTCGTGAGTTTTATTGCTAACTGTTGTTTGCAGGTACATTTGGACGGTTGCAGCTGATCAGAATTGAGAAGTCAATCCAAAGTCGCATGCTCACGCATCCACACGTAATTGAAGATATCATGACTAGTGCATATCTACATAACCTGGCTCTGATATTTTTATACTATGCTTCTGCTACGCTGCTGCAAATATCATGAACCAGTAAAGCTTCCGCTACTCTGATGAAAAGATGTCATGATCCAGAAAGTGTGAGCATGTCGGTCCGAAAGTCACAACATCACATGAAGGCAACATTACAAAGGGTGATCCAGAGATTTACTGTGGCTGATGATCTCAAAGACTCGAAGATCATCAAAGATGTGGATCAGTTAAAGGCCTCCACTAAAAGTACAAATCATTGCGGACTTTGAAGAATCGCTACTAAAGCACAAATATTGCGGAACTTGAAGAATAGAAGTCTACGAGCTCAGAACTAAAGACAAAGATAGAATGCTAGGATGCAAAATGTACTTCATGAGGTGACCTCCCTTAGGGGGAAATTGTTAGGAATTGGAAATTCCATGTTAAAGTGTCGGTCACCCCAATTATGGTCTAGCATATGTTAGCTCGTAGACGTGTCATTATTTACGTTATTTAGTAGTTAATTAGTTAGTTTGTAGCATAGTTTAGTCTTGTGTAACACCGTGGAGGAAGGACGGGTCTTTACCCACTGTATGCCTGATCCACAGTCCGATAGGAGGACGTATTCATTGTAACTATAAATACCCCTTCCATCCATGGAAGGGGTGGTGCTTCTCAATCTAACCTTTCATTTTTTGGTTAAGCAACTCTCTAACAAGAACACCCATCTCTTATCTTTCTCTCTCTAAATGGCTAACATGTATTTCCATCATCCAAGACCACCCGAATCATCAACATAATAATATTATGATCCTACAAAAAAAGTATGAATACATATAAAAAACGGACAAAAACAGATAAAAAGCGGACGAAACATATAAAAACGGACGAAAACGAGTAAAAACGGACAAAAAGGGTAAAAAACAGACGAAAACGTAAAATGACGACTAACGATGCAAAAAATATTAACGGAAGGACTAACGGAAAATATTATTTAACACTTAATGGGTAAAACTAACGACGTTAGTGCTTAGGGATGATTAATGCCAAAGGTTTGTGGACTTGAGGATGTTTAATGCTAAAGGTTTGAGATATGGATGAATTTTGCGAAAATACACAAACCACATAGATGATTTTTGCAGTTTACTCTTTAGTTAAAAAGAAATAGTTAATTTGTCCGCACTTATAGATATGTACAATATGTACATATCTATATGCGCATAAAAATAAAAAATATAAAATTAATGCATAATAAATATCTCACTTACTATAGAGTCTGTTGAAATAAAAGGTAATCATATTTGATGAAAATGTAGAGATCTAGAACAGTAGCTAAGCCAACGGAGGCCATGTGCAAAACCGCTTATATAATAACTAAACATGTCAATTAGAAATATATTGTAACGATTAGCTTTAATTTTTATGTGTTTTTCATCAGTGTCACCCACTTAAAGTAAAGTTTAACAAATATTTAGAACAAATTCCATATATCGTCAACATTTTGAGGTTGAAAATGAATTTTTAAACCAGAATTATATAAAGAGGTATATATTTTGAGTTCTGATGGCATCACGATCCCAGAAAAGATCGAGCTCAAGCATTCTAAGGAAGACCCAAAAGAAACTGGATAACTCCGGTTCAGTTTCGCTAATTATTAAACCGGTTAGAGGACGAGTCTAATTTGAAAGAACAAGTGAACCGTTGCTAACGGTTGGAGCTGTTCTTATTTTCCTATATAGTTTACAGTGTAAACTATATAAAGCAAAACTAATTTCACATTTGTAAATTATATAGGAAATTGGTATTGATCTTGAAACAACATACTCGTGTGTTGCTGCGTGGTTTGATCAACACAACCGTGTCGACATTATTCCTAATGGACAAGGAAATAAGATTACTCCATCATGTGTTGCTTTTAACGACTCAGAAGTTTTAGTAGGTGAAGGCGCCAAAAACCAGATCAACAGGAACCGTACTAACGGTTCTTCAGTATGTCTGTTTCATACTTTCATCAACAACTCATACAAAAACTTTATTCTTTTTTGACATATTTACTTGCATAAAGTGTGCAGAGTTGATTAAGAGTACACGCTGTTAGGCATTTTTTATTTTTTTCCAAATATATATATCCGCTAAGTTTAAGATTTAAGATTTCTTAACTAGGCTCTTAGCACAGAGAGAATAAAAAAAAATATATGTATGTTTGTTCTAGTAACGCCCATCATTGATATACAACCCAAAACCTACGCTTTTAGGAGATAACTTTCTCATCCTAGATTTTTTCATTTCATGCTAATAGAGTTATAGCGAATTAAATTAAAAGCTTTGTTTTTACAAATTTTAGATAATAAGAGGTTAATCGAAAACAGATTCAGTGATAGCACAGTGCAGACCAATATGAAATTATGGCCTTTTAAGGTAATAGAAGGGTCCATGGAGAAACCAATGATAGTGGTTGAGCACAAGGAAAAATATGAGGAATATTCACCTGGAAGAAATATCTTGCATGATCCTAAAGAATTTGAAAGAGGCTACTGAAGCATTTCTTGCAACAAAAGTCACTGATGCAGTAATTACTGTTCCTTCATATTTCAGTGACAAACAAAGACAAGCAACAAAAGTCACTAAGAGATAAAGTTAAGCCTTTCATTATTCATATTATTGGTAATGGTGTTGCAACTTCTATGTGGCATGATTTTTGGCATCCAATTGGTCCTCTATCAAATTTCATTAATCACAGAAATCTCTATGATGCTAGGCTAAATAATGATTGTTCAGTGAGGGATATGACCAGTGATGATAGGTGGAATTGGCCTAATGAATGGTATTCTAAATTCCCTATTCTACATCATGTTGCAGTGCCTGCTATTAAAGATAACTTTCAAGATGCTGTTAAATGGAGGAACAAGAAAGGTATGGATATAGTTTTTTCTGTCAAAGATGCTTGGAAAGACTGGAATGATGAGTTGCCTAAAGTTAGTTGGTGGAAGTCTGTGTGGTTTTCTCAATGTAACCCAGAAGAATTGGGATAGCTACTGGTGTGTATTATATTTGGAAGGAAAGGAATGACAGGATATTTACTCAAGTAAAGAAGACTAACCTAACAGTCTTGCAGACTATCTGTGAGAATATCAGATTTCAACTGATGAGTTTGAGTGTTAAGCAGTCATCTAACGCCTCTAAAGTGGCAGAGATATGGGATGTTCATTTTCAGTATAAAGGGAAAGTTAAAATGTAAGAGATTGTGTATATCATCTGAATGGTTTTGAAGTTTGAATCTGGTTGCTGTATTGTTCTTTGTTTTAGAGGGGTGTTTGGATTCTTGGTTATCAGTAGCATTTAGTCTAAAGTGCTGCTGTTTCTGATGTTTAGTTTCTTTTTGTTTCTGTATTTCTTGTTTCTGAGTTGGGAAATGCCCAATGTCAGTTTATGTTATCTCATGATGTAATCATTTGGTAGTAATATAATTCACCTTTTGCACCAAAAAAAAGCAACAAAGGATGATGGAACACTTGCTAGACTTAATGTTATGCGTTTGATTAGCGAGCCAACAGCAGCTGCAATTTCATATGGTCTAGAAAAGAGTGCTGGCAAAACGGTAGAAAGATAAAACTGTATTCATATTTGATTTGGGTGGTGGGATGTTTGATGTGTCTCTTCTGAATATCAGCAAGGAAGGAACCATTAGTGTTAAAGCAGCAGGCGGTAACACTCATTCAGACGGGGAGGATTTTGACCATGGTGATGGTAAATCATTGTGTGCCAGAGTTTAAGAAAAGAAAAATGATCGATGCGAGTAAAAATGCTAGAGCAATGGGTAGGCTGAAAGTCGCATGTGAGAAGGCAAAGAGAGATTTGTCATTAAAAACACAAACGTCAATTGAAATTGAATCCTTGCACCAAGGAATTGATTTTGTAATGAAATTATCTCGTGACTGATTTCTTTAGAAAGTGCATTGGGCATGTGGATAATTGTTTGAAAGATAGGAACATGAACAGAAATAATGTAGTTGATATAGTAATTGTCGGTGGGTCAACTCGAATTCCTAGAATACAACAAATGCTTATGGACTTCTTTAATGGGAAGTCACTCTGCAAGAGCATTAACGCAGATGAAGCGGTTGCTTATGGAGCAGCAGTGTTGGCTGCTAACTTAAATGGCAATGGTAGTAAAATTGTTCAGGACTCGGTACTTTCAGATGTTACTCCGCTCTCACTTGGCGTTGAGGTCAAAGAAGTGGAAATGAGCGTTGTAATCCCGAGGAACACAACAATACCCACAATCATGAGGAGGCCTTATGTTACATTGTACGACAACCAAGTATTTATACCAGTAAATGTATATCAAGGTGAAGGCAACTTAACCAAGGACAACATCTTCCTTGACTCGTTTAAATTTGAAGGTGTTCCACCAGCCCCAAAAGGTGTTCAAATGGCGAATGTTTATTTTAGCATAGATTCCAATAGTATTCTCAATGTCTCAGCTGAGCTGCTTTGCTATGGTAATAAAAGAAGTATAACAATTGCTCAGAGTCGAAATGTGAAAGGACGCACCAAGATGTGAATTCTAGTATGCTATCAGTAGCAAAACGAGAGAATATGGACAATGTTATCAAGTTTAATGTTAATTACCTTTTTGGGTGGCTACACAGCTTAAGCCTTTTTATTCACAAATTAGTTAACCTTTTTATTATTCGGATTCAGTTTTATATAAAACTCATTTTATGGCATTAAAATACCTCGGTCACGCGGTCTATTTGTAATCAAGTAAACAAATGTTAGAGCTTTAACTTATCTTATGTGGAAAATGTTGATTCTATCATCTACTAATATATGTAACAGAATCTGAAATACCGAATTACCTTGTTCACATGACTATATCGAACTAAAGGTTATAACCGCAAACAATAGTAAAAAAGCAGGTCAAACGTTGCGTTAAGTTTAATTTGTGAGTTGCACAGTTGCAGATAAGCTTAACTAAATAAAAACTTTATAAGTATCTTATTAAGGTCTCTATACCGTCTACTAGATGTGCATTTTTTGTAGTTTTTATAATAATGTGGAATGTTTTCATTTGCGCATATATATGCTTGAAGAACATGGATATGACTTCTCAAAAAATCTGATAGACACACTTAGGATCAACTAAGATCGTTAGTTGTGTTTTACAAGTTCTTGGACAATCAAGAGAAGAAAAGATTATCGAAAGAATCAATGTATTATCAATGGTGGATTTGTTACAGGGTTGTTACAATGAAAGAGAGAGATTCAAGAAGGAAATTGTATATCACAAAAGCTAACTAATGAAATGTTGTTACAAGTATTTAAAGGGAGATATTGGGCGGGAGAGTTGGTTAAGCCAAAGGAGAACATGTCACGTGCACCTCACGTGTGTGTATACACACCTGCGCCTCACGTGCCATTTAGCTTATCCAACTTACCAGCTTATTCTCTATCAACTCCTAACAATCCTTCCTCTTTCAAATCATTCTTGTCCTCATGAATGTGAATCAAAAGCTGGAAATTTGGCATACAATTCTTCCAAATTTTCCCAAATGGCATCTTCTGGTGTCCCATTAGTCCATTGAATCAAACCATACACCACATCAGCATTCCTTCTTTTAACCATTTTCCTATCTAAAATGGACATAGGCTGCACTGCTATTAATCCCTCTTGATTACAACTAGGGAGGTCAATAACTTGTGATGATTGAGGATCTCCTTTACAAAGCTTCAACTGAGATACATGGAAGACATTGTGTATTTGGCTATGAACAGGTAACTTCAACCTATATGCCACTTGTCCAACCTTAGCAATGATCTTAAAAGGTCCAAAGAACTTTGGGGAGAATTTGTTTTGCCTTCCTTGTCTAATGGACACTTGTCTGTGGGGATGCAGCTTCAAAAAGACCATGTCACCCAACTCAAGCATCCTATCACTTCTACCCTTATCTGCCTGTTGCTTCATCCTGTTTTGTGCTCTTTCCAAATGAAACTTAAGCAATTGAATGGCCTGTTCTCTAGCTGCTAGGGTCCTATCCACTGCATCAACCTTGCTGAGACCCCCTATGTATGGAACATGTATTGGTGGAGCTTGACCATATACAGCCTCAAAAGGAGTAGTCATGATAGAAGTGTGAAAATTGGAGTTGTACCACAATTCAGCCAAAGATAGCCACTTTGCCCATTCTTTAGGCCTGTCTCCTAACATACATCTTAGGTAACATTCCGAACATCTATTCACTACCTCTGTTTGACCATCAGTTTGTGGGTGGTATGAGGTGGACATCAGCAACTTAACTTGCAAAAGTTTGAACAATTCTTTCCAAAAGCTGCTCAAGAAAACCTTATCTCTCTCTGATACAATGGTAGTAGGCAATCCATGTAACTTGTAAACTGTGTCCAAAAACAATTGAGCTACTTAAGTTGCTGTGAAGGGATGAGCTAGAGCTATGAAAAGAGCATACTTGGTAAGTCTGTCAACTACTACAAAGATCACATTATTGCCATTAGATCTTGGTAATCCTTCAATGAAATCCATAGAAATACTTTCCCAAATCCTTTGAGGAATGGGCAGAGGTTGTAGTAGACCAGGGTAGGCTGCTAAGTCTGGTTTACACCTCTGACAAGTGATACATTCTTTGACATATTGCTTCACTTCCTTTCTTAAACCTTTCCAATACAATACTGAACATATCTTGTGGGTAGTAACCTTGACCCTAGAATGGCCTCCAATAGCTCCACCATGAAAGTGAGCAATCAAATCTACTCTTAACTCTCTATCTTGACCAACCACTAATTTGTTCTTTCTTAGTAATTTACCATTAGCCCAAACATAATGTTTCTTACTTGCATTTCCAGTCTGCAATTGTTCAATGATAGCTTTTATTGTCACATTCGTATCCCAGCTTGCAACTATTCTAGTAGCCAATGCAGTTGTCATAGTGACTACTGTGGTCTGCATCAATGTCCCAACTTCTTGTACTCTTGACAAAGCATCAGCAGCTGCATTGTCAACCCCTTTCTTATATTTGACCTCATAGTCAAAGCCTATTAATTTGGGTAGCCATTTCATTTGTGCAGGAGTAGAAATCCTCTGGTCTAACAAATATTTCAAACTGTAGCGATATGTTTTTATAACAAAATGCCTATCGAACAAATAACCTCTCCACTTCTCCAATGCCAACATCACAGCCACGAATTTTTTTTCATAGGTAGAGAGTTGTTGGTGTTTTGGAGCCAAACTCTTACTCAAATAGGCAATGGGGTGGCCATTTTGTTGAAGCACTGCTCCAATTCCCCTTCCTGATGCATCTGTCTCTACTTCAAAAGGTTGTTCAAAATCTGGAAGAGCTAACACTGGAGCTTGGATCATGGCTTTCTTCAAGGCTTCAAAGGCTGTCAAAGCTTCATTAGACCATTTAAAAGCATTTTTCTTCAAGAGTTGTGACAATGGTCTACTAATGGTAGCAAAATCTTTAATGAACTTTCTATAATAACTAGTAAGACCAAGAAATCCCCTCAACTGCTTAAGATTGGTAGGTACTGGCCAATTTTGCATTGCAATTATCTTGGTTGGTTCAGTGGCCACTCCTTTAGCAGACAACACATGTCCCAGATACTCAACATGGTTTGTGCCAAACACACATTTAGTTTTCTTAGCATACAACTTATTTTGCCTCATAGTCTCAAGTATCACAGTCAAGTATTGCACATGATCAACAATATTCTTTGAGTAGACCAGAATATCATCAAAGAATACCAATGTAAACTTTCTCAAATAAGCCTTGAACACATCATTCATCAATGCTTGAAAAGTAGAGGGTGAATTGGTTAGCCCAAAGGGCATCACAAGGAATTCATAGTATCCTTCATGGGTCTTAAAAGAAGTCTTTGCTATATCATCTTCATACATCCTAATCTGATGATAGCCTGATCTCAGATCCAGTTTAGAAAACACTGCAGCTCCATGTAATTCATCAATAAGCTCATCAATCACTGGAATGGGGAACTTATCCTTCACTGTATGCTTATTCAGTTTTCTATAATCTACACACATTCTCCAACTATTATCCTTCTTCTTAACCATCACAATTGGTGAAGCAAATGGACTTTGACTCTGCTTAATCACACCTGATTCTAACAGTTCCTTCACCATGGCCTCTATGGCATATTTTTGCACAGGAGGGTGCCTATAAGGTCTAGTATTGACTGGTTGTGTGTTTGGAAGAAGAGGTATTCTGTGATCAAATGTTCTTTTTGGAGGTAATTCCTTTGGTGCAGCAAAAACATCAACATACTTATCAAGTACTTGTTCCAACTTAAGGTTCACTTCCTTATTGCCTTCTTTCACCCCCATAGACTTGAGTTCTATTCCAGTGTTTGTGTACACACACATCATGGAGATTTCTGTTCCTTCTAACCTTTGTAATTGTTTCTTCCCTTTCATCCACTGAACTGTGGCCTTATGAGTTCCCCTCAATGCCACTTTATTGCCCTTATATACAAACTGCATTCTCAACTCTTTGAAGTCACACATAATCTGACCCAGAGTAGAAAGCCACTGAATACCCAAAACCATATCACAACCTCCCAAAGGGAGCAGCATTACATCTGATACAAAAGTTTGCCCTTTCAACTTCCAAGTAAACCCCTTACATTCAGTTACACTAAGCAGCTTCCTACCACCAGCCACAGTGACAGCCAAGGGACAAGTTTTTCTGATGTGACACCACATTCTCTTAGCCACATTAATGTCTAAAAAATTATGGGTAGACCCTGAATCAACCCAGATATGTAATTCATGTTTATTCCCAAACAACCCAACTACTCTTAAGGTCTGGTATGAACTTTCTCCATTCAAGGCATTCAAAGAGATATGTGGTTGTACTTCATCAGATTGAAACTCATCTAAATCATCCTTTGCATCTTCAAATTCTTCTTCCAATTCCTCGTTCTCAGCCAACACAACTAAACTAAACAATTGTCCTTCACACTTATGTCATGGAACAAACTTTTTGTCACAATAGAAGCACAAATTCTTTGCTCTTTTGTCCTTATACTCCTTTTGTGTTAACTGCCTTCTAGGATGGGCATTATTTGGTCTAGTATTCCAACTTTTGCTTCCATTTGGCAGAGGTAACAAGGGTCTATTATTATTAGCAACACCCTGATTAACACCAAATTTCCCATTTCCCCCACTAAACTGCATCCTGTTCTTTTTCTTAATGGCATTCAATGAAGCTTCTTGAAAGTTAGTTAAAGAATATGCATCAGCTAAAGATGTGGGTTTAAACATTCTAACCCCCATTTCCAATTCAGTTGGTAAACCCCCAAGATAAAAGCTAATTACATGAGTTTCACTTATATCCACCCTACTTAGCAAAGTATCAAACGTATCTTGATAGTCTTTAGGATTAGTTTCATATTTGACATTCTTCAATTCAGACATTGGATCATCAAATACTATACCACATCTCTGAATAATAGCATCTCTATACACAGTCCACAACACCAATTCCCCATGTAATCTAATGAACTGTCTATGCCATAACAGTGCTTTATCAAAAAGATGCACAGAGATGAGTCTTACCTTTTGGTCATCAGGTATGTTATCAATTGCAAAGAACTGTTCACACCTAAACATCCAACCTCTGACATCATCTCCATAGAATTTGGGGAACTCCACCTTAGTCATCCTACTGAATTGAGTTTGTCCATTTTGCTCATTGTGCCCTAGACTTGATGTTCTAGTCACCACTCCAGTATTCAACTGATTTTGCAAGAATTGATTCATCATCTGTTCCATTGTTTGTCTGAATCCAGCCAATGATTCATCAACATATCTTCTTGTGTTATCATCAATGTTATCTCCACCACTACTGGTACCAGTTGCTCTTGTGGATGGTGCCATTGTCCTATGCTATTTATTGAATTATGGATGAATCTTGTTGTTAGTTATTACTCCTTCTTCTTCAATTGAGTAATTACTAACAACTTTTTAACCGTTCTTGGGCAACCTCAAGTCAAACAAAACTAACCATTAATCCGAAAACAGAGGATTTAAGCACTAATGCGCTGTTCTCGTGGTTGTGATGTATACTTGACAACTTGGTCGTATTTCTGACGGATAGCATAGACTAAAAACAGAGTATCAGTGTAATACTCTGAATCTTGAATGAAATGATTGCCGAAATTTCTTGCCGGAATCTTGGATCTTGAAGAAAACAAAATTTGGCGGAAAAACTGAACATAATTTGTTGTAATGAGACCTCACCAGGAAAGGTCTCTGATACCAATTGATAGACACACTTAGGATCAACTAAGATCGTTAACTGTGTTTTACAAGTTCTTGGACAATCAAGAGAAGAAAAGATTATCGAAAGAATCAATGTATTATCAATGGTGGATTTGTTACAGGGTTTTTACAATGAAAGAGAGAGATTCAAGAAGGAAATTGTATATCACAAAATCTAACTAATGAAATGCTGTTACAAGTATTTAAAGGGAGATATTGGGCGGGATAGTTGGTTAAGCCAAAGGAGAACATGTCACGTGCACCTCACGTGTGTGTATACACACCTGCGCCTCACGTGCCATTTAGCTTATCCAACTTACCAGCTTATTCTCTAACAAATCCTAACAAAATCTCAAGTAATCATGAATGATTCGTTATGAATATGTAAGTACGATATTGATAAGAGATTTTTTTAACTTTATCAGTGTAATTTAGTGTTTGAAATTTTTGCTTATTTTCTTAATATTGAAAGATGTACCTTATTATGATTCTATACGAAGCATTAGTCCAATGGTTGGAGCACTTGTGCTTGAGTCAATTGACCCAGGTTCAAGTCACATCCTTGGCATTTGTTTCATATAGGTACCCACCTCCGCAAAACCTATGGGCACATTGGAGAGACTTTGTGGAATAAGAGCTCAGGGGTCCGAGTCTTGGCTCGTGCTCACTCCAGTTGTTGCCCCACTAGGCCAGGAGAGTTGCCGGAGCTATTCCTTGTGGGGTGGACAATGGCTGGTGCCAAAAGGCACCCGGGGTCAGGGTGTTCCCGCCAATCTACACATTTTTTTTGTGGAATTTTATTTTTAGAACCTCTGGTACTTCAGTGTATTGTGCCAAGATTATGCATGGAGTAAGTAGTGGAACTTTAGCTCACAGTTTTATTCGGTATCATGTACGGGAGATATTGGCGATGTGCGTAGTAATGGAACTCTCGGTACCCAGATGCAAATTTATGCTGCGGGTTAGTCTCTTGAAGCAAACATATTTGTTCAGTATTTGGGTCAGTTAATGTACAAGACATGTCATTCTTATCAAATGCTCGTGTTGCTTGATCCATAAAGTTTGCTAATTGGTTCTATTTGGGTTATCATTTACAATTTATACATATCTTTGCAGGAAGGCAATATGTGTCTCTTTCTCAGTGCGGGATTTTTGGGTAATCTATTTTATTTGGTCCTTATGAGGGATTTCATAAGGTCTATAACAAATATTTATGAAAATACTCTTGTAGCTTCACTGTCTATTGTTGCCGTTGATACGATTGTCAATAACTTGTTTTTTCGAGACTAATAATAAATAACAAAGATTACAAAATGGAAGTTTCTCAAAATATTCTTTCACAACTATTAAAATATAGAATTTAATGTAGATTAAGATACTCTCAAGTTCTTTCAAACATGATTGATCATGTTCATTAATCACAAACAAGTTAAATATATAAAACTTTTTCTTTTAATAAAAATTATGAACACACTTATTCATTTACTCTCATAATAAAATTAACATGAACAATTATGTTTGACTCAAACTGAAGAGTATATTGATTTTAATATATATACAGTAATGCAGCAACGCTCGACATTAGTTTATTAAACATGGCCAAATTCACTGCGTTAGTTATCTATCTTGCTATTAGTGAGTCGATCACTAAACTTCAACATCTTGTCTAAAATAGACACTCGGGTATTTTGCAACCTCATGACAAAGGATTTTCATGCAAATTTAGTAGACATGTAGGCATCTACATGGGATTTTTTTTTTTTTTTTTTTTTTTTTTTTTTTGTTTTTTTACACCAAAATAGAGCTATAAATTTCAAATCTTCTTCAACTTTATACAGAAACTCGAAGGACCAAAGTTGTCAGACAGAAAGTTAGAAACCGAAAGTTAGTTATTTTGGTTGGTAGTTAAGTTAGTTATATTAGAAAGTTAGTTAACACCCGAAGGGTTGTGTCGTTTGGAACATACCCTTTCGAACAAACATGGTGTTTGGGTCATACCCATTCGACCACTATATATACATATGTACATGTAACATAACGTTGGTTAGACGATTTAGTTATTCAGATTTTTTACTTTGCAATTTCATATATCGACTCACATTTGGGACAACATGTGGCATCAGAGCCTCACGCTCGTTACAAACATTAAAAAAACCCAGAAAACTCTTAACGAGAAACGAAAGAAACCAGGGAAGAAACATAAACACGCGACGTATAAACGATAGAGACGTTGCCTGGATAACTAAGGACGCAAGGAAGTAGTATACGACTTATCTTGTCGAAATTGCAAACGTTAGGATACCAAAAGAAGTGGTGGCTTGTCTTTTGTTGTGATCTCAGTACGCGACAACAGAAGGTTTAGAAGAAGAGAACAATTATTAGGAAACCTTTGTTGGTGACTTGCACACGACAACAAAGAAGAAGAAAAACCTTGTTGCTATACAACGCGACAAGAAGAAGAAGAAGAACGACGTCAAGGAAAAAGGAAATCTTGTGTATAACAAACCGTTTAAAAAAAACAACGAGATACACAAAAGAAAAAGGAGTTGCTTGTAGATTCGAAAAGGTATACCAAAGACAAAGAAACAATCAAGGATTGTTTGGAGAGGCGTTTAGCAATACGGAACAACAACAATAACGAAAAAGGAAACAGGCCGATCACTTGTTTTGATAAAAGAATACCGACGGGTATTAAGAATTTGTTGAAGGTACGGTGTGGATTTAAGAAAGAAACAAGGAAGTATTGTGGTACAACGTTAGAAAGGAACAAGCAACAACAGCAACGACAAACAACGTTCATTTGTTTAATTGTAGAAACTAATACCGAGGGGTGTTAGTGAAAGAAAAGGAAAGCAAACGAATTGTTTTGGTAAAATACTGAGTGGTATTTGTGGAAAACTTGTGAAGAACTTGGAACGAAAAAAAAACAACAACAAACAACGAACGTTGGTTGTAGCCGAGAACACGTAGGGTGTTTCTTTGAAAAGGCCGAGACAAAAAAAGGAGGTCTAGGGCACGCTTGTACCAAGTCGACACAAAAGAAAAAGGACAATGTGGGAGTGTGGTAGAATAAGGAAGAACATTGGTTGATTCATTGGAAGAAAAATTCGACAACATCAAGAAACAACCGATTTGCTTTGGAGAAGAAAACAAGGGAAGGAAAGAACGTGGTTGGTATAATACTCGAGTACCGACACACAAGTGGGAATACGTTTGTGTTTTGACACAACCACGAGGTCACAAATTAAAATTTCTGGATTTCTATTATACTTTAGATAGTATAGATATTTATTTCATATTATTAGGAAATTCCGAGAACTATATACTGATCACGTACTACTAGGATTCCCGGATAACTATCTCTATTTCCCATAATAGTAGAAATACCATACTAAGTTATAATTTCCCATACGATTAGAAAGTGAAGATAATAAGCACTGTTGAAATGGCCGGTGACGATACTAACACAACACCAAAACCCGTAACACCTATTGCACAATATCAATGCCCTAAACTCAAAAACACAAACTACACACTTTGGACTATACAAATTAAGGTTATACTAGAAGCACAAGGCTTATGGGAAGCAATAGAACATAAGGAAAACACGCAAGTAGATGATAAGAAGGATAAGGCAACGACGACTTTCCTATATCAAGCGTTGATCGAAGATGTGATTTTACAAGTAGCAAGTTGTAAGACGACAAAGGAATTATAGGAATCATTAAAAAGGAGACACGTTGGAGAAGAAAGAGTGCAACAAGCATGGTTACAATCATTGATGATTGGATTTCAAACCCTTCAGATGAAGGAAGACGACACGGTGGATGCATTTGCGGCTAAACTAAACGGCTATGCTACAAAGGCTAAAGAATTAGGGAAATCTTTGGATGAATCACTTTTAGTACGAAAACTACTAGATTCCACACCAGATAGGTTCATTCAAATAGTAGCATCCATAGAACAGACAAATGATCTCGACGACATTACCTTATATGAGATCACTGGAAAACTTAAGGCATTCGAGGAAAGGATAAAACTCCGAAAGGGAGGACAAGTAGAAAGCCAGGATAACTTATTGTTCGCACAAGGTGAACACTTTAGAAATGGAAAACGATTTACCAAATATAGAGGTAGATCAAACTACTCACGAGGAAGCTGGCAAAATAATAGAAACAGAGATAACTTGAATGGAGAAAACTCAACTCACAACGAAAAGTCAAATAAGAATAAAAGTGAGTGGAATAAAAAGAAGGTAGAATGTTTCAATTGTGGGAAAAACGGACATTTTAAGAAAGGATGTAGAAAACCACCAACAACCCAGGAACAATCAAACCTTATCTTGGAAGACGATGAACCATCACTATTAATGACTACACATGAAACTAAACATGAAGAAGTTTTGTTGAACGAAGGACAAGTACAACCCGGAAAATATGCTACAACAGATGCTAGCATATGGTATTTAGATAATGGTGCAAGTAACCATATGACGGGAACTAAGAGTCATTTTAAGGATATAAACGAAAGCATCACTGGACGCGTTCGCTTTGGAGATGGATCGTACGTAGAGATAAAGGGTAGAGGTTCTATACTATTAGGATGTAGAAACAAAGAACAAAAAATAGTTTCGGATGCTTATTACATTCCAAACCTCAAGAGCAACATACTTAGTCTAGGAAAACTTACCGAGATAGGTTGTAAGATTATTATGGATGGAAACAAATTGACTTTGTATGATAAGAATAAGAAGTTGTTGATGAAGGTAGAAAGATCTAAGAATTGACTTTACAGTATTAGACTACAAATAGAAACACCTATATATCTCTTAGCAAATGTAGATAACAAGGCATGGTTATGGCACGCTAGATTAGGTCATCTGAACTTTGACGACATCAACAAGATGACAAGAAAGGGTCTAGTGGAAGGAATACCAAGAATAAACCATGTAGGACAGATTTGTGATGCATGTTTAATAGGAAAACACAGTAGAACACCATTTCCCAATCAAGCTAAATTCAGATCAAAGAACCCATTGGACTTAGTATATGGAGATCTTTGTGGTCCCATAAGTCCAGCCACACACTCTGGAAAGAAACTCATCTTTTTATTAGTAGATGAATGTACACGTTTCATGTGGGCCTACTTTCTAAGATCGAAAGATCAGGCATTTAACACATTCAAGGAATTTAGACAAAAGGTTGAAATGGAGTTGAGATTGAAGTTAAGAATGCTAAGAACAGATAGAGGAGGTGAATTTACGTCAAATGAATTCACTAAATACTGTAAGGAGAATAGAATAGCAAGACAGTTGACAACACCATACTCACCACAACAAAATGGTGTAGTAGAAAGAAGAAATAGGACGGTGTTATCAACCACTAGGAGTATGATGAAAGCGTTGAAGTTACCCTTAACTTTTTGGGCGGAAGCAGTCAAACACGCCATTTATATACTGAATAGGGTACCTACGAGAGCCCTGGAAGATAAAACACCATATGAAGCACTCTACAACAGAAAACCGAATCTGGAAAACCTAAGAATATTCGGATGCACAGCTTATGCCAAGATAACGATACCTCACTTGAAGAAGCTGGATGACAGAAGCATACCAATGATATATTTAGGAGTAGAGGAAGGATCAAAAGTGATGAGTGTGTAAATACTCATCATTTTTGGTTAAATCTGAACTGCAAAACGTTTAAAAATGCTCAGAAATGCATCAAAATACTGAAAATATCTCAAAATTGCATTTTATATGTTTCAGATGCAAAATGTTTAAAATCGGATGAAAAATGAGCTAAGTTTGCATAATTGGCAGTTTCAGTCCCCCAAGTTTCAAAAGTTGTCAGGAATAGTCCCTGAGCACTTAATTTCAAAAGAAAAATCACCAAAGGTCCTTTTAAAATCATAAGTTGTCAAAATTAGTCCTTTGGTGAAAAATATTAAAAGTTTTGAGAAATTACAAATTTGGTCCTTCAAGTTTAAAAATTGGCAAAAATGGTCCTTGGAAATTTGAAAATGTCAAGTTTGGTCCTTGTACTATTGGAACTTGTCACTTTTGGTCCCTTGAAGCAACTTTGCAAATTTGGCAGCTTTGGTCCTTGTACTTTCAGAAATTGCACAAAAGGTCCTTGTTTTATTAATGCCCTTGAACCCTTGGCCCTTGTCATAACCCTTTGGACCCTGCCATTCCCTTGTGACCCCCTGTCAATGACTATTTTGACCCCCCTTCATAATATTAAAAATGGTCAAACCCACTTGTTCCCTCCTTTTCTTCTTCTTCAACACCTGCTCCTGCAAACACCAGGCATCCCATTCCCCCAGCTCACCTTCACACTTCCATGTCCCCCCACCTCCACCAAACTCCAAGATACATTTAATGCATCTCTTTCCATTTCACTCAACCCCCATCTGGCAAAAAGCACTTTTGGCGCCAAAATATGATCAAATGGCCAATATCTGTTCAACTCATCCAATGGTCTTAAATTGAAGTGGGAACTGCTCAGAAGTCAAAAGGGAAGCAGTTTGGGTATAAATAAAGGAAGAAGAAAGAGAGAATGTAGTAGTACTTAGTTTATTTTAAAAATGTATGTCGTTTTTAGTTTTAATGTTTTAATTTAAGTTTGAAGTTGTAATTTTCTGTTCTTATGTACTCAAATTAAGTTGTCTTATCAATATAACCCAATTTTTAGTATCAAGTTAAAGTTTTAATATCAATTCAAGTTTCTATGCTAACTGTTAAGAAATTCAGTTTCAAATCTTATGTCCAAGCTTCTAATAAGCTTATGTTAAAATCAAATAAGCTTATTTAAGCTTATTATATCCTTTGGTAAGCTTGCTAGTCATTTTTAAGCAAGTTTGGTATGTGGTCAACAAAAGTCAAACTGAGCTCATTTGGAAATGGAAATGATAATGGGGTGTTGCAGAGCTTGGAATGGGTTGAAATTGATTAAAATAGGGTAGTTTGGTTATGGTATAAGCTGAAAATTAGCTGGACCATTGTAAGTGTTCATAAGCTGTTTTCATAGTTCTAATTCATAGCTGTTTTACTGTATAATTAGAGTAGTTATAATCTGTTGGTGTTACTTGTTGAATTTGAATTAGTTAGCTTTAATTTTGATATTATATCATAGTTCAGTTGCAGTCTCAGTGTAGAATCAAGGATTTGATAGTTTTGCTTGCATATCAGTTAGTTAAATGGTGTTTGGATTTTAAGACAAACCTGAGTTAGAGGTTTATTCTATGGTTAAAATCTTTTGCTTTAGTCCTAGTTAGTTGAAATATAGCCAATTTGGTCAGTCTTTTGTATCTGCATAAGCTCAATGTCAAATTCCACTTGAATCTGTCCTATTAGCTCAACTGTTGGAATTTTGTTAAGTCAAAAACTTGTTCAGTGTTTAGAATACATAGATATAGCTTGCATTAGGTTTAATTCATCTTAAAACATCAATTTCAGTTTAATAAATTGAATCAAAACTCATAAAAGTCAAACCTTTCATAATTGTCAAAAGTCAAAAACTTGTAAAACTCAGTTTTAGCCCAACTGAGATGATTTTTCATTGATTCAGTTTTGGGCCAAATCAAGTAAAACTCTGGGTTTTATAAGTTCAGTTGGTCTAGTTTCTTATTATGATTTTTATAGATTTTTAGCAATTTTTTTAGAAGCCCCAAAATAGCTTGTCAAATGGGCTTAAATTGCCATGTGCACTTCGACTTCAAGACTGAGTTGCACAGGGTTTGTGCAGATCCTTGCCACGAGCTCAATTGAGCTTAACTTGGTCTAATTTTTGGTTTACAACTAGCTAGCCAGGTCTTCTTGAGAGTCCAACTTTTGGTTTTCAGTTTCTTGCTTATTGGATAGCTTATTTTCAGGCCACAAAGTAGCCCCTAAAACCTGTTTTCTAGCTTTTAATTCAAATAATCAAATCTGAGTAGTTAGCATTTAAGAGGTTTAGGATAGTGATAATTAGTTGCATTTGAGTAGTTTCAGCTTATTATAGCTTCTGTGTTGGATTGGTGCCCAGTTTGTACCATTAGCTTATTTATAAGTGCTTATTTATAAGCACTTCTCTTGCAGATTCGATTTCTCACACACAAGCCCCTGTTTTTATATTTTTCATAGACTTAGAATATTATTTTAGACTTATCTTGAATTTTTCAGATTTTTCTAGGTCAGTTTGGTATTTTTCTTGATTTAAAACAGTTTTTAAGTCTTTTTAATTAGCTTTTATTGCAATTAATTCAGAAAAGTTTCAAAAAAATAATTTTTCATTTTTCTTAGGTTAAGATAAATATAAAAAGTCAAAAAAATATTTTTCCAGATTTTTCTTAGTTAAATTTGTATTTTTAAGCAATTTAATTAGTTTTTAATAGTTTTTAATTCATAGAAAATACAAAAATAATCAGAAAAATACAAAAATAGTTTTGAAAATTCTCTTTTGTTATTTTAGATTTTTCCAAGTCATAATTTCATTTTTCTAGCTTTATTTCATATTTTCTTGTATTTTAAGCTATTATTAAATAGTTAAAATTAGTTTTTAATTAATAATAATTAATTTAATAGTTATAAAAATAATTTTCTTTTTCTAAAAATTTTATCTTATCATTAGGTTTGTAAAAATGTCATTTTCATATTTTTAGGATTAATATTGCTTCAGTTTCACATTTTCTTTTGTACGTCACGTAGTTTTTAATTTAAGTTTTATAAAAGAAAAATCAAAAACATTAGATTTAAATATAGTGATAGCGTTTATTTAATATAGTTTATCTTTTTAATTCTCTTTAATTTGCATTTAAGCCCCTGTAGTTTATATACTCTTTCTTTAGTATAAATCAATCACAATCCTTTTCCGTTCAAATCCTCTCGATCACTACACGTTTGACTATTCTCGCACAGGTCGTTGGGACATAACGACCCGGGGAAACCCTATACTCTCCTGATCTTCATTGCATTTGTTTCCGGACTGTTTTAAGTTTCTTACGGTTGGCCATTCACAAGTGGCTAGCTTGTGTGAGAAAACTTGACCGTCTGGGAGCGAACCAAAAAGCATGTAGGTTATATGATCCAATAGGAAAGAAGAAACATGTTAGTAGGGATGTAAAGTTTATGGAAACGAAACCGTGGGATTGGGATAATAAAGAAGAAGATACAAGTACACAAGACACATTTTGGACTAGTTTTGTGATAGAAGGAGTTGACAATGAAAATCCTACACCGGTCAACACAGAAAACAATGATAAAACATATCAGGAACAAGAACCAATTCCTGAACCAGACTCACCAATCACACCAGCAACATACACATACAACCCACATTCAGAAGAGAAAGCTACTTTTAGCTCATTAGGAAGCTCATATCATAGATTTGATGATAGACCGATACAAGGTTTCAAGAACATAACATAAATCTACCAAAATGCACGTGAAGTAGAAGCACCAAGCTTATTTTTCACAGAAGAAGAACCCCGTAATTACAAGGAAGCATCGAAAGATAAGAAGTGGATTGAGGCCATGGAGATTGAATTAGATTCAATCAACAAAAATAACACATGGACTCTTACAACATTGCCAACAAATCAGAAGGCAGTAGGACACAAATGGGTGTATAAGACCAAGAGAGATGCACAAGGAAATATCATCAAATATAAAGCAAGATTAGTAGCAAAAGGTTATGTACAAGAACAAGGAATAAACTTCGATGAAGTATTCGCACCAGTTGCTAGGATAGAGACAATTCACTTAATATTAACACTAGCAGCATGTCATGGATGGCAAGTACACCACTTAGATGTAAAATCAACATTTTTACATGGAGACTTAAAGGAAGAAGTATATGTTACACAACCTGAAGGTTTCATTCAACAAGGAAACCAAGATAACTAAAGCTTTGTACGGCTTAAGACAAGCACCAAGAGCTTGGAATGTGAAGCTTGATCAAACCTTAAAGTCATTAGACTTTAAGAAATGTAATCTCGAACAAGCAGTTTACACGAAGAGAAGCAAGACTTCTACACTTATCGTTGGAGTATATGTAGATGATTTAATAATCACGGGCACTCCAAAGAAGGAAATAGACTTGTTCAAATCCCAGATGAAAGACAAATTCGAAATGAGCGACTTAGGATTGCTAGCTTATTACCTTGGGATAGAAGTTACACAGACAGGAAGATAGATTACAATCAAGCAAACAGGATATATTAACAAGATCTTGAAAGAAACAAGTATGACGGATAGTAATGATATGAAGATACCAATGGATCCCGGCACTAAGTTGGTCAAGGGGGAAGATGGAAACTCAGTTGACGCAACTTACTACCGAAGCTTAATTGGAAGTCTCAGGTACTTACTACATACAAGACCAGATCTTAGTTACTCAGTCGGACTACTCAGCAGATTTATGCAAGACCCGAAGGATCATCACCTGAAGGCAGTGAAACAAGTAATCCGATACATCAAAGGAACAAAGGAGCATGGCATAATATACAAGAAAGAAGGCGGCTGCAAGATTACAGGTTACAGTGACAGTAGTTATGGAATCAACACCGATCAAGGAAAAGGAACTACTGGGATAGTATTTTATTTTGGAGAGTCACCTATTACTTGGTGCACTCAAAAGCAACCAACAGTGGCGCTCTCATCATGTGAATCAGAATTCATGGCGGCTACTGGAGCAGCATGTCAAGCCTTATGGTTAAAACGTTTACTTAGTGAATTAACTAGATGGGAAGAGAAAAGGATAACGCTTAGAGTTGACAACATATCAGCAATAGCACTCGTAAAGAACTCAGTTTTTCATGGAAGAAGCAAGCACAAAGACATTCGCTATCATTTCATTCGTGAATGCGTAGAGAATGGTCATATTAATGTGGAACACGTAAGTGGAGAATTACAAAGAGCAGGTATCTTAACAAAAGCTTTACCAAGACTAAATTTCATGACTATGCGATAAATGCTCGGAGTTCAAGACTTAGGACGAAGCAACGATCAAGATTAAGGAGGAGAATGTGAACCAATATAATCTCGACCTTGCTTCTACAGAAACTCAAAGGACCAAAGTTGTCAGACAGAAAGTTAGAAACCGAAAGTTAGTTATTTCGGTTGGTAGTTAAGTTAGTTATATTAGAAAGTTAGTTAACACCCGAAGGGTTGTATCATTTGGAACATACCCTTTCGAACAGACATGGTGTTTGGGTCATACCCATTCGACCACTATATATACATATGTACATGTAACATAACGTTGGTTAGACGATTTAGTTATTCAGATTTTTTACTTTGCAATTTCATATATCGACTCACATTTGGGACAACAGAAATTTCCCTCAAGAGATCTTCTTCCAGTTTTATAAGTCGTTTGTTAACTTTTAACGTTCACAAGTTAAATTTTTTATAATGTTTTTAACTTTTATGATTTATCTAATTTTTACGAAGTAATTTTATTGAACAACCGTTGTTCATCAAGAAGACCAGACATGTCTTTTCATGCTCTTCGATCAATTCACCATGTTTGAGAAACGAACTTGTGGTCGCCTTTGTCGAGTGATTGTCGAATAAAAGACGTGGTGTGTGGATGCCTATAAAGAGATGCACTGGTATAGAAAATGAAATAAAGCAAAGAGAATTTGAATGAATTTTGAGAGAAATGAAAAAAAAAAATTAAAAATGCTTTGCATACTAAGCATCTAATAAAAAGTAGATTATCGTAATAGTTAGAGCTTAGAAGCATGAAAAGACAACGTAATTTACTATTTATTTGACATTATACTATACATTAATCAACATAATAGTCTGGATCTACCTAGAACATTTCATTTGATAAAATGCAGAAGAAGCTAGAAGAATGGATGAATTGCTTCTTGGTTTTGACCCTTCTTCTTCTGCTTCTGTTTTTTCCACCAAGAATCAGGTTTCATTTTTTTAGAGATTAGTTTTTGGTTAAAGTTTTCATTTTTATATATAGTTTTGAGGGTGTTTAGGATTGCTTATTGAAACTGTGTATTTGATTATTGTGTTTTGATACAGCAGATAAGCAGTTTTGAGGGTGTTTGTGATTTGCTTACCCAAAAACTGCTTATCAGATTATTTGTGACTGAAATAAACTGTTTTGAATAAGCAGCTCAAAACAGCTTATTTTGAAAAGCTGTGAGTAGATAAGCAGTTTTAATAAGCAATCGCTGGCGAGGCCAACTGAAAAACAGGTATACACATCAAATAAACTAGGATGAAACATAGGATTCGGTGGATGATTCGGCATCCTTTATTAATTGCGTATATAACGGTAGCCCTTCCTAAGTCGAAGTTTTCGATCTTTGAGGTATGAATTCAATCTTTAATCTTCAATTCATTAGGTTTTATTGATCTTTAATTGATTTCAATTTGAATTTTTGCTGTTCTTAATTGTGTCATACATAATTTGTGTTAATTGAAGTTTGTTTAATTGTATACTATAATAAAAATCGTTGCTTTTATTAGTTATATCGGATATTGGGCTGTTTGTGATTGCATAACTTATAGAAAGCAATAATCTTTATGAGATAACGAACTGATATGTTAGAGGTTTGATGTTCAATAAGCACTTTTCAGTGTATTGATGTTCAATAAGCACTTTTTGAGTGTTCTGATGTTGAATAAGCACTTAAAGGTAACTAGGATACTGGTGTTGAATATTATGTTGATTACTTTGCTCCAAGCAACTCATGTTTTTCTGCTCTTCAGAATAATGTATCTAAACATGAATATATGGGTGAGTACACTGGGAGTTGATCTCACATCGTGAAGCTCACAAGCGTGGAAAGATCTACGATCGTCGAAATTCATCCTTCCTCTTCAACCTTAATGAGCAAGTATCAAAACCAACTTTCTTTCTTTGAGTTGTGCCTTTTGTTTTTGCAGTTTCAACGGGACTAAGCGGCAGATTGACAAAACACTAACAAAGGATGAGCAGATACGCTTTGGTTCTACCAGTTGGTGTCTCATGAAGCGTGTTATCGATAAAGGTCGTGGACTGTCGGATTTGGTAGTGCAAGCATGTTACAGGATACTGATGCACATCTGCAACAACATCAGCCACAGGATTTTTCGATGAACCGTGTCCCATAAAGGCATGATGATACGTCGAGAGCTCACCACCAGCGTTTAAAGCTTTAGTAAGACCTTCTCTTTAACCATTGCTCTCTCTATATTTTCCTGTGTTCTTAGAGCCTTTGACCAGTCGATTGTTTCATGAGGTTGATTCAGTGGGTTGTGTCAATGTGGTTGGCTCAATGGGTTTGTTTAGTTAGTTTGATCAGTGGGTGGGTTCAGGGGATACACATGGTGGGTTTATTGTGTTGGTTTAGCGGGTTGGTTAAGTTTACATGTTGTTGTTGCGAAATTTGGTGTTCATTACTCATGGCAATTTAATTTTGGGAAAATGACAAAAAAATGCATCGAACTTGACACTTTTTGCGATTGTGTGTAGCCAACTATTTTTTTTTTCATTGTAACACAAACCTTTTTTATTTTTGTTATTGTATGTACGATTTCCGACGTGTCACAACACGTGGACTGCCAACTCATCCGGGTGTTACACGTGGACTGCCAACTCATTTACCCACTATTACTTTTTAGGGATAATAACAAAAAAATGTATCAAACTTAACCACTTTAGTCATCGTAACACAAACCTTTTGAATTTATGTTAATGTATGTATCCAGTCAATCTAAACTTGGCATCGTTAGTCCTTTATACTAACGGCCGTTAGCACATAACTTTAAAAAAAAATCTTACGTTTTCATCCCTTTTTACACGTTTTCGTTCGTTTTCATCCCTTTATATATGCTTTCATCCGTTTTTGTACGTTTTCATCCGTTTTTATAGCTACACACGTCCGTTTATTTTATTAATGCAACGTTAGTCCTTTATACGTTTCGTCCGGTTTTACACGTTTTCGTAGATTTTTCACTTTTTGTCCGTTTTTACAACGTTTTGTCGTTTTACGGTTTTCATCCGTTTTTACCGCGTCTTGGTTTGATTTTACGGATGAAAGCATATAAAAGCAGATGGCGTAAATCGGCGAAAAAGTATAAGGACAGCGTAAGAAATGGGCGAAAATGTATAAGCGGATGAACATAAAAAAAAAAAATGCATTATAAAGGGATGAGCGTAAAAACGAAATTTTAAGTTATGTGTTAACGCCGTTATAAAGGACTAACGATGCCAAGTTTAGATTGCTGATACATACATAACACAAATTCAAAAGGTTTGCGTTACAATGACTAAAGTGGTCAAGTTTGATACGTTTTTGTTATTATCCTAAAAAGAGTAGAGGTAAATGAGTTGGCGTCGCACGGATGACGATCCGTGACAACGACTGCGTTGATCGTACATACAATAACAAAACTCAAGGTTTGTGTTACAATGAAATGGTTAACCTAATAAAAAAAGTGTCCAGATACATTTTGTCATTATTATCAAACTAATTCCGTTTATAACGTGCTACAATTTTTGGCCTACAAGAAGCATAAAGTAAGAAAACCAATGAAGAAGGTAAGCATAACTCATAGGTAGCATTCACAAATCGGCCTTTTCAACCCGGGTGAATAAGTGGGTCGAGTAGCAAAACGTATTAGTCGAATGTAATTTTGTAGAACTACCGTCTGTCTGTATCTGTTTAACACTATTTGTAGAATTAGTTAAAGCTGATGTGTAATGATTACTGATATGAAAGAATTAATGGGTAATGTAATTTGATATAAATGTAAAGAATATAAAAGAATCAGTGATTAAAATGATAAATGTCCATCCTGTTTACTTAAAATGATATGTGTGCTTTTTAGAGCAACCGCCTTTTTGCGTTATTCTTGGATGATATGATGGCATATTCATGCATAGTATTTAATGTAAGGGTTCGAAATCTAAATGCTTTCGTTTATTACTTCTATATAACGATAGTGGGAATACATATTGTAAATATATTGCATATATATTACTTAGTACAAAAATAATCTTACTAACCAATGAAAACTATTGGTGTGGACATATTGATAGCAGTTTGTGCTGTTTTGGTTCATCCTGTTATGGTATGTCCTCTATTCCTGGCAGTTTATGACAATAATCTGTTGACCGAGATCAATTATGTTGTAACTACAGTTTTTTACGCTATTTATACATTGCAGAATGGAAAAAGGAACAAGCGATGATGCTGAGGCTTATGAAATTGTTGGGCTACGAAAGGGGAGATCCGAAGGCAAGGTAAATTTGAAATCACATATATGCATAATGATATGGCTGCAAAATATGTGGGTCATGTAGATTGAGTCACGGGTCATGTTGTGTTGAAAATTTTGATGCATTAGGAAAGATCACGGTTACCTGTTGACAAGGTCAGGTTGGGTCGGGAACAGGTTACAAAATACAAATACCAGATAGTGTCGCACACTTGGTTTACAGGTGTTGCTGAAACTGATACAATGCTGTTGTATCAGGTTCAATGATATTTTAACTTCTTTATGAACCGAACCTGATACAACGATGTTGTATTAGGTTTTGCCATATGTTTGGGCTCAGGTTTGAACTGTACACTTATTGTATCAGGTTCAATGATATTTTAACTTCTTTATGAACCGAACCTGATACAACGATGTTGTATTAGGTTTTGCCATATGTTTGGGCTCAGGTTTGAACTGTACACTTATTGTATCAGGTATAGTGATTTTTAACTTCTGTACAAAGAACTATTTTTCTTGCTTAGTTAGCTAGGACAAGACTGTTTGGTTTGGGATTTTTTTGTTTATAACGGGCATTTGGGATTGCTTATAATATTTGAGTATTTTGAATAAGAAAAACATTTTCGATTTGTATCATCCAGTTTTTAAGCTCGAATTAAGGTGAGGATAGTATGGATTTGATGTTTAGGTGTCTTATGTGTTTTGTAAATAGTGTCTGATGTTACACACAATAGTTTCTTGAAAACAATTAAATGAGCTAATAATCTCATAAGTTATATAAATAAGCAGTCCCAAGCACCCAATTAAACATCTGATTCACAACTTAAAAAAATAAAAATAAATAAAAATGTACTTAATTTGGGGGTTTTCATAATTTTGCTGTTTGATACATTTATTCTTTATGAACTGAAGGAAAACGGAAATAAAAAAATGTTGGTGGTTAAGCTTAACTTGACCCATTTTGACCGGTTACCTAATACTGTGAACATAAATAGTTGGCTTAAATGAGACTTTTTTGGTATTTGGCACATATTTGGTTGCATTCGGCCAACGGTTAGATTGTTATCATTGTGGCGAGGCATGCTTAATAAGCTTGCACCCATGACAGATGTATCCTTTTCCGCGGCCGTTTGCCTGTCCACGTCTGTTAGTTAAAAAGGGGTTGAATTTCTGAGCTTATTTGCATTGTAGCAGGGAAAACTTTGATTGTATGTTTGTAGTTCAGCAAGTAGTTCAGTTTGTTTTCTGGGCGCCTCAGATGAGTTGGATAATAGTTCAGCGGAAGTTAAACAGATCAGAAAATCCGCTATCACAAATGGCTTTGGTAATTTTACTTGCGAATGAAGGTGAGTAGGGCGCCGATAAGGTTTTCGCGATTTCACTGTTGAAGGATGTTGTGATGCTGAAAAAGTTGGTTTAACTGATGCTTGCATCGTGGGAATGTTTCTAGATCCTAAGGAGGTATTAATACTACCAAGAATATATATTTAAAATATTAGACAAAAAAATTTATGTTGTTGAGTGCTTAGGGTCAGCCGTTGAGGCGTTTTTCTTGAATATTTGTTTTATTTATGCAGCCACGATTGAGAATCAGTGAGGTGCATTTTCTGACGTTCAATCCAGTGGTCAGACGAACAGAAACAAAATGCATCGATGAAAGTGGAAAATGGCACAGAGTGACCAAAGGTGCACCTGAACAGGTGCAATAGACTCTTCTAATATAGGTGTCTTATGTGTTTCAACTGTAATTGTGGTTGTAATTTTCAATGAAATGCAAATGTGCTTCAATGTTTTTTTGTAGTAACTTGAAGCGTTACGAGTGCCATCACCTTGAAGGTTAAGCAGATATTTGTTTTTCAAAATATGACAACACTTTATATCATAACTACTTTCAAATATTCAAAATCATTATTTTTCACTCGAGTCAAAACAATTGGTATAACATTTAAAAATTTCTGACATTTCTTCATAGCTTGATATAACAGAAAAAATCCATTGATCGACAAATCGACTTGCTTAACAGGACAGTATAATGACTTGCGGTAGTGTTTTTCTGATAAATTATGTAATCGTGCACTCTTAATCCATGTCCTTATTTTGACTTTGGACCTGCGTAACAGAAATATAAATGGCAAATCGACTTGGAAAAAATCACGTCAGATTCATTGGAAATCAAGTGGAGTTGTGTTCTCAAGAGGGACGGGGGAAAACGGAAGCAGGATATATCCTGTTAACAAGTTGAACTTTGGGGATTAAGTGATCCAAGTATCAAGATGTAAAACTATAACATTCAAGTAAGAGATATACACTTCTCATAGAATTGCTGATGCACATACCATATACGCAATATTTACAAAAATGAAACAACATGAAAGTATTGTATCTTGGAGTTTACATTATCTATAATACTTATTGGGTGAGATCAATAAATATCACATAAAAATTAAAAATCAAATGAATCATTTTCAATCATTCATTTTTAAACAAGTTAATTAAATTAACGTTCACCATTATATTTAAAAATTAAATATCTCACAAACCGTTAATAGTTAGATAAAACTAATTATACCATTGCAACAAGAATAAAATTATCTTTCTATAGAGATCCAATATTGTATACTTTCGACGAACTTATTTTTATCGTTTTTTGCGGGTTTCGATATATTACATTATAAATGAAAATTTTAAAAACACTCTTGTGTGTTAACACAACCCCTAAACCTAAAAAACCAACCCCTAAACCCTAAAAAACCCTAACACCTAAACCCTAAAACCCTAACCCCTAAACCCTAAAACCCTAACCTCTAAACCCTAAAAACCCTAACCCCTAAAACCCTAAGAACCCTAAACCCCTAACCGCTAAACCAAAAAACCTAAACCCTATCCGCTAAACCGTAAGAAACCTAAACACTTAACCCCTAAAAAGCTTAACCAAAAAAAGTCAAACCCCTAAACCCTAAGCACCTAAACCCTAGCACCCCAACCCTAAACCCACAAAAAAATCGGAAAAAAAAATTTCGTCGAAAGTATATGATGTCGCGATATCAAATTAAAGGTAATTTTATGCTTGTGGTATGGTATGGTTAGTTTAGTCTAACGATCAATGGTTTATGAGATATTTAGTTTTTAAAAATGAAGGTGAAAGTTTATTTTATTGTTTTGATGAAAAAATGAGTGGTTGAGAATGGTTTATTTGATCTTTAGTTTTTCTTTGATCTTTATTGAACCAAACTCTACTTCTTATAATGGAGAGATGATGACCCTCTCTCTTCCAATTTTTTAAGATTTTCATTTATAGATTTTAAGCAAATACAACTACTTAAGCTATATGTACAATTACTTTGTGCATAAACACCTACACATATTGACTGGTCAACATTTGTAATTAATGTCATATTTAAAACACCATTTGATAAAAAGTATAATTTATAAAACACAATGTACAAACTATTTGAAGCACAAATACAATTAAAAAACACTATTCAATACATACAATTAATACATTATTTAATTTACCCCTTCACTAAAATATACAACTATTTAATCACAATGTACAATCTAATCAAATTACTAAGCCAAACATTTAAAAATAAAGCCATTAGGAACGCTTGCGTGGTCGATGCGTGGTTCGTCATGCTGGCGCAAACAAAGTCTCCACCATTGCAACGCCAGGGAATTAGGCTGAAATTGATTCGGCTCCAAATTAGCCGAAGGATGATTGTCTTTGAAGGAAGAATCAAGAATTTGTTTGTGTTTATTTACCGGTTAACGGAGATGAAGATTATTTTCCGCGATCATAACTAAAGTTATTGTTATTTGTAATTTAATTGTTTAATAAAAGTATAGCGCATAACATTACATTATCGGCAAAATAA